>OX457088.1:33032817-33402129 GCA_949752835.1 Empis stercorea
CGTTAGAAGAGTGCTTCAAATGCCCTTTCAGATATACCTAGGATTTAATCAGAACGAAGAATAAAATAAAAGTCATAATAGTTGCAAAACTCCCAATGCTGTACAATGTGAAATTATTGTATTTACCAAGCTTCAATAAATAAATTCCCGTAATTGTATATGCAGTATATTTTTATTTTAAAAATGTCGAAACTTATACCCCTCTAAAAAGAAGAAAGTGGAAGGCATTATTAAGAAATTAATTTCGGACACAGCTTATAAACAGCTTATTTCATGAATACTTTCCTACCCCACTGAAATAGAATTGTGGTATATAAATTTACATGACTTCATCATATGGCTTTAATCTATTGAACCTTAACTTAGAAGTTATAAGGTCATATCAAAAGTTCCGACAATTTATATCCCTTTTAAATTTACAAAAATGGATTTGTATGCAACATATTAATTTAAAAGCAAAATTGCAGAAAACTTAAATGATAAGCTTATATATATTTTCCTGGAATAAAAACCTTGGAAGGAAAAAAAATTCATAAAATTGCATTTTTTTATCTTTCCTACGTTTACTAGATTGAAAATACTAATAAGAAATACTATACACTTATAGGAATTACCATTGTTTTAGAATAGCTCATAGTTCTACATGAGGCGATTTTTAGGGAATGTGCTTTTGACAAACCCGGGGTTTGTCGTATTTTTACTTTCCCTTTTATGAATTCACACTTCCAGTATATGTCGGTATCTCCTCACCTGGCCATAACTCTTAACCGGCTTGACCGATTGAGCTCAAATTTCAGAGCTCGTGTCATCAATTGCTTGGTACCCTATAAATTTGGGGCCTTTTTGATGAGGGAGAGGGGGGCGCGGAGGGCCGTTTAATGTTTGAATATACCAATAAAAAACATGTGGGGTATCAAATGAAAGGTCTGGACGAGTACAACTCATTGGACGGTAGTCCGGGGGGCGCCGTTAGTCATGTCAGGCCCAAAACGGGGGAAGTGTTGGGCTCCATAATACAAAGTCATGTGGGGTATCAAATGAAAGGTCTTGACGAGTACATCTCATTGGGTGGTAGTCCGGGGGCGCCGTGGGTCATGTGGTAGCTACAACGGGGGCAATCTTGGGCCCAATCATACAAAAAGCATATGGGGTATCAAATGAAAGGTCTTGAAGAGTATATCTAAATGGGAGGTAGTGCCAAAAGCGCCGTGAGTCATGTAGGTACTAAAACGGAGGCACTATTGGGCCCCATCATACAGACATCATCAAATGAAAGGTCGTGAAGAGTACATCTCAATGGAGAGTATTCTGTGGGCCCCGTGTGTCATGTGGGGCCCAAAATTGGGTCATGTGGTCTAATCATAGAAATAAATCATGTTGGGCATCAAATGAAAGGACTTGAAGAGTAAATATAATTGGGTAGCCCATGGGGCTCCGTGGGTCAAGTGGGGCATGTTGGGTATCAAATGAAAGGTCGTGAAGAGTACATAGGCTAAACGGGCCCAAAACAAGTTAACAGGAAATGAAAATGCTATATGTTAAAATTAACAGCAAATGTAAATTTAACAGAAAGTGTAAAATTTTGCACAAAAATGTAAAATTTAACAGAAATTGTAAAATTTAATATCAGATGTAAATTTAACAGAAAATACAAATTTAACAGAAAATGTAAAATTTTAAAAGAAATGTAAAATATATTTCAAAATGCAAAATTTAACAGAAAATGAAAATTTTTACAAAAAATGTTAAATTTTTACTTTCCCTTCAATGAATTCACACTTCCAGTATATTTATTACTGGCCCTTTTTTGAATTCACACTTCCAGTATGTCGGTATGTCGGTATCTCCTCACCAAGGCTCGGATTCTCTGAGTCGATATCGCGTAGAACGATAATCAAAAATTGGAATCACGACAATCGATTGATATCATATAGAAATTATTTGAAAAAGTAGTAGATTTTACTTCAATAATAATATCAAATTATATATTCCAAATATAATTTCAAATTATATTTCAAATTATATAGCTAAGCCTAGTAAACTTCTCTTGCTAAACTAAATTTTCCATATAAAATTTAACTTCAATTATTAAATATTAATATTTAGTTAATTATCAATTAATGATTAAGAATATTTAATTACTAATTATTAAAACTTTTACTATGTAATTACTAATTATTATTTATCTCTACTATTTAATTTAGTTTATATATAATTTTTTCCACGAATTTTTATAAAATAGTATAGAAATGTAAGATCCCAAGCTTTTTCATACGCTAGAACCTTTATTTTAAAAGCCCTCTCATTCCCAAGTTGTCAAAGTATTTAAATATTTTTAGTCGGTCAAATGAATAAATATTTGACCGACTAAAAAGTGTAAAATAAAAAATATAAATAAAAAAAAGTTTTTTAAAAATACTTTCCCTTAAAGAAATATTCAAATAAAAAGTAATAAACAAACAAGTAATACCACATCAATATACTTTCCCGTTGAGTTTGAGCAACTGTCAGCAATAGTAAAGGGTAAGTAGACCTCCTTATTATTATTTGCTTAGTTGAATATTTCTTTAAGGGAAAGTATTTTTAAAAAACTTTTTTATTAGTATCTTCTTGACACCCAACAAGGCTTCATTTCAGTTACCAAAAAACTGCTAAAATATAAGGTGGAAGAGATTTCTTGGTTTTCCAAAATATCGCATGCGATATTTTGAGATACCATTCTGCTGTTCATAAGTTTGGCACACTTTATTTGTTAATTATATAAAGCAATTTTTATTAATTATTTTATTGAGATCGGGAAATTATTAAATTAGCGACTTTTTGGTGCTTCAATTCGCAACAGAATTTTGACTACCATACCCGTCTTCCTATTCCTCTGGCTCTGCTTGCTCAGCTTAGTTATTGATGTAGTATTTTTTAGTTGTCAATGTTGTACCTGAGAGCACGCATAAATGTTCTCGTGATGTTATGAACAGAAGCAGTCATAAGATTGTAATCCCATTGCAAACCAAAATCAGCATCGATTTTGTGTTCGTTGCCTATTAGTTGACACCCAACTTTAGTTAGTTGACATCCAGACTATTGGCGTTGCAGAAATCTTTCTCCATTGGCAATATGGCTGCCTACGACGTGTTTCCCCATAACATGTTTAAAACTGGTGTTGTCACTGCCGATTTTGGCATTGAAATGTCCCATTATCATCACAATATCTGCTCTTGGTGCTTGTTCTTTTCTGAGACAAGTTGTTCTTTTCATCCTGAGACACTATTTCTGTTGGTATATAACATTGAATAATTGTGTTCGTGAATTGAACCATCACCCATCTAAGAATGATTTCAGCAGACACCAACCTATACCTAAATTATAAGATACAAGGCCCTATTTGTGGCATATCTTATAACTATTTTAATTTTCAAAAATTGTAATTTAATATTCCCAGAAAATTGTGGCACTGGGGTCCATAGTGTACAATTTTTGTCATGTTCACGGGGCCTTAATTGTGAGAATGATTTTGAAAAATGGTTTAAATATAATAGCACCTGAGGAAATTGTTGCTTGTGAAAATTTACTATTTTCAATAAAAACTGACTAATATATGTACAATTTCTTGAAAAACAAAACTTATTCATTTTTGAAAATCCGAACTTCGTTTGCTTTAAAAAATGAAAGGGGATAAAGTTTAGGTGTGTTACTGATTTAAAATATCATTAAGAAATTATTTTCTCATTTTATCACTCGGTTTCCTTAGTATTTTATTTGACGATTTCGAAAGGCCTTAAACTGCTGTACCTAAACTAGGTTTCAAGACAGTAAATAAAATAATAATAATTCCTTTTTGATTGTATTAAATGAATCTGTTGTTTGCTTTGCGCACGGCGTACATTGTACTGCATCTAACAGTCTTTTTGACGGAATACCTCCATTAGATTTTTTAAGTCAAATTTTATATTGGCTTAAAAATTCAATTTCTCTATAAAAAATTATTTTTATAGAGAAATTGACATAAGAATTCATATATAAAATATAAAAGTGGTGCCACTATACGATCTTCCCTAACTTAAGGCGGGCCACACAGCCTTATATTTTGGAATTTTGTAATCGGTGTAAAAATTTGATATTTTCTCTCCACAAGCTTCATATATGTACATAGATATTATGAAATCAATAATACGAATACTTTCATAAATGTTATAAATTGCGGTGCAAAAAATTTGTTGATGCTCAATTAGAAATATTACCATTACTTAATATAATAATAAAATATAAAGCCTCAGCGTTATATCAATGAATATATAATAATAAAAGAAGTCGCAACTGAATTTGAATACCAATTTTTTGAATTTTTTTCCATAACCTGTGTGGACTGCTGTGAAATGGAAATAAAAAAATTCTCAAACTGAAAAAAAATTCACTTTTTATTCTCACTGAAAAAAAAAATAATTTTTTTCTTAGTTTGAAAATTTTCTACGTTTTATAAATTAATATTTTTTGCATAGATAATAAATATGTATATTTGAAATATGAAAAATAAAATATACACATATATATATTATATAAGTATATATGTATATAAATGTTCGCTAAATATATATGTATATATATGTCATTATATATCTTTATATCAATACTATATATATATATATATGTGCGGGCGGCTGTATATATATATATATATATATACAGTGATGAGCTGCCAAACATTTTACAACCGGTTCTATAAAACCAAAAACTAAAAATCGTTTTATTTCAATAAAATATCGTTTTATTTGAATAGATTTTTTTTTTATTTTTTTTTTTAAATTATTATAATAATTTCCAAATGATTTCATTATTTTCATTAATATTTTTTTTTGGCCCATTTCGAATCCTGGTATCATCAGCTGAATTATGATTCCTCAACCAAGTTTTGACATATTCTCCAGCATTCCATGATTCAAGTGGTGGTCCAATCATATTAATACTCATTAAACTAGAAATATGTTCTACTGAAAGATTAGCTCTTCTTTTTTCACAAATAATATTCATTAATGAGAATCCTCGTTCGGCCTCTGATGAACTTATAGCAATGGTGTTAATTTTATTTTTAGCTTTTTGAATTGTTTCTATTTCAGAGATTTTTCCTTCAATTACATTTTGAACATAATCTCTGAAATCATTAATGGGAATTTCGTATCTAATTATTTCATTTAAATTTTTCAATTTCTCTTCTCCCAAAATCCACGGACAAGTAATTTCTTCCAAATTCCAATCAGCTTCAAGTAAATTAAATAATTCGGCAATGTCGTTATTTTTTTCATTTTTTGTCATTCTTATATGTCCACAATTTAACATTCGGGAATTCATTTTATCAATTATTGCTTCAATAAGTTTTTTTTTTGGGAGACTTTCAAATTTTTTATTTTCCACAAAAGGAATATCTGCAAATGCAGGTGACGACAACATTTCTTCAACTTTTTTTTCAAATGTTCCTAAATTTTCTTTCAAATTTATCATAATATTTATAGTTCTTTTATCAGTTTCGTTGCCTTTTGAAGGGTAACAAACCTAGCTTGTAATCCTATTGACAAATAGGACATCTCTTGAAGAATATCGATCATAAGCGCTAAATCCTTTATAAAATATTTATTCGCAAGTCGGTTTGCCATACCAAGATATTTGGAATCATCCTTAAAAAATTTGTAAAGTGGTACATAAGCCCGCCAAACAGCCATAGCAGATCTTAAGCTGCATGCTGCCCATCTTGGGCCTAAGACTCGACCTATTTTAATTATTTCCACTTCCAAATCTCGTGATATATTTTGTAAGCTCAATTGATTTTTATTTGATTGATGAAAAATTACATAAATTTTATCAATAAATGATTTAAAATGATTCACTTGCTTTATTTCGTCTATTGCGTCATCCAAAACCAGCTGAAGACGATGGTTTAAGCAATGCCAAACTATTACATAAGGAAATTCTTTTATCAATCTTGTAGCAACAACTGACTTTTGACCAAGCATTGTACTTGCACCATCAGAACAAAAACCAATCAGATTTTCTTTCAAAAAATCCGTGGAAAAGCCATTTGAGTTTAGTGTTTGCATTAGAATATTAAAAATATGCTCAGCGGTTTGAGATTCTAAATGAACTAAGTCCAAAAAAAATATTGGATTTTCTTTTTCCATTTCAAATTTCAAAAAAATGACTAGCACCGATTTGCTTGATATAGTTAAGGCTTCATCTATGATTACGCAAATTTTTGAATTGGATGCAATTATTTTTTCAACAATTTTTTTTTTCATTTGTTTTGCTATGTGTTCTGCTATTCTAATTGCACTAAACCTAGATTGAAGCGAAATTCCAAGATCTACCCCATTTTTAACCTGAAGTTCAACTTCTGCTTCCATATCTGAAAGCGGTCTATTTCTTTTTATTAAGCTATAAACAATATTGAATATTTTATTAGTACTAGCCATATTTTTGGCATTATTTGAATCGATGATTCTGGGTAGTTCATTTTTTTCTTTTTGTTCAAGCATTTTTAAAACCATTAAATGTGTTTTTGATTTAAAATGTTCAGATATTTTTTTCCTTAATGAAGCCCGTTGAATAACTTTTGTTGTTCCCGATGGTTGAATTTCAAAATTTTGCCATTGTTGTGGAATGTGAATGTTTTGTTCTTTACAAATACCCAAATTATCCAACGAGGAGCATTTTAGACATCCAAGCTTTTTATTTTTGACCACCAAGCCATTATATTTAGCTTGAAATAGCTTTAATTGGTCACCATTCCAGCAATATGGAAAATTATTTTTTTTTTCGATATTGGCTGGTAGAATTTTAGAGCAAGATACTGTTGCTGATTCCAGGCTTACGCTTAGAGTTACAGTATTTGAAATATTTTCCTCTTCTTCTTCATAGTTTTTTTTTTTATTATTAAAATAATCACGAATATTAATATTAGTTTTGCGTTTCATTAAATTTTATTTCCTAAAAGAATGGGCTTATTTAGGATATAAAGTAGAAAATATAAATATACTCACAATATATTAATAATTGTTTATAAATAAGATAAATGGATTCTTGTTTTTCTGTTAAAATTTATTTTATTTTTTGTAAAAAATAGTTTTTTAAGCAGCACAAAATTATCACTTCTAAACTTTAATAAAAAAAAGAAAATAATGTTTGCTAATACACACATAATAACTTTTTTAGTGAAAGAAATATCAACGCCAACTTTGCAATGAAAATATTTAAATTTTAAATTTATTTGTTGTTTTTAAATATAGTGCCACCTATTAATTAGGAATCAACAAAATTAATTTGTTGATTCCTAATTAACAAACGGTTCTATAAACTACAAAAAATTTAACAACCGGTTCTATAGAACCGGTGCGAACCGGCTACAGCTCATCACTGATATATATATATATATATATATATATATATATATATATATATATATATAATAATAATAATATTTATTCTCATAATTTCACATATAGTTCACAAAATGTTTTACAATAATAAATATTCATTTAAAAATAAGCATGGCTTACAGCCGTTTGCCCATTGAAAATTGTAGTTTTATATTTATGACAGTTGTTAAACTAATTGAAAAATTAATAAGTGATTTAATTGACAATTTTTAACAATATTATGTATAGTATATTTTACATTACGAATTCAAGAAAAATTACTTATTATTTAACTAAAATAAAATTAATAAAAGTAAAAATTTTGGCATGTTTGTATACTTTAACGAAATTCATCAATGATTTTTTTTCGATATTTTAAAACTTCTTCGATATAAATTGGTAACATTTCCCAGCTTTTGCCATTCAAAATTTCTATTGTATTCTCCATACTAATTTCTGTTGTACCGAAACATATTTTCCTAATTTCTTTGAATACAGGACATTCAGACAAAAAATGATATGAATCTTCAACTCTATTTAGGTTACAAATTGTGCAGTTAGAATTTTGTGTATCAATATGTGGTATAAAAGTTAATGGTAACAATTCTCCTCTAACTTTGAAAATTCTTGATATTTGCTCTGCATCATACCGATCTTGATAATAATTATTTTGTTTTAAATCATGATTGAGATTAATATATATGTGACGGTGATCCGAATTTTTAGCTCTTTGAATATAGTTTTTTCTTATTGAAGTATCTAGCTTTTCTATTAAACAATATATTTGATTTGTCCAGGTATTTGCATTACTCATATTTAATTCTATTGGCATATTATCTTCATCTGCCAGTTTCTCCCATGTTTGTAGATATAACCATTTTTATTGCATATTATTTCCGCCATCTTTCTTGATATTTTGTTTTCATATGTGTTCATTGTTTTGGAAATAAAATCTGCATGTAGTTTTAGTGTGTATAGGTACAAAGGAGCTAATCCTGTTTCAAGAAATATCATATATCCAGGTGTATGTACTGGTAACTTAAACAAACGTTTAATGAAGAATTTTTGTATTCTTTCAACCCCATCAAATTCCCTATATCCCCAAACCTGTGCTTCATAGCTGTGCTTCAAGCATACAATTGAACGCACTATAGATAGGAAAATTTTATATTTTGTTGAATGTAATATATCTTTATTATACATAAAATTTTTCCAGGTATTGTTTAATACTGACACTGCTTGACATTATTTATCTGCAATATGGTGCTTCCAATTTAACGCCGATGTGATGTTTATACCTAAATATTTGTACAGTTTTACTGTCTACCTTTTCTCCGTTTAAATACCATTTTTCCCACTTTGCTAGTTTTCCTCCGTTTTTAAAAACCATTACTTTTGTTTTGCCTAGATTTATCTGTAAATTCCATGTTTTGCAATAATATGCTAATCTATTTATCATAAGCTGCAACGATTCTACTGTTTCTGCAAAAATGACCATATCATCAGTATACATTAGGACTTTTATAATGAGATCTAAAATTCTTGCTCCTCCGGGCAATATCTCACTGATATCATCAACAAACAATGCGAATAAAATCGGGCTCCATACACAACCTTGCTTTAATCCCATTAACGTGGGGAATTCTTCAGATAACTCATTTCCATTCCAGACCGTATTTAATTCTATTGGCATATGTATTTTTATATACAATTGAGCTTATACAATTGAGTGCATTTCTATCAATACTGTCAAATGCTGATTTAAAATCCACAAACATAGCGTATAATGGTTTTTTTTATTTTGAAATATCTTTACTATATTAGTTAACGTGAAAATGTGGTCATTAGTCGAATAACCTTCTCAGGATGTATGCTTGGTTTTCACTAAGTAAATTGTTACTTTTAATAAGTCTATTAACACGATTCAGCAGCAAATTACAAAATATTTTCAAAATTGTGATGGATTTTTTATAAGCATTTGGTACTACCGCAGTGCTGTAGAGTTTATCATAGAATGCTAACAATTTTGTTAGAAGCTGATCAGGTGAATTTTTAAAAAATTCGTATGGTATTCCGTCTAATCCTGGCGCTTTATTATCCTTGCATTTCGTCAGTACATATTTTAATTCACTTAGTTCAAAATTAACATCTAATATATCACATTCTTTCATGTTTTCTGCAAATTGGATCGGCAATGTATGATTTGGTGGATTTAATTGGATCGCAAAATGATTTACAAAATCATTTACTTTCAATGCTATTCCTTTTTTAAATTTAGAACCGTTATTTTGTTTAATTATTTTCCAAAAAGATTTAGTATCTTTGGCTTCTGTGAGATTATTTGCTAATTTTTTTAAATATTGTTCTTTTTTATACATACATAATTTTTTATAGTGTCTGATTTCTTTAATATACAACATTCGATTTTCGTCAGATTTAATTTTTCTCCATACTTTAAGCAGTTCAAAAAAATTTTTTCTATTTTTCCAACAATCCCAATCAAACCACTTCTCTTTAAATTCAACTTTTTCTTTTTTCCTGTTCGTAGTGGCAGACTTTATTATATTTACAATTTCTTGATTTATTTTTTCAATATTTTCTACTTCACAAGTCACAGCATTAATCAAACTTATAATTTTCTTGCTATAGCTTTCTTTATGTAATTTGTTACATTTTAATTTTGGGATAAGTGTCATTATTTCTTCCTTTCTGATGCTTGAATTCAGATTAATTTCAATTGCTAGTGGAAAATGTTCTGTATACAATTTATTTACTACTTCAAAAGTTTTAATAATTTCTTTCCATTTTCCTCTTGCTAAAGCTAGATCTATTACAGACGCACCATTTTTGCTTACAAAAGTATATTCTCCTGTTTCATCACCTGCGGTTCTCCCATTTAGAATTTCGAAACCAAATTCGTAGCACATTTCAATTATTTTTTTACCTCTATCATTTATTTTCCCATCTTTAGATTGTCTATTTTTTATTTTAACAAAAGATTCTGAACTGTACAAGATATTTTCATTTCCTATTCGCGCATTTAAATCTCCCACTATCATTAAATTTTGTTCTTTAAATTCATTAATAAAGTTATACATTTTGTTAAATTGGTTTTGCCACAGATTGTAATTTAGATATATTGGTAATATAAATAGTTTGTTTTCATCAATATTTACTCCACTGTAACTTAATATTTTCGATAATCATCACATCATTTCTGACTGTAGCTATTATATTAGATTTTATTTCTTTAATTTTTTTCCGTATGGCTAGCAACTTATTTTCTTTCTTTATGATATCTTTTGTTATTTTTATTCCAGTTGCCTTTTCATTTAGCACTTTTGAATTTTTTAGTATTGAGTATACCATGTCTATATTTTTAAATTCTACTAATACGTTTGCCTTATTTTCAAATTTTTTAATTGGATAAACACGTTGTATACCAATATGCTCCGAAATTTTTAAAGAGTTCGAAATTAAATTTACAATATTATTTTCTAAGTTATCTCCTGTTGCTACAGGTATATTACTGAAAATTAAATTATGTTTTTTGTTATTCATTTTTAATTTATCAATTTCATTGTCTAATTCTTCAATTTTCATTGCCTGCTTTTCTTGATTTTGTCTTAGCTCCAGATTTTCACGTACTATAGTAACTATTAAGTTTAATTTCTCTTTTATCGGCTCCAATTTGTTATCTAACATTTTTTCTAATGCTTCTAGTATTATTTGTGTACCCATATTTTTTGATAATTTACTTACAGGACTTTCGTTCGAAGAGCTTGAAAATGCTTGATCACTATATCTTTTGGGCAAATCTTTTTTTGCTTGTTTATAAGAATCTGATTTATCGCTCATTTATATATATATTATTTCTTTTTTATGTATATACTATTAATATTTATGCCCGAAATTATGCAAATTGATATAATCTGTAAGTTTATTGCTTTATTGGAATATGTAAATAATTAAAATTGTTTAAGTGCCTTTTAACATTATCAGATTTTTCAGACGATTTGTTGTCGGATGAAAAATCGTATAGTGTGAAGGTAAAAATATTTGTCGCATGCGATGTCGTTTAAAAATTCGTCTGGTTTGCATTTTCAAACGATTTTCCAGCAGACAATTTTGACAGCTAACAAAATACAAAACTTAGTTGTGTGAAAGTTATATATATAGAAAGAAAGAAAATCAAAAGTAGATTCACGCATTCTTGAAAAATTCAATAATGCCTTTGGATCTTCAATTCTTCGTTCATCAAACACAAGACTTGATAAAAATCTTCTTGGAATTTCCCGTCTCAGAAGCCATTTTCGCGCCCAAATGCTTCGATTTTTATATTTTTGATTACGCCGGTTTTTTCTAATATTTTTCCGTGCAATAATTCCAATAATTGTTGCACATAATCCAATAACATTTAAATTATTTTCGGCATCCATATTTATAAGTTAAAAGTAAATAGTACCAAATGTGAGGTTAAGTTTCCACAAATTTTTTATATTTTTGTCTGATAGTGTGAAGGCAAAAAAACTTTTGCGTACGATTTTCCATACGATTTTTCAGACGATTTTTCACACGACTAGTCGTCTGAAAAATCTGATAATGTGAAAGTACTTTTAGCGATTATAATAATTGACTTGATCTATTGTTGTATAATATAATATATATTTGTATCAGCTGATCTATTACTATTATGATTACGACAGATGTTAATTTCTGAATTTGTTATTTTTATCCTAATATTTTATGTTTCGGTGCTTAATTATATTGTAATATATTTTGCTGCTTATTTATCTAATTAATTCTCAAAAATTATTTTACTGACCATATCCGATCCTTTCGTAATAATCTTAAGTAATTATTTTCTTTGCACCTTGCACTTTCTTTTAGTTGCTTACTTGGCAATTGTTTTGTTTTTTTTAAAACTTATAATTTTAAACTTTCTTTTCTGTTTACAAGTTGCACTAAAGTTTTATATATAATCTATCATCACTCTTACAATTATATTTTCAATTATTAAATACAAATTTCTATTATTATTAAACTTTCTGCGAGACACTTCTGATTCTGATATATTTATATATATACCCAAATATTATATTATATGTATATGCATGCATACATATACATATATATTGCATTTCCAAGTCAAATTAGTACATTTCCCATTCAAATTAGTACATTTCCAATTTATATTCTAAATGATTACCAGCAATTGCACCTCGCACCCCTCCCTTCCCGAAATTATTGATATGTATGCATTGAATTGGAAATATACTAATTTGAATTATAAATATACTAATTTGAATTAGAAATATACTAATTTGAATTAGAGATATACTAATTTGATTTGGAAATGTATTAATTTGAATGGGAAATGTACTAATTTGACTTGGAAATGCAATATATGTATGTTTGCATATATAATTAATTAATTTTTTAGCATAAAATAACAAGAAATTTAATAATTTATACATCAATATATGTATGCATTTCAAAAATTGTCCACTAAGCGAAAACCTGCACCGTACATCCCTGAAATCTATTTTTTTTACTATATAATTACAAATTTGGGGCGATGAAAGGCCGCCACAGGAATTAAGGCCAAATAGCGATTAATTCACTTAATATTGCCTCAATATACAAGGCGTTAATTCTCGCCATAATACCTTCCCTTCTGTTATTTTGAGTCAGTCACACAATATTTTTAAAGAGATTTCAGAATAATATGTATAGCATATAATGAGAGCGGGTTCCAATGTTATGACCCGCAAAGAAAAATTGAAAAATTGCATTTGTTCTACATGCGAATTCTTTATTATTATATATTCTTTGGTTATATGTTGCACCCTTTATATATAGGATTAACTAAAATTATAACAACTGTTACGCTGTAGTACTATTAACCTGATAACTTTAAAATACGGTGTCAAATCTCATTTTTGGGGCTTATTACATTTCCATTATAAACATATAACATATTTTGGTATGCAGCGCTTCTAGCTACAAAAATTTGAAATATGGATTCTCGCATCGTATTCTACTCTTAAATACCTTTCCAACGAGTAGTCGCAGTTCAAATTTGGTGCAATTAAAATTTTATACGGAAAAACGTGTTTTGGCAAAATGAGAATAGAGCAGCATACCGACCGAAAATTAAATTTCGATCAATTAAATCTGGTTCTCAATAAATCATGCTTCCAATGATTGTTTACACAAAAAAGTTTTGACATTGACATATATGGTTTGTTTTAAATTCTCTAAAATTTACTGACAACATATTACTATAATAAAAAACACAATATCAGGTTAAGAATATGCAACCTTGTTATAGGTAAATTTTAAATCAAAAATAAATTAATAAATACCTGAACAAAACTTTATTAATTTTTATATTATATTCGTACATGTTCGTCAAGAAATATTTTATATAAATCTACAGTAATTTTATTTATTAATTTTGTTTTATTTCCTTAGAGTACGTGTAGAATATTATGTAAATGAAAATACATTTAAAGAAAGACTGCAACTATACTTCATTAAAAACCAAAGATCAAGTAAGTAAAAACATAAATTGGTACTATATAATATAATAAAATGCTGCTATATAATAAATAAAATAAATATGTAGTAATAAAAGTAGAACATATATGTATATACAAATTATTCTCTATTGCATATGATAAATATCTTTAAGTATATCTAGATAGAACTATGCGAAGTTTTTATGAGTTTTTAGTACATTTCCAAACAAATTGGAAGAAATGTGTATATTAGTTTCACTCTGTCTGTCCGTTTACACAAACTTCTACATCTATTCAGACCGAGTATTAAAAATATTGTAATAAAATAATAGGTCAAGTACAACAAAATTTCCTTCTATCTCTTTTCCCCTCTGAGTTATTACCCCTCCAAGTTCGAAAATTGCCCATATTGAATATCTAATAACTTTTAAACCAATAAAATTTTTTGAGGTCTGTAAAAGCTATAAGATAGGAAAATCTTTTATCTTAATTGTGCAGTTAACCAATTTTATAACATTTAATTCTTTGTTATATAAAAATACCGTTATCTTCATACAACTTTTTTTAGCATTTTTAATACCTTATATTACCCAAAACGGCTTATTATGGAAGGCTGAAATTTATGTACCAAATCCTAAAAATAACTAGTCTCGGAAGAAATTGTATCCGTATCTCCCCTACCCTTTCCGTTGTGGCCCTTCGAAAATCAAAAATTGACATTTTTTAAAGTACGCCTACACAATGGCGAATTTTTTTAAAGGATGGAGATATATATTTATGTATAAGTGCGGTAGAGACAGCAATATCGTCCAGATTTTTTTGAATGCAATTATGGCACAAGACGTGCCATAATTGTGCCATAATTGCACAAGACGTGCCATAATTGACGCCGGTTCTCGTCTTGTGCCATAATTGGACGTCCAAAAGATGAGATTTTATAGAAAAACTATAGATGGCGTGAATATTATATACATACAAAATTATATTTTGTCAAATTTATTTTTTTATTTCAAAGCTAGGTATTCACTTCAAAAAAAAAAGTTGGCAAAATTGTGAGCAAAATATCATATTAAAAATATGTAAATATAATATAATCATACTGAGTACCATGTGCGTATGACAAAGCAAAAACTAAGAAAAAAATTTGACCCTGGTAAAATTTTCTATATAAAATCATATATTTTTTTAACTGAGTACTAAGTTTTAGGTAAAAAAAAGAAGGAATTATTTTTTTTTTCAAATAAATTATTTACATTGTCAAGCAATATTTTTTAGAAATATCAAAAAGTTCCTATAATTTTTTTGAATGCCAACTAGATGCTATAAATTCCCAAACCAAAATTATGTTTTTGTTTCATTCTTTCGTTAGGCGAATTTTAGCATGCTATCTCGTTCTATTTTGCCTAAAAAATATGAGTTTCGCCATTGTCTAAACCTTACATTATTTACTTTTAAAATTATAAAATTATATTACATATTTTAAAAACAAATATTGAGAAAACTTTCTTAAATCATATTTCTTTTAACTGCATTAATTAATAATTTATAATCATTTGCCTCACTTTTATAATTAATCAAAATGCAATCATGTCAAATTTAGCAAAAAACCAATATTTTGCATATTTTTAGGAGCTATATGAAGAGAATATTGGATATTATTTCATATCATATTATGCTCAATTAAAAGCAAAATTAGAGAAAACTTAAATAATAAGTTCGGATATATTTGCCTGGAATAATAGCCGTGAAAGGAAAACAAATTAATAAAATCGTACAGGGACACATTTTTTACCTCTATTTACCATTTAATTTTTTATTTATAGTACATTGAAAATACTATACACGTAAAGGAATTCCCATTATTTTAGAATAGCTCATAGTTCTACATGAGACGTTTTTGAGGAAATGTTCTTTTGCCAAATCCAGGGTTTGTTTTTCATATTTTTTTACATTCGCTTTCGTAAATGGTTGATATATATGTGCGACCTTAGAATAATAGGGTTCTATGTGAACCAACCATCGTTTCGAGTAAAATGACATGAAAGTTTTGAAAACATATATGATTGTGTAGGTTTCCTAGTGGTAAATAAATCTTTTAATGTTTTTTTTTTAAATTTATGAATCTATTACTATAATTTTTTTTACTTTTGCGATTATATTATTTATAATGAAGATATAAATGAAATAAAATACGTATAGAACTATGTAACGTTCTATAAGAACTAAACGATAAGACAATATAGTTGTAAAGTCTGCCCGTAATTATTTTTTCCCTAAACAGACTTCACGAAGTCACACTGAAAACAATAGCCGTTGCCGAATGTGTACAACATAGCGTGAGCCTCAGTTGCTTCAGTGGACTTCTACTTTTGATTTTAGTGCTTTTTTCCTATTTAGCGATTAGCCGATAAGGTAGTTAAAACACAAAGTTTCAAGTTGAAGTAATTTCTTTATTAAAAAAAACATTTCTTTTATACCCTACAATAACGTTGATTCTTATGGCTAATGGTTATTTTGCTATTGTAGCAAAAATATACATATGTGGAAATATTTAATATTTAATTATTATTTATTATAAAGTTATTTACCCTTAAATTGCATATGCATCAATATATATATTTACACCTAATTTCATATATATATTTATGCATATAGCATGTGTTTTATTTAATTTATTATTTATATTTTTAACATAGATATTTCCACATATGTTTACAATATTTTTAATTTAACTAACCTTACGCAACACATAAAGTATTTTCTTTTAATTTTATGTTTATGTATAACAATTATTATATATTAATAAGAATAACATTCTTATTTTATATTTATTTATATAACATTATTTTATTTTATAATGCAATATAGTGTGGGAGATTTCTAACTCCTTCACATAGTGTAGAATAACAAGGGAATAAATGGCATTTAGTAAGGAAGGCAATACAAAACAACTGTATTCCGCTTGAAATTCCTGATTCTGGGTAAAATTTGTATTAAAGCTTTGTATATAAAATCACATAGTACTATCACTTGACTTGATTTTTTTTTTAAATGGCCGTGGCAAAAGTGCTAACTAAAATATAGTAAAGCCATAAATAAAATTTTTGGACTAACAGGGTCATCTATATCTGAATAACTGAAACAATTGAAGATGGCAAATTTGTGTATATTTTGTTATTTTCTTATTCAAGTGGGTACAGAAGTGTAAGGGGGAAGAAAATATATAGAAAAAAAATTCTATATGCGTTAAATTCTATAACTTAATTTTCGCAATGAATTTAAGAATTGAAGAATATTTTTCAATTTACGAACTGAAAAATATTTTGTTAGCGGGAAGAACTTTTATAATTTTATTTAGAAGAATTTAGGAAATAAAATTTTTTTTTGTTATATGTTTTTTGTGTGAATGGTGACGTAAGGGGTGAAGTACTCATATAAGATTCTTTTTCTATATGCGTAATCGAATAATTTTGAATGAATTTATGAATTGAAAAAAAATTTCTTGTTATTTTTTCTATTGTGCCTTTGTGACGTAAGATGGAAGAAAATATATGAGATTTTTTTTATATGCGTAATCGAATAATGTTTATTGTTGAATGAATTTAAGAAGAGAAATTTTTTTTTAATTCTTCGTTGGCGGTGATGCAGATTTTATATAATTTCTAAGATGTATATAATGTTTCATTATAGTTTTTTCAAATTTATGTCCCACTTTTAAATACATATTTTTGGAAAAATATTGAAAAATTAACTTACGAAAAACATGTCTAAGAAATCGTATTTTTTCAGATAATTTTTTTCGAGCAAATACCGTTTTATACATTTTCGTGCAAGAGTACGTGTAAATTAATAATTTATATTAACTAATTTTTGTAAGGTAATTTTTCAATATTTTTCAATATAGTATTTAAAAATTTTGATATAAATTTGAAAAAACTATAATGAAACTTTATATATACATAGATATCGTCGGGTCAATGCCAAAATCGCGAAAGTGCAATATTACAGTGTCGAGAAAATCGCGTTTTAATTTTTGCCGATTTGTGAAATTCAGTTTTAACATAAGCGATATAGAAAATTTTTAATATTAACACATTACAGTCCGAGGACAAATACTATAAACCTCTCCCAGGGACCGCAGTAAAATTTAAAAAAAAAATGCTCTGGGGGACCGGGCACAAAATAAATTTATTTTAAGGATTTAAAGCATTTCCAATGGGTTTGAAAATTTAGAGTTGTAAACCTATGTGAATCGACAAGGGAAAATATAGTTTTCGTCTCTCAAAAATGAAAATTAAAGTATAAACACCAAGTAAAAAGTTTTATTGAAATGAAAATAAAATTAGCTACATATTATTTAATAAATATTCAATATCAGTATTGTCGTCACTAATAACTATAGTTTCTTCCACAATATTTGGAATAAGAATAGCATCATCATCATCGTCAGATTCCACTACACATTCAACGTCTTTTTTACACATTCTGTCTTCGTATTCTGAGCAGTAAGTACTCTGACTATCCTCACTATCTTCATTATCTTCCTTATCAGCATCATAATTTTTAACTTCATTATCTTCCTTGTTTTCAACAGTTTTCTTTTCTAATATTTATAGCAATATTTTGTAATTTTTACATATTTTGAAAGTTTTTTATATTACCTTTTTTTATTATTAGATCCATTTTAAATATTATGCCAACTATTATTTATATTATTTATAATATTTTTATAAGTTTTGTTTCACTATGTTTTTTTAAACAATGCATACTGGTGTCAAAAACCACAAAATTTTTCGTTTACGCGTTTACAGTAAATTTTAAAAACAATAAATTTTGAGAGAAAAAGTAATAACTATATAGTAATTTATCACAAATGTTTAAATTATAATAGATTAGAATAGTTTTATAAATTTAACATAGTTAGATAACTTAAAAGCATTCAAAAATTTTTCTATCTCCTAAATGTAGTGGAACTTTGCAAGTTTTGCACATATATGCACAAGTTTTCCTAATGTTATGTACAGAGCATACTCGGCAATTCCTTCTGGTTAATTTTTTTGATTTTTCACTATAAATTTTTACCGCCGCATGGTGTTTAAAAGAACCTATAAGTCGAATTTGTGAATCTATGTTAGGTGTTCTTATAACAGGGTTCGATTCATCAGTTTCCATATATTCTTCAGGTTCGGAATTGCTATCTGTCAGCCATGCTTCTGCAAGTTTGAGCAAAAAATCTTTAAATTTTGTTTTGTTTCCTGGATTTAAATTTTGATATACTTTAAAAGAATTTAGAAATGCACAATTAAAAAAATACATAACAACTTTCTTTGTCCATTTTTTTGTTTTTTTAAAAATTGGGTAATATGAAAGATACTGATCAGATAGATCAACACCAACCATAAAACTATTATATTCTATTACGCATTTTGGTTTGGTTATCGGCAAACCCGTTTTTCTATCATTTTTTCCCGTTTCGCACATTTTGGCTTCATGAATTGTTGAAATCATCCTCACTACCTTATTTTTTTTAACATTCCACACTTGTAACAGTATCTGTCCATTCCTGCGAAAGATATTTTCATTTGGATTAATTTTTATATTTTTAAGTACATCAGGTAATCCTCGGTTTGCTCTAATTGTACCACAAATTCTTGTTTTTTTAGTATAAAGATGTTTAGCTAAATCAACACTATTATAAAAATTGTCAGCATATATATTATACCATTTATTTAAATATGGAGTCAACATTTGAGTTACGGTATTTCGCAAATTACTCCCTTTGCCCGAATACAGTTTGAAGTTGCAAATATATCCCGTTTTGGATTCACATACCATTCTATTTAAAATTCCATATTTTACTATTTTCATAGGATTATAAACTCTGAATTTCAAGCGCCCACGCCAGGGAATCATGCCTTCATACAAAGCCAAGTTTTGAGTGGGACTATAAACCTCCTGAATTTTTTTCTGAAAGTACTCCATAATATTTTTAATTTTTATAAGCCGATCTGAATTTGGTGTAATTGTTTCATTATCTGAGAAATGAATAAATGATAATATTTCTTTGAATCTTTTTCGGCTCATAGTTTTCCGAAAAATTGGAGTTTCTATAAGTTTATTAGTCCACCAATACTCCCATCAAAATTATTAAACCAAACCATTTCTTCAACACTTTCCTGGTGATGTTATGCCATGGTGCAGTATGTGACACTTTTTTGTATTGATGTTAAGTTTTATCATGATATTTATTTGTTTCCTCACATATTATATCAAAGAGATCATTACCAATAAAAAGGGATGTGACATCTTCTATACTTTCAGGATTATTTGGAAACACATTCAAACCAGCAACCGCTTCAAAATTCCGAATTTTTCTTGGCCTATCAATCTCTGACCATTCTTCATTTAAATTCAATATATCATCTTCTGAATCACTTGAATCCGGAAGTCGCATTACATGATGCCTTCGCTGTGTAAATTCCAAAACTGAAGATTCATCACTATCATAGTCTTCACAATCATTAGGAATATCTGAAAGGCTATCTTCAAAATTCTCCTCTAAATTTAAATCTTCATCCATATTTTTAAATATTTCTTTACGGAAAATAATATATATGTATATGTCAAATTAGTTTTATTATAATAAAAGCTAAAAAAATTTACATACTAAGTTAATCGCGAAACTTGTGCAAAATGATTGTGTAGTAGTATATATGAACCATTAACAAAACAAGTATATTCCAAAAATTAATTGAAGCACAAATATGTGCACACGGACTTTACTAGAGATTTAATAAAACGCACAAATATGTGCACACGGACTTTACTAGAGATTTAATAAAACGCACAAATATGTGCACACGGACTTTACTTGATATTTAAAAAACGCACAAATATGTGCACACGGACTGTAATGTGTTAAAAAAACTACGACGAATTGCATATTTGTGGTTTTGGCATATTGTAGATTTTGAAATTTTACAATTTCTGAAATTAAACCCAATCTCATAAAAAACACACATTCGCGGTTTTGGCATTGACCCGACGATATGAGAAATTATATAAAATCGGCATAACCGCCAAAGAACTATAAAAAAAGTTTTTTCTCTTGTTAAATTCATTCAACAATCAACATTATTCGATTACGCATATAAAAAAATCTCATATATTTTCTTCCCCCTTACGTCACAATAGAAAAAAAAATACAAAAAAAAAATTTGTAAATTCTTAAAATTTATTCGAATACGCATATAGAAAAAGAATCTCATATGTATACTCAGTAGAATCAGTACTAAAGGAAGTAAAAAGTAATGTGGGGGAACATAAAGCCATTAAATCTAACTTAATTGAATTGTCGAATCACTCGTTCACAAAATGCAAAGAGTCATTGCCGCAGAAATCTGTGCTAATGTGTCCGCACGTTATTCTAATACTATTTTTTGTTGGTGACTTTAACACCAATATTTTAGTTCCTTCCAAAATTTAATTCTTGCATGGATATCTGTGCAAGGCTAGGATTAGAAATAATTTATAATAACGTTCCTACGCACTATCAGCTCAGTCATAATTCGGTATACCTTACAGATTATTTTTTGGTCAGTAGTTCTAACAATGTAAAGTACAGTAAGCAATTTTGGGTGCCCACCATCTCTCATCATGCTTTTATTTTTATTTCCATTGATATAGCGGAAAGATTAACGCAACAAGAAATCGTGATACGTGATTACAATAGTATTAATTATCAAGCCCTTATTAGTGACATTCATCAAGTTGATTTCAGTTTTATCTACGCTACCAATGATGTCAATAGGCAGGTTGAGTTTTTCAATAATACTATTCTTAACGCTTTTTTTTATTGTACCCAATAAAAGAATTGCAAATAAAGCTTTTATTGATTTACAGCTTTCAGTTGATATGCTTCACTTCATTTGTCTACGAGACTGCAATATTTTAAATCATTTTGTCAGGAACAGAATGCTGATAGATGGAATATTTACTGCTCTTATCGCAATCGTTATGAATCAATGGTGAGAAATGCTAAGCTGGCCCAAGGAGCTCGTATCGGAGCTCGTCAACACTCGTCTAAACAAATTTGGTAAAAACTGAAACAAATGGGTGAATCAAATGCTAACCATGAAGTTGTTCACTTAAACAACGATGACCTTGAAAAGCTTCATGACACCTTTCTAACTTCAAATAGTTATAATCCGTTACCACGTTTTGACAACGGTTTACCCGAAGTTGATAATGGTTTTTCGTTTACTAGCATTTCACTTGATGAACTTCACAAAGCTATTTGCTCCATATCATCAAATGCTATTGGGCTTGATAACATACCTCGCAAATTCCTAAAAATTCTTTTCCCATACCTTAGTCGTCATATCTTACACATTTTTAATACCATTTTAACTAGCATATCCAATTAGCATATTACCGGTCATGTCAAAAATCTTTGAAACATTAGTTAAGGATCAGTTGACCGATTATCCAATATTCGTGATTTGCTTTACTGTTTTTTATCTGGTTTTATAAAGAAGCATGGCACCACTTCCACTCTTATCGACATAACTGATAGCATTAGAAAAAACGCTAACAAGAAATATGTATCAGTCTTACTTTTACTAGATTTTAGTAAAGCCTTCGAATCGATTGACTTCAGTCTACTTCTTGGTAAACTTAAGACCCAGTTTCGTTTTTCTACTAGTTCATGTAATCTTATGTTTTCCTATTTGTATGAGCGATCTCAATGCGTGTCTTCTGGTAATCTTTTTTCATCTAATTTATGTCGTAATAAAGGAGTACCTCAAGGCTCTATATTGGGTCCATTGTTATTTTCTCATCCGCCAGTTTCTCTCGGCTTCATATGTTTGCTGATGATGTTCAGCCTCTTCACTCTTCACCTGTCAAGTTATGCCCAATGTATTGATGAAATTAATATGGATCTGGCTTCCGTTTTAAATGGGCTAATGATAATAGATCTGTGCTAAATCCTATCAAGTCCAAAGCTATTGGGTTTAATTAAGTCGCAATGGACCAATGCAGCAATATTGATATAAAATTAAATGGAATTTCTATACCGTTTTGAGGTCAGGTTAAAAGTTTGGGTTTAATTATTGATGTAAATTTAACCTGGGAGTTTATATACTAGCATTATACGTACAATCAACTTCACTTTACGCAAATTATACAGCATTAATTACCACCTGCCAATAGCTATTAAATTTAAATTAGTGCAGGCATTGCTTTTACCTAACTTAAACTATTGTATTGAGATTTTTTCTGGTTGCACTGACATTATATTAGTTCGACTTCAAAAAGCAATCGTAGTGTTGATGTGAGGTTTATTTTTAACTTTCACCCCAGAGATCATGTGGCATCTTATGTGTCTAAGTTATTGGGAACCTCTTTTAAATCTTCAATCTTAGACTCATTTATGTAGTTCTTTTATAAAACCGTGCAAATCAAGTTCCAGCTTATCTTTTGTCTCTTTTTAATTTCTCTTAAATAGTAGTTTTCCATATTACTATGCCAAAAATTTCAACTTCGATATTAGGAAAATCATTCTTTGTACTTGTCTGCAGTCTTTTTAACACTATTGTTGAGGTGTTTTTGCGTAGATTCAATTTATCTCCAACTCGATTTAAATAACAATTGCTCATTTTACTTAATCCTTAATACCTCTACTTACTTATTTTATTTCATTCTTTTCACAAACTCGTCATATTCAGTCATACAGCAGCACTTATCTTTTCCAGCTTATCTTTTGTCTCTTTTTAATTTCTCTTAAATAGTAGTTTTCCATATTACTATGCCAAAAATTTCAACTTCGATATTAGGAAAATCATTCTTTGTACTTGTCTGCAGTCTTTTTAACACTATTGTTGAGGTGTTTTTGCGTAGATTCAATTTATCTCCAACTCGATTTAAATAACAATTGCTCATTTTACTTAATCCTTAATACCTCTACTTACTTATTTTATTTCATTCTTTTCACAAACTCGTCATATTCAGTCATACAGCAGCACTTATTAATTTTATTACATATGGCTTGTCAGTGGGTTTAACGATTTGGTATGGGAGTGTGTTATCGCACTAGTTCACTGTTCCTATCTTTGTCTTGTGCTTACTTTGTACTTACACTCCGTTTCGAGATGGGCAACGAAGACGGCAATCAACGGTATATTTTAAAGGTACAATAACAAAATATACACAAATTTTCCATTTTGAATTGTTTCAGTTATTCAGATATAGATGGCCCTGTTAGCCCAAAAATATGATCTATGGCTTTACTATATATATTTTAGTTAGTACTTTTTCCACGGCCATTTATAAAAAAAATCAAGTCAAGTTGTAGTACTACGTAATTTTATATACAAAAGTTAAAGTTAAAATAAATATATGAAAAAACTTCCAAAATTATAAATACTACAGGTTTAAAAAATTATTCAGATTATCTAAAGATGCATTTAGACATGGTTTTGTCTGAAACCTACCTTCAACAATTACTTTAGCACAAATCTGTCAAGAAATAATTCATTTTTTTATAAGAAAAATGTCAACACAAATGCTCTCGCGAAAATACGACAACTTGATGATGATAAACAATACCTTGAAACTAAAGTTAATGACCTGGAACAAAAGTTAAATTTTCTAGAGCAAGGCCAACTAGGTAATACTGTAGAAATTGTTGGTATACCAAATGTTAACAACAACCATGCACTTGAAAAAGTACAAAAAGTTCTTGTTGATGGTGTTGGTGTGTACATTGCTGCTGATCATGTTGAAAATTTTTTCGTAAAAAGAATCAAAATAAACAAGTCTTCTACTTCGACTGAAAAGAAAACTGCATTTTTGGATGTTGTGAAGTTCATTTCCAATAAATATAAATTTGATATTATGAGAAAAAAAATTTAAAATAAAATCCATTTAACTGGCAATATTTTTGGAAATGCATTCTCAAAAACCAGCATATATATAAATGATAGTTTGACAGCACATTCACGAAAATTATTTCACGAAAATTATTTCACGACGCTGCTAAAATATCAAAGCAGGACAAGAAATACAAATATTTATGGTTGCGCAGCGGAAAAATTATGATGACGAAAAAAGATGGTGATGAATTAATTGTTGTTAAAACTTTTGATGATCTAAAAATTCTCTAAACATTATTTACATTTTAATTTACTGTAACTTTTTAAATGAGTATTTTTAATTCCGAATTTAATGTTAATCGTCAAGTATTTAATAAAAATAATTTTCATATCAGCAACTCTTACATTAACAATTGTGAAAGTATTTTTCATTCAAATAATGTTTCATTAAATAACATTTTTATTATACATCAAAATATTAGAAACCTTAGAAAATATTGTGATTTACTTTTAACGCATTTAGAAATTTTTTCCAATAAACCGCATTTCATTTTTTTAACTGAAATATGGATTTATGATTGCGAAAAAAACGATTATAATATATCGGGATATAACTTTTACGCTATATGTAATAATTCTTACGCATCTTGTGGTGTGGCAGTTTTTGTCAGGTCCAATTATAATTGCAATGTTTCTTGTTGTGATTCATATAGTGCGGATATAATGAATTGAGAATGTAATATTGAAAATGAAAAATTTTTATGTACATATATAGATTACATGAAAATAATGTAGGTAAAGAAGTTTTTTTGGTTGAATTTAGCAATATATTGCACAATGAAAAAAGCTAAAATTTAATTGAATTTTAGTATGTGATTTTAATATTGATATTTTAAGTAAATCTCAAATATTAGATAAATATTTATTCCTAATAGCTTTAAATTGTATAGATAGTGCTATAAATAAGCCTACTCGTTTAACTTCTACTACATGTTTCGATCATATTTTTGTTCGTCTTAATACTGCTCAAAAATTTTCATATGAAAGTAATACCTTCGATTTTAATATTACAGATCATTGCATGACAGGTTTGCTTTTTAATACTATATCAATAAAAAATCCTGATAAATACGTACGTTTTCCTTTAACGAACAAAATCTATTATGTGAAATTAAATAATTTACTATTTGATGAGTTTTGGGAAAGTGTTTATTCGGAAAATAATCCAGCGTTAGCTGATAATTTTTTTAACATCTTACAACAGAATATAAGCAAATATAGTTGTCAATCAATTGTCAGCAAATAGTCAAAAGGATTAAACCATAGATGTCTAAAGAATTAATAGGTAAAAATTCGAAAAAAAACAAACGGAGACAAAAATTAGCTAAACATCCAGAAAATTCTAGATTAAAAAACTATTAAAAATTATTATATTGTAAATTATGTAATGACTATTTAAAATTATGTAATGAATGGAGAATTGAAATTCCGCTCTGCCGTGATAATTAGTATTCCTTTGAGTTTAATAAAAATAAAGAAAATTTTAAAGAGGAATGGAAGATAGTGAATAAAATCTTAAATAAAGATAACGATAGAGCTAACAATTATGAACTAAATTCTGAAAATGACACTGAAGAAGTTTCGAATTTATGTAATGATTATTTTGTTTCTGCCTCTGAAAATTTAATGTCAAATAACTTCCACAGTCCTAGTAATTCTCACAATTACAATTTAAATGAAGACAATTTTCAGTGTGATAATTTCTATTTTGAGCCAATCTCTTCCTCTGAATTACATAAAATAATAAATTCAATGAAAAATTCGAATTCCTGTACAGAAAACGGAATCTCAATTTCTATTCTTAAACAAATTTTTCTTAATCTTGTTGATGTTCTTTCATTTTTCCTTCTGCGCTAAAATCAGCTGAAGTTATCCCTGTCTTCAAAAAAAGGTGATAAGAAGGATCTTAATAATTACAGACCGATTTCTATATTGTCGTTTTCTAAAATATTTGAAAAAGCAGTTAAAAATCGTATGGTTAACTACTTAAATAATATAATTTTTTTTAGTACTAATCAATTTGGATTCCGAGAAAATAAATCTACTGAAGATGCGTTATTAAATTTTTGTGCAAATATTTATGCTGAAATCAACAATAAGAAAATTTCTGCTGCACTACATATTTGTCGATATTACCAAAGCATTTGACATGGTAAATCACAACTTATTGCTTGGCAAGATTTATAATGCTGGCTTTCGTGGATTTATGTATGATTGGTTTCGTTCATATCTGTACAACAGAACCCAAAGGGTAAAAATTGCAAGTAAATATAGCAGGATATCGGTGTACCACAGGGTTCAGTATTGGGCCCGATTTTGTTTTTAATATTTATTAATTCGCTACTGAAACAAGAATTTAAATCAAATAATACTGCTTTTGCTGATGATTTGGCTGGTGCGTATAGTAATGTTAGCTTTTTAAATCTTATTGCTGATATAAATTTTGATTTAGATTTACTTAGAAAGTGGTTTGATAAACATAAGTTGATTATAAGCAACAAAACTAAAATTATATATCTGGAATTATATATTTTTCAATATATCTGGAATTTTTAAAATTGATTATAACTTTGTTTGCCACTCGTCCTCTTGTAAGAGATTTTCAATAATATTTCCTGATTGTAGCCAAACATCAGCTGAACCCTCGATTTACTTAGAAAGTGGTTTGATAATAAAATTAAACCACTTCTTACTGCACAAAAGCATGTTATTAGAATAATTTGTAGGAAAAATCGGCGCTACGGCAGTTTTGAATTGTTGAATAAATTGAAAGTTCTCCCAATTAGACATTTATATTATTTCAAAACTTTAAAAGTATTTTTCATTCGTGGTGGATTTTACCAAAATAGAATTATAGCTGATTACATTTTTGGAACAAATATCAGTAATTTGACTATAATTCCAATATTTAGGACTACTCGTTTATCGAAATTTTATACAATTACTACACCTAAATTATTTAATAAATTACCAGATGCAATAAGACTAATTCGTTTATTTCATTTTATGCGTGAGATTAAAGTATGGCTAATGAAAAGCAATCATAATGAAATAGAAAGTTTGTTGAATGTTATAGTATGATTTAATGATTTTTTGAAACAATTACTTTTGATTCTCTTTATTACAATTTTTCTTAAAAAAATTTTTTTTGACTTATTTTAGATGGCTTTAATTTTTTAATTTTTCTTTTGAACTAAATTGAACTTATTGAAATTTTTTTTTATAGTTTCTCAAAATAAAAATTTTTTTTTATAGTAACAATAAAATAAATCACCCCATTACATTTCATTTAAATTTATTTTTAATAGTTTTAAACGGGGCATTCGGCACTGTTAATTTTTTAATCAAGAATGCTCTCTAACTTTTGCTTCTCTATTTAAATATTCTCTATTTGAAAAATACTTATTAGTAAAATTAATTTTAATTTATGGTTAATTTAAAAAGGTAAATTTTCATTTGTAATATATTGTATATATGAATAATTTTGTACATTTGTATATTTCTATGAGTGAGAAGAATAAAGATTAATTTATTATTATTATTAGCCCTGTTTTTTTGTAGACGGGTATATTGTATTGCAAAATTTTTGCAAAAAAACGATTCACTGAACATAGGAGGCGACAATTTTTTATTTCAATCACCATTGAATTTATCAGCTGATAATTTTTTTTTCAATCACATTAACTTTGAGTTTTATAACTTCATGTACAATTTTAAATTATTTTATTTTAAATTCAATATACTTAAATTTTCTTTGTTTTAAACTTTATATAAAATCTAAAACTTTTGTTTTAAAATATTTGTGAAAATTAAAGAACTTTTAATGCAAACTCTAAAAATATTACTTCAATTCGCTTAAATAACATCGAAAAAAAATGGATTATTTTGACAGTTCGATCAAATGGAACTAGATAAGTGACGAAATTTTGTCCAATCGAACTACATAATTGACATGATTATCTTTTAAAATAATACTTTCAATATCCTGGAGTATTGGAGTTTCCAAAGATTCGAATTTATTTTTTCTTGAACAGCTACTCACCTTATTATTTCCTTTTTCATATTTCGTCATTTTAAAAGCAGAAATCACTAAGTCAAAAAACATAGTTTTTTAGTAAATCGATATTACTTAGGGATTTCTGATTGTATTATAATAGCACGGATTAACTTAGTGCAATAAATGTGCGCCTAAAAACCTAAACAATATCAATTTACGACTTATAAGATTTTGCCAGTATAAAGTTGGCATTATAATGACATAATTTAGTACAAAAAACCAAAAACTTGGAAAATGTAGGTACTTAGTGAATTTTGCTTGTAAACCAACGATTTACTTCATTATAATCAAACGAATGTCAATTTCATCAATAAATGGTATATTTCTATAGTAAATTTTTTTTTTTGATTTTTTGCTGAAATTTTTAAAATCTTAAGTTTGCATTTGTATAATTACAAAAGGTGTTGTTTTCACATGTTTCAGCAGTCTTATTAATCCTAGTGGTGAACAATATTTATTTACTGATAAATGCTTTTCTAGCTGGCTATGTGCGTCATATAGATCCTGTATTTCCGAGTGTCCAGGTAATGAATATTTCATAACAATACTTTGTACATCAGGATGATTTTTAAAAAGCATTGAATGATTAAAGCCATTACTGAATTTTTATTTTGAGAAACACATGAATCATGATTAAGTTGGTGATATCACGGTCCTCAAAAACTTTCACTCAAATTTTGTATAACGCAGAAGCTATATCGTTACCAGTTCTTCCACCAGTATGTTCGGTCCATATTGCACAGTATACCTTTTCCGTTGTTGATAACTGTGCAGTAAGATATGCTGAGTTTTGAGTGATAAAATAAGGTACTGAATTCTGATCGATGACAAATCAATACATTTTCTAAATCAAAACATATAATTGGAATTCCTGAATCTTTATCATGGTTTTTCTGTTCTCTCAACATATATTTTAAGTGCTAATGATTTTATCTTTAACCATATCAGGTGTCACCAGATCTTCTTTTTCTGCTACTTTAAAAGTTTTACATTTTCCACATCGATCGGGCTTAGGCCGATGGAAATCTAAATTGAATTTAGAATTTAATACATACCTATAAAAACTTTCTTTTACAGGATTTTCAACATCATCTTTATATAAGTTGTACATTTTAGTCACATGAAAAACCCTGAATTCTGTCAGTAACTATGGAAGTAGAAAAATTATTTATATGAATTTTGTTCGTACAATTAAAAAAAAATCTAAAATTATGATTACAAAATTTTATGAAGTAATTTTGCCAAATTATTATAATTTTAAAATTCAATTATTTTGAAATTATTTTTAAAATAATTAAATTCTCTTATCTTATAAAATTGTAAATGGAAAAACTTAGTAACCTTGTTTTGTTTTAAATTCATGTAAAGATTCACAATTTTATGTTTAAATCGAATTTAGATTTTTTTATGAAAATATTATATTTCCAAAATTCCAAATACTAAATGAAGATGTGTTAAGTTAAGAACAAACCCTTGCCCTTCAGCTCTTTTGTCCATCCATAATTCCTTTTTGGTTCCGGTCCTATACCAAGATTTGTCTAATTTTTGGTTTTGGTTTTGTTTTAACCAGGACTGCCGTTGTCTCCACTGTTATCTGTGGAACGCATGACCGAAAAAAAAATTTATTAACATGTTGAATAAAATAGTCCTATATATTACTAATATCTTTTTATATTTTTTTATAAATACAAAACAAGGCAAAAGCTTACCTTGTTTTATTTTTGGATTCGTATTTTTAATTTACCTTGTTTTATTTTTGGATTTGTATTTTTAAAATCTAAGTATTTATCTAATTGGAAACAGTGGCAAACTAGGAAAGGACTTTTTAAACGTTTTTTCTAATTAAGTGAAACATTTTTTTCAAATTAGTCTTTTATTTGAAATTTTATATATTTATTCCACATATATTTATTTATTGATGAAAATTATTCTTTTCTTTTAAATTTTATTCCATAAGACTCCAAGCTCCTTTTCTTCATGCTCTGGTTTATTGCGTATTTTGCTTTGAGAATTCATTGCGCTGCTGTGATGTAATATCCAAGATTTTGAATGTTCTGTTGGATTATATTTATGGCAAGGCGGGCCATGTGTGTTTATGAAAAGAAGATCTGATACATTCTTAATAGATAAACTGCTCCTAATATCAGTAATAATTAAATTCATGGCAGAAAATCCTCTTTCGGACTCAGCGATGCTTATAGCAATAGTTCCAGCTGCAATTTTAATTTTTTTTATTATATTTGGTTCATTTTTACCAATACTGCAAACATACTCTCGCATTCCATTTTTAGCTAATCTGAAATTATCTTCTTTAAAAATTTTACACAATGTTCAATTTCCTCCTGTCCAGAGCGTATGTTTAAATTTTCAACAATCCAGTTTTCGCAGTACAGCATTTTTATGGATTCAAAAAGTTTTTTGTAATCATTTGTATCAGCCTTTGCAAAATTTTTCATTGTTCTATTTTTTAAGATTTCTATTAAAGTAGTCAAAAAAACTATACGATTAATTTTTACATGTTTAGTATAATTAAGAGGTCTCCCTAATACAGGACGTACGGCGTATATACGTCGATACGCTGATACGCCAGCGTATCCCGAAATAAACAGACGCCGTACGCCGTACGTCCTGTATTAGGTAGAGGTCTAAATAACTTCAAACCATTAAATAAAAGATTTTTTGATGCCTTCACGCAGTCTTGTACTGTACTCCCCGGATTATCAATTAAGTCTTGGATTACATTAATCGTTCGTAATATTAATTTTTCAGACTTAATTATTTTACAGCTACGATCTTGCAATTGCTCAGACAAATTTTCAAATTCTTCTAATACATCATACATTAATCCTAAATTTATTAAAAAATTGACTGATGAAAATATTTTTAACAATCCTTTAAACTCGGCTTTTTTTTGATTTTTTTCAAAGTATTTATATAAAACTTCATATCCTTTAAACACATTTCTAACGGTACGAAAACTGCTGGATATCCATCGAACATCAAAAATCTTTCCAATTTTGTTCATTTGAATACAAAGATCGTTAGCTACCATCATTAGCTCATTTTGTTTCTTAAGTGATTGGTGAAAAATTGCGTACAATTTTTGCAAAAATATTTTAAAATAGTTGATGGAATTAATTTTATGAATTGTATCATGAACACTTAATTCGATACGATGATTCAAACAATGCCATAATATAATATCTGGGAACATATTTTTTAATTGTGGACCAACTCCCGATCGTATTCCGAGCATTGTGCTCGCTCCATCGCTTGTTAATCCAATAAATTGTTTTTTCATGATTTCTTGAGTACAATGGTATATGTTATTAAAGGATTCTAAAATCTTCGTAACGATATGATTAGCTGTTTTATGGTCAAGTTCAATTAATTCAAAAAATATTGATTTTGATGTTTCAGATAATGCTATATTCATAAATATTATTAACGTACTTTTCGAAGATAAAGAAGTTGATTCATCGATAATTATAGAAAACTTTTTTTTTTGTATAATTGATTGACAAATTTTTTTTTAATTCCGAAGCAATGTGATTAGTTATGTTTGTTCCTGATGTTCGTGCATGTAAAGTTCTGCCTAAATATATTCCATTTTGCTTCATATATTGTAAATATATGAAGCTTTGTGGTGCGGTCTAAATTTCGAAATTTTTTTTTTCGAGATTTTGATTTTTCTGGACGTTTTAGATGTCAGGGAATCAGAATTAGCAAAAAAGAAATCCGTGTCCGCCGTACGACGTACGCCTCGTAACCTTTACGCAAAGTAAAAATATACTTTTTTAAACGCTTAGAAATAGTATAAGCACTCGTGCGATTTGTACAACATATATAAACAACATAATTGCAACATTTGTACAACATAATTGCAACATATATAAAGTAAGGATGGAAATTTATGTATATGGTATCCTTTTTTGAATAATTTCCCTGTAACCCCCCCTAGCGGAGCGTTGAAAATGCACAATTTTTTGCACTTCAAAAAAATACCCCTAAATATAGACAGATCTTTACATTGTTTTACAGGTATATGTTAGACGCCATATAATGAAGATTGTAAAAATTTGGAGCCCTAGGTCCTCACCCCCTATTTTATAGTAATATTAAAACAAAAATTTTGAAATTTGAAATGGCTATAAAACCGGTTTGATTTCATATAGAACATTGTTACTTCTAACATAGAGGCAGGTAAGTGTCTGTCGATTTCATATAAAAAATTTACCCCCCACCTTCTTTAAGTAGGTGAGGGGGCTTATGTATGAGAAAAACTACACACCTTGAGCGGGGAAATGAATTGAAAAAATGAGAAACTATGTTCTTAAATATACTATGTTACACATTCTGCATAAAAATCAGCCTCGTACCTTTACCCCCCTGGATTTTACAGGTGAAAGCATTTTTATGAGACTACTAAAATTGAATTTTTGGTATTTAAAATGACTATAAAATAAGCCGCATTTCAGATAGAGTCTTATATCTTGTAGGTTTGGTATAATAGATTGGTATCTTTCGAAACCATTCAGAAATTTTACCCCTTTCCCTTTTATTATGGGTGAGGGGGTAATTTTATGAAAGAGGCTGCAGCACCTCAGCGAGGGGCTTGGATTGAAAAAATGAGAAATTATTTTCTTAAAAATACTATCTTACAACTTGTGCCAAAAATTTATTTCCCTACCTGCAACCCCCTCTAAGCTACATCACTTAGAAATGTTACATTTCAAAATTTATTATATGAAAATTAAATTTATATGAAAATTGAATTTTTGGTATTTAAAATGACTATAAAATAAGCCGCATTTCAGATAGGGTCTTATATCTTGTAGGTTTGGTATAATAGATTGGTATCTTTTGAAACCATTCAAAAATTTTACCCCTTTCCCTTTTATTATGGGTGAGGGGGTAATTTTATGAAAGAGGCTGCAGCACCTCAGCGGGGGACTGGATTGAAAAAATGAGAAATTATTTTCTTAAAAATACTATCTTACAACTTGTGCCAAAAATTTGTTTCCCTACCTGCAACCCCCTCTAAACTACATCACTTAGAAATGTTACATTTCCAAATTTATTATATAGTTTATGAAAATTGAATATTTGGAACTTAAAATGACTATAAAATAAGCCACATTTGAGATAGGGTCTTATTTCTCGTAAGTTAGGTATAATAGATTGGTTTCTTTCGAAATCATTCAAAATTTTCATCCGTTTCCATTTTCATATGGGTGAGGGGGTATATCTATTAAACAGGCTGCAACACCTCGGCGGGGGACTGGATTGAAAAAATGAGAAATCATTTTCTTAAAAATAGACACCTACAACTTGTATACAAAATTGAGACACGTACCTTCAACCCTCTTCATTTTACAGGGGCAAAAAGTTCGAAATTTATAGAATAAAAACATATGTATATTACATTTCGAGTATTTAGTATATATACATATATGTATAGTATTACAAATTCGAGTACTTATTTATAAAAACTTGATTGTAATTTTAAATTGTACCACACTGGGAGATTTGTAAAAATCATAATTTTTATTTAATTCTTCGTTTTCACTAAATCCTAGGTAGATCAAAAGGATATATGAAGCACTCTTCCAAATTGGCAGCTTTTTAATTTGTAAATCAATTAAATCGTTATGATCTGTAAATGGGCGATTCTTTTTAGCAATAAAATAAAATGTGTTTAGTATCTTACATGTTATTTCAATTTCGTGGTCTTTTTGTTTTGTAAAAATGTTTTCTAGTCATTTTTCTTTTTGTTCCGTACAAATATTTTGCGCAAATTTATGCGACTCCGATTCACAATGGTTTTTAATTTTTTTTCGCAGCGATGTTAATTTGTCTTTTTTTGTTTCACCATAAGATGTTATTTCGAAATTAATCCATTCCTTTGCTAAATGAATACTTTTTTTGGTAGAGCATCCGTACAAATATATTGCGCAAATTTATGCGACTGCGATTCACAATGGTTTTTAATTTTTTTTTCGCAGCGATGTTAATTTGTCTTTTTTTGTTTCACCATAAGATGTTATTTCGAAATTAATCCATTCCTTTGCTAAATGAATACTTTTTTTGGTAGAGCATCCCAAATGATTAACATTTTTACACACTAAACAGAGCATCCCAAATGATTAATATTTTTACACACTAAACAGCCAAGGTTTCCATTTTTGGCATCCAACCATGTATATGTTTGTTTTTTTAGTTTCAACATTTCAGATGTCCAAATTTCTGGGAAATCAACTATTATTTCAAGAGTTTCGGTTCCTTCGTTGACCCTCGAATTATTGTTTATATCTGGACAACATTGTTTATATGGTTCCGCGTTTTGTTTTACAGTATTTTCTTCGTATTGTCGGGTACTTTTAGAATTAAAAAACATTCTCAAATTTTATTGCCGTTTCATATTTCTGGTGGTTCTAAAATTTATAAAAAATAATTAACTTTAAAGCGACTAAAGATAAAGAGCAAACTACACTAAATTTAGATTTCTGTGAAAAATGAAATTTACACGAACAACAAAAAAATTAAACTTACATTTTTAATTTACGTAATGATAAATATTTCAAAAAAAAATTTAATTTATGTATATTGTGTAGCACTTTTGACGTTCGTTTTAAGTAGGCCGTTGTACAACCGCCTACTTAATTTTATCGAAATAACATTCACAACTCTATTGGCTAAAGGCTACCCTATCAACCAAGAGACGAGAAAATGTCACAGAAATGCGACGAAACCAAGTCACGATTTCTGATGGGTTCTGATTTTGTAGTTAAAGAAAATATTAATTTGTGCTTGCTTTTTATTATCAATTTAACAAGGGGTACGCCGTCATCCTAAATGTGGTAATTTAAGAGGGTGGACGCCGTTCCCCCCACATATTTAACAAGTACCACGGCGTTAAAACAAAATTAATCCCAGCCTTTTTTTAAGTGGGTGAGGGGCTTATATATGAAACAAGTTACAACCCCTCAGCGGGGAAGTTTATTACAGAAATAAGAAATAAGTTTCTTCATTATACTATTTTACACCTTCTGTATAAAAATCATCAGTCATAGGATATGAAACATTTAAGATACGGCCTTGTATCTTGTAAGTTAGGTATAATAGGTTAGTATCTTTCATTCAAAATTTTTACCTCGTTCCCTTCTGATATATATAAAACAAGAGGCAATACCTCGGGAACTGGATTGATAAAATAAGATTTTTTTTTTAAATACTATTTTAGATCTTGTGCGAAAAATTTGTTTCCATACCTGCAACCCCCTCTATTCTACATCACTTAGAATTGACAATAAAATAAGCCACAGTTTAGATAAATTACTTGAAACTTATAAATTGGGTTCACTAGGTTCGTGGTAATCCATATCACTCCATATTTTAACCTGTTGCTCTTTTTGGGTGGAGGAGAGGGTATATTTGGGAAATAAACTCCATGCCTTCCGCGGGGCGCTAATTAAAAAAAAGAAAAAACACTTTTGTAACAATGTGAAATTTTACACCTTGTATGAAAAAATCAGTCCCATCCCCTCAACCCTCTTTATGAGAGTTGTATTTGAATTTCGATATTTTCAAAGTTAAATTTTTGAAATTCAAAATGGCTATAAAATGGTCCAGATTTTATGTACGACTTTTTAACTTCTATGCCAGGTCCCATAATTTCAAGGCTTTCGAAATCATTTAAAATTATAAACCTTCATCTCATTAAAGTAGAGGAGGGGGTGTATTAATGAAATAAGCAATATCTCCTATGCAGGAGACTATATCAAAAAATTGACAAATTAGTTTCTTAATAATACTATTCTACACCTAGTACATAAAAAGGAGACCTGTACCCTCTTCATTTTACAGGGGTAAAATTTTCGATATTTTAAAAATTAATATTATATTGTATGTATATATATACAATTGGAGTATTTATTTATTGAAACTTATAATTTCAAATTGTACAACATTGGTAGTTTTGAAAAAATTATAACTTTTAATATTTACTTTTAAATTGTAAAAAACACGTAGTTTTTAAAAAATATTATAACTTTTACTTAATTCCTTGTTTTTATTAAATCCTAGGTTGATCGAAAAGGGGATATGAAGCACTCTTCCAACTTGGCAGCTTTTTTATTTTGTTTGGCCTGGGATTAAAAATAAGTTAACATTACTTTTTCTTTCCATTTTTAGCGATTTTTAAAAAAAAATTCTCAAAAACATCATGGGGTACATTTCAGGTAGAAATATACACTTTCTACTATTTATTCAGGTAGTTTATTGATTTTTTCAATTGAATATGGTTCAAAGGAACATTTAGAAAAATAGCCGCCAAGACAACAAAAGGCTCCATCAGTATCCGAAGCGAAATACAAATACATTAATATAGCAATATAAAAATATTTCTTTTTGTGAAACCAGTAATAGCAAAATCGGTGTCTATTAAAATGATGACAGAGATAGGTTCCACGTGTCATATGGAGATATAATATAACTATGCAGATATTTTAGCAGCCTGTTGGTGAGGGCCATACATTCGCATAGTAGATGCTCTACCGTTTCATCCTCTTGGTAGTATCTACATATTATTTTTTGTGATAGTCGCATGGTATGTAAGTGATTCCTCAGTCCGAAGTGTCCAGTGAGGAAGCCAGTGATTGTTCTGACATTTTTCCTACTGCACTGCAGGAGGAAAAAGGTTCTTTTTTCGATAGTCCTTTTATGAAGAGCTTAGAGTCCTTCCTCCCTATGTTGTTCATGAAGTGATTTGAGCGCTTATGGTTTTTTCTTTATGATTCCTTTGAGATGGCATTTTGGCACCCCACAGAATGGTTCTGGATCAATTAATATTGAGACCGCACCATCCTTCGCAAGTTTGTACGCTATCTCGTTGCTCTCATATCCAACATGTGTAGCAATCCATTATAATGTGACCCTGTTACTCTCCTAGTTTAGTTAGGATGATGAAACAATATAATACTGTATTTGATTTTATTTGTTGAGAGTCAGGAGCCTTTAGAGCCCCTTTACTGTCCGAGTAGATTTGTTATGGTTTTGTTGTTATATTTCCTGCGTAGGTTCTCTTGCGCACATATCTGGATGACGGAAATCTCTACTAGAAATACTGTTGTTAAAGCTCCTAAGTTCTGCAATTTGTTGAATCTTGGTCTCTTGCCGTTAACACCAGATCCTATACCACAGGTCTTTCCACATATACTTTTGCATGTCCATAGGGAGAGATTTGCTTTCCTAGTAATATTGTTTAAGTGGCTATTGCAATTAAGCTTTTGGTCCAGGATTACTCCTAGGAATTTGGATTATTTCGAAAGGTTCAATTCTACTCCAAACAGCCTTGGTTTATTAAGATCATTTATCTTGTATTTCCTGCTGAATAGAACTGTGACAGTTTTTTCCAGGTTTACTCGAAGTTCCTCCTTTGTACAACATCTTTCTACTATGTTGCATGCCATCTGGAGGAGATCACATTGTATGTTTGTGAATTTACCTCTGATAATTATTGTGATGTCGTTAGCATATCCTTGGCAGTCAAATCCATTATTTTGTAATTTAACTAGTAGTCCAATATAGAAGGTGTGAAAGCACACCACCTTGTGGGCAGCCTCTGTTGGTCCTTGCTTTTTTTTCACTCCACCAAGAGATACCTCTATAATGCTGCATAATAGTTTGGATCTGGTCCATCTGCAGATCCTTTCATTAGTTGAAGGCTCCTTCAATATCCATGAAGGCAACTAACGCTACCTCTTTATCGGTTATCGATTTCTCTATCTTAAGCATTAGATTCAGTAGTGCCATCTCAGTAATTTACCCGCTTGATACGCATATTGGTAGCGGTTCAGGGGGTTTTCTCTCAACCTTTTCCATTGTTTTCAGTATGAAAGACTATAGGCTGATGGGCCACAGGTTCTTAGGATCTCCATCAGCCTTTTTATTCGCCTTGGATATAAATACTACCTTGACATCCGTCCATGCCAGTCAGGGTTGATAATTAATTTTCCTCCTTCTTATAGTCGAGCGGGATATATTCCAGCCGGCCCTGATAGTTTGTAGGGCTTGAAGGTGTTGATTGTGCAACTCGTTCCGGGCCGATGATCTGCGGTACATGCTTCAATTCCTCTTTTAGGGGCCTGTTGAGATCAATGGCTGTCCTCGGATATATATGTGCCATTCTCATCAAGAATTACTCCTGGAAAGTGTGTCTTTAGAAGACCACCAGTCGTTTCCACCTTGGATTCTATACAGCTACCATCGGATTTCTTTAGAAGTACAATGTAGCCAGGGGTTTGCCTGCCTACCAGTTTGCCTGTCTACCAGGTAGAATCACCTAGCACGCAAATTTGCCATAACGTCTAGTCGGACTATTATTATTCCACCATTGTACTTCTCATATTATTATTCCACCATTGTCCTTGTCGGTTACTGGTACTGGTACATGGTGGACAGCTGTTTTCGAATGTTTCCAGAAGAACCCTGCTGGTTGTCCAGGCTGCTTCTTCTAGACTTTTCTATGTTATTGATCCTATTTGGAACAACGTCCAGTTTTTCTGCTTGATCTTCCTTGAAGGCTATCCAGTCAGTACGGCATTTTGGGCGGTATACTGAAGTTTCGGGACTAAAGTCCACGACCTCGAACCTTATATGCCTGTGGCCAGAGATAGTTTGCTAGAGACATGCCATCTTTTAATGTTGTTATACAGAAACGAGGTCGAGATTGTGAGATCCAACACCTCGCTTCTAAATCTGTTATTAAAAGTTGGTACTTACCTGCGTTGGCTACAAACAGGTTATTACAGATAATAAATTGAAGGAATGACTTACCTATATTGTTGGTATTCGTGCTACCCCAGTTGGTATGATGAGCGTTTGCATCACATCCAATCAAAATTTGCATCCTGGTCCGCTTTGCATAGGATAGCAGTCCTTAATATTCTGGTGATGGACATTGTTCATCTCCGTGTAAGTACGCCGAGCATACAATAATGTCCGCTGTACCCCTTTTTGATGTTACAATGGCTGCTACTACGTCCTTTCGGCAGAATTCTGTATTGGGAAAGAAATTTATATTTTTGTTAAATAGTATACAGGCTCTTGGTTTGCAGTCCTTGTAATCATATACAATAGCTTACCTTTAGAATAACCTAGCCCGCAAATCTTACATTTTGCTAGCCATGGTTCTTGTATTAAAGAGAAGCACGTTCCTTTGCGAATCTACAACTCATAACTGCTGATGCGGCCTTAGCATGTTGCAGATTCGCCTGCAACGCCTTCCTTTCTAAAAACTTATTTGTTTTTTCCCATGGTTAGTCTCCTTGCTCCTTCTTCGGGAACGGTGACCATATGAAGCATCCCTACTCCTTCTCCGCCTCTCCGGACTGCGCCATGTTTTCCTTCAACGACCATGAGATGAGGGACTACGTGACACCGATTTCCGGTCACTGATTCTGGCCAGCCTGCCATGTTCTATTTTGTGCCATCCATGTTTGGCATCTTTGACAGCTGTCCTGTGCCAGGTAGCGGTTCTGCTGCCCATGGTCCAGGGCATCTGGCACGCCTGCTGTTTCCTTCCGCTCTCCTATCTTGATCCCGGTCCTTGTTGATGACTTAAAAGAGATGACTTAAAATTCCGCAGACCTTGTGGTAGCTCCCGTTCTTCTGTAGCCACTAGCAGACGGTATCTGCTCAGATTCCGCATTGACTACTTTTGCCAATGTTGGTGATTTTGCTATAATACGTCGACAGTATTGTCGATTGTATTGGTGTTGTCGATTGTACCACTGGTTGCTGTTGCTTCCAGATCGATGCGTCTTTTTATCTCCTGCTTGTGGAGCCTGAGCCTCGGGCGTAGACTCACCCTATCTAGGCCCAACCATGGTCTGCAATCGAGTGTTTGAAGGGTTGTAGCAGAGGCTTCATCGATAGAAAGGACCATATAGTGGCCTCTTCCTGTCGATGTCCTCTTCACAACCTTCCACTCATCGCCATGCAGGCCATCGTCTTGCCTGCCCATTATAGTGCACTTGCCTGAGCTTTGGCATCAGGATATGGCTTGATGTTCTTCGTGATGTTCTTCATCCATTTTTTACTCATGTCATCGTTACAGATTAATGATACCCTTCCCGGTTTTCGCGTTGATCCATTAAACTGGGCATGCGTACCCCATGGAAGTTCATCCATAACACTAAGTATCGCCTTCTGGACCATTTTGGCCTCAGCCTTACTTAGTGTTTTCACGGAAACTGCTTGGGGAGTATTCCTACCTTTGTACAGCTGGTGGATGTACGTTGGGCGCTGTTGTTTGGGCGTTGTTTTCTGCACCCGGAATCTTTTCCCAGAATCCAGTGGAGTAGTATAGATATGTTCCTTATGGGACAGTTTTTTCCATACAAAACTACAAAATAATCAAGTTTTTTGAAAATTTAAAATTGCCTCAGTTGTCCCGGAAAATCCATATACTTTTCTATATAAAATTTACACAACACAACACAACTTTTTTTCATTTTGCTTTGTCCCAATATCCACATATATTTTTTACACAATTCACGCAAATATACTTTATAATATAATCCGAATACAAGTTTTACTTTCAATTTAAAAAAAATAAAGTTTACCACACCACAATAAATTCACGCAAATATACTTTATAATATAATCCGAATACAAGTTTCACTTTCAATTTTAATAAAATAAAATTTACTATTCTCTTTTCTCTTTTGCGGTCCTCCATATAAAACTTTGGTTTATTAAAAATTATCTTATTTCAATTTATAAACCGAAAAACTTGTTTTAATTTGCATTATCAAAAATTGCAAAAAGTAAATTATGATTTTATTTATATTGATATTGAACTTGAACTTAAAAATTGTGAAATTAAAATCAATATTTTCTTATAAATACTGATTAAAATTATATTTACATGTAAAAAAATAATAAAAAATATTTCATTTGCAATTTTAATTTTTTTTATTTGTAGTACATATGTAATAAAATATATATTTTACAAGTATGTATTTAATTTTTTTTAAACTATCGAACTTTACCTGAAAGTTAATATTTGTATTATATATTTTAATAAAATCACAAGCATTTGTTTGAAATATTTAATATTTTATATTTATAAAAGTAAAAAGTAAAAAGTAAAGTAAAAATTTGTATAAAAACATTATGGGCCCCACAAGACCCAGAGTACCTCTCGGAGTACTCAACAAGATGTCCTCTTCCAGAGCTTTCATTTGATACCCTACATGATTTTTGTATGCTGGTGCCCCACATTACCCCATTTTTGGCCCGAGATGACTCAAGGCGGCCTCCGGATTACTCCCCATTGAGATGTACTGTTGGAGACCTTTCATTTGATACCCCACATGATTTTTGTATGATGAGGCCCTACATTGCCCCCGTTTTTACCCCTACATGACTCACGACGCCCCACGAATTACTCCCCATTGAGATGTACACTTCAAAACCTTTCATTTAATACCCCACATGATTTTTTGTATAATAGTACCCAACAATGCCGCCGTTTTGGGCCCGGCATGGCCCACGGCGCCCCCCGAACTACGCCATTGAGATGTACTCGACAAGACCTTTTATTTATACCCCACATGCTTTTTTTGGTACATATAAAAATTTAAGCAGCCCTCCGTGCCTCTTCCCCGTGATCAAAAAGGCCCTTAATTTATAGTGCACCAATCATCTGATGACACGAACTCAACTTCCAAATTGGAGCTCAATCGGTCCAGCCCTTTAAGAGTTATGGCCAGGTGAGGAGATACCGACATAACGACATACAGGAAATGTGAATTCATAAAAGGGAAAGTAATAAATATACTGGAGGTGTAAATTTATAAAAGAGAAAGTAATAAATTTTACATATTTTGTAAAATTTTTCATTTTATGTTAGATTGCGCAATTTGCAATAAATTTTACATTTCTTTAAAAATTTTACATTCTCTGTTAAATTTGCATTTTCTGTTATATTTACAACTTCTGTTAAATTTTAAATTTTTTGTTATATGTACATATATTACATTTCCTGTCAAATTAACAATTTCTGTTAAATTTACATCTGCTATTAAATTTTACAATTTCTGTTAAATTTTACATTTTTCTGTTAAATTTTACACTTTCTGTTAAATTTACATTTTTCTGTTAAATTTTAAATTTTCTGTTAAATTCTACATTTTCTGTAAAATTTTTCATTTTCTGTTAGATTTCGCATTTTGCAATAAATTTTACATTTCTTTTAAAATTTTACATTTTCTGTTAAATTCGCATTTTCTGTTATATTTACATCTTCTGTTAAATTTTAAATTTTTTGTTATATGTACATATATATTACATTTCCTGTCAAATTAACAATTTCTGTTAAATTTACATCTGCTATTAAATTTTAAAATTTCTGTTTAATTTTACATTTTTCTGTTAAATTTTACACTTTCTGTTAAATTTACATTTTCCTGTTAAATTTTAAATTTTCTGTTAAATTCTACATTTTCTGTTAAATTTTACATTTTCTGTTAATTTACATTTTCTGTTAATTTTAACATTTAACATTTTCATTTTCTGTTAACTGGGGCCCGTTTGACCTATGGACTAAGCAACAAGATGTACTCTTCACGAACTTTCATTTGATACCCAAAATGATTTTTTTGATTTTGGGCCCCACTTGACCCACGGCAATCCCGGACTACCACCCATTGAGATTAACTCTTCAAGACCCTTCATTTGATACCCCATATGATATTTTGTATTACAGGGCCCAACATTGCCCCCGTTTTGGGCCCGACATGACCCACGGCGCCCCCGGACTACCACCCAATGTGATGTGCTCGTCAAGACCTTTAATTTGATACCCCACATCTTTTTTTTGTATTATGGACCCTACATTGCCCCCGTTTTGGGCCTGACATGACCCACGGCGCCCCCTAGACTACCGCTCAATGAGATGTACTCGTCAAGACCTTTCATTTGATACCCCACATGATTTTTCGTATTATAGGGGCCAACATTGCCCCCGTGTTGAGCCCGAAATGACCCACGGCGCCCACCGGACTACCGTCCAATGAGATGTACTCGTCAAGACCTTTCATTTGATACCCCACATGGTTTTTTGGTACATTCAAAAATTAAACGGCCCTCCGCGCCCCCTTCCCACTCATCAAAAAGGCCTGTTAATTTCTGTTAAATTTACATCTGCTATTAAATTTTACAATTTCTGTTATATTTTACATTTTTCTGTTAAATTTTACACTTTCTGTTATAGTTACATTTTCCTGTTAAATTTTAAATTTTCTGTTAAATTCTACATTTTCTGTTAAATTTTACATTTTCCGTTAAATTTACATTTTCTGTTAATTTTAACATTTAACTTTAACCCACAATACCGCTCAATGAGATGTACTCGTCAAGACCTTTCATTTGTATGCCATATGATTTTTTGTATTATAAGTCCCAATTTTGCCCCCGTTTTGGGCCCGACATGACCCACGGCGCCCCCGGGCTACCACCCAATGTGATGTGCTCGTCAAGACCTTTCATTTGATACCCCACATGTTTAGTTGTATTATGGACCCCACATTGCCCCCGTTTTGGGCCTGACATGACCCACGGCGCCCCCCAGAATACCGCTCAATGAGAAGACCTTTCATTTGATACCCCACATGATTTTTTGTATTGTGGGGCCCCACATTGTCCCGATTTAAGCCCGTCATGACCCATGGCGCCCCCCGGACTACAATCCAATGAGATGTACTCGTCAAGACCTTTCATTTGATATCCCACATGGTTTTTTTGGTACATTCAAAAATTAAACGGCCCTCCGCGCCCCCGTCCCCCATATCAAAAAGGCCCCAAATTTATATGGTACCAAGCCATTGATGACACGAGCTGAACTTCCAAATGTGAGCTCAATCGGTCAAGCCGTTTAAGAGGTATGGCCAGGTGAGGAGATATATATATATATATAGGAAGTGTGAATTCATAAAAGGGAAAGTAACAAGGCAAAATTCTATAATGATCAAAACGAAAAAAATTCGACATATAAGGAAGTTGATAATGTGCTATTGTTTGATCCACAAAAGATAAACAAACTTAGTTTAACTTGGTTAGGTCTGTTTGAAGTAATGGAAAGTCCAAACGAACATACAACAATTATAAGGATTAAGGCTAAAACACGACGAATATATAATAAGAGACTCAAACTATGGTATGAACTCACACCCTTATGACTAGAAAAAAAAAAACAAAAAAAACAAAAAAAACAGCGATTGATCACTAAACAAAATCTTAATTTTGTTATTTTCAGTACCGAAATTTGTCAGGAATAAAACGCAAGGCAAATGTTGAAAATTACGCCAAATGGATCCAATAAAAGGATAATTAAGACAAAATGTATCCAATATTATATTTTTCTACGCTAATCAACCTCGTACTGACCACACCTTGGAGTATGGAGGAACTCGAAAACCAAAACACAGAGATTGTTTTTGAAAATTTGGGAAATACAATAGAATACAAGGATGAAATCACAATTTACTCCAAATTCACAATAACGAGGAAAAATGAAATATTGATAAATAAATTATGAAATAAATTAACCAATACCTGCAACACTGTTTTCAACTCTCAAAATAATAATGGCTGAAAGTTATGGAAGGATTAAATAACATATTGTAGGACCAAAATTATTAAGTTAGCAAAAGGGCTGAATCATTTCTGCTGTAGACAAAAAAGCGGCGCAATAGACATTATGGGATCAATTTCGATTATTTTGAACAATGGAATAAAAGGATTATTTTGAACAATGGATCAAGCAGATTCTGATCGAATCTATAGTACTTTAGACGAATTACAAAAGGATGGGGGAGTTATGATTAGATAAACAAACAGCAGCAGTGATATCAAATTTTGAATTTCAAGAACAAGTTATTTGAAAGTAGAAGAAAAGCTGAACAAATTAACTGACTCAGTATCTGCAAATTTAATAATTTTAAAAGCAGATAACCGGTATTTGTTGGAGTTGGAAATTAATAGAATAGTTATATTCACATTGGCTGAATTAGAACGATTGTACGATTATTTGTTAAAACAAGAATCAATAATAATTTCGCTGCAACAACATAAAATACATCCATTACTTGTAGACTCGCAACGGAAACTGGACTTTTATATTCATCAGCAGTACTAAATCAACTAGCGAGAGTGAATCTGAAACATCAAAATGGGGAAAAGTAAGAATTGTGCCAATATAACACATTCAAAGAGATAGGAAATCACATTGTTCCAATGAAAACAAAAAATATATGGCTATACATGTTTCCACACCAAAACACGTTAGTAGCTCTCTGTGCAGCACAAACTCACAAAAATGTACTTAAAGAACTAGAACAATTAGAATTACCATACGAAGACACAAAACGTGTAAATTTAATTTCGAGAAGAGTTTAAAGAAAACATGCATATAAATCAAGTAATAACGATGGCTCCTGTATATATATCTAAAGTAATCAAACCAATAAATCCAGAAGAGCTTAATAGAGAATTTGCAAAGAGAAGTCAATCTTTAACTGAGCTTCGCGGGGATATACAAAGAGCCAAACAAAATCTATCCCAACATTCAAACTAAGGTCAATTTCAAATTCAGTAGTACTAAGTTTAGTAATCGCAGTTTTAATAATATATATAATAGTAACTAATTACAAAAGGAAAAAATCGAAGAAAAATGCGAGAAAAGATATAGAACGTGAAGAAAGACGAATTAGACTGACAATATGCACACCTATAATGCCAACGGAAGATGTCGCAATTAGAAATAGTAAAAACCCCAAAAGTACCCAAAATAAATAAAATGGCAAACCAAAAACCCCAAAATACCAAAAACAAATAAAATGGCAAATCCTAGTTCAAAACTAAATAAAACAATCAGAATGATCCACCAAAAAACAAGACGATGGATGAATATGTAACACCCCAAGTGTAATCATTTAGAGAATAAATCAATACACAAAACAAATTAACCAAAAAATGTATTTACTAACTATCTAGCAATAAGTATAATTATTTTGTTTTTATATTTTTCCCGACGGCAAAAAATACGTAATAATATATCCAACAACAATATTCTTCCAGAAAAAATCAGGGATGTTCTGGCAAAGCATGGGGTTGATCCACTGATATCCAAGTTCAACCGTATGCTCGCTCACAGAAAGATCTTTGCGAACCTTGGTGACCAAAAAAGGGCAGGTAAGGTTCACAAAGGTACACCACAGGGCGGCATTCTGTCACCCCTACTCTGGATAACGACCTCTAGCCTATCTTAGCCAACCTTTGCTCCCCCCATGATAGGTAGCCAACCTTTGATCCCCCCATGATCTTTGCCAACCTTTGATCCCCCCATGCGAAATAGCCAACCTTTAATCCCCCCATGATAGGTGGCACCAGATTGACATTGAAGTGCAGTGTCAAATATCTGGGCGTCATCTTAGATAAAAAACTAAATTGGAGATCGCACCTAGAAGAACGAGCATTGAAAGTTTTCGACATGTGTCGGGGTGCGATGGGAAAGAAATGGGGTATTTAGCCAGAAATGATCCGCCGCCTAAACACCAGTGCCATTAGGCCCATTCGTTCTTATGGTTCTCTCGTCTGGTGGAAGGCGATTGAGAAACACTCCAATTATAAAATACTGGAAAAAGTCCAACGGTCTTGTTGCCTCGCCATTACGGGAGCAATGAAAACGGCTTCGACGGCAGCTCTGGAAACCATAACGGCTATACACCCGATTGGGATCCACATACAAAAGGTTGCTGCGGGATCCGCAATGAGACTTCACTTAAACCGGGTATGATCAAATAACGGATCAATATCCCGCATGAGGCTATCCTCGGATTTGTGAAATCCAACGTTCCAAACGTCGACAAAACCCTGTCACTTCCCAAAAGAAACTTTTCTGGCTAGCCACGTTAATACTATTATCCCTTCTAGAGAGGCCTGGAATACTGGGGTGGCAACTTCCTGTACACACCAGTTAACAGTCTACACAGACGGCTCAAAAATGGGCGATCATGCGGGCGCTGGCATTTACTGCCAAGAGCTCAATCTAGATCTATAACAATCCCTCTGACTAGACGACCATGCCACGGTTTTCGAAACGAAGATGGTAGCAATAAAAGAAATCAGCAATTTCCTAATCGAAAAGGAAATTACGGATAGGGACCTGACGATCTGTTCGGATAGTCAGGCCGCTATAAAAGGGGTAACTTGTCATTAAATTTGCAAAAGGGAGTGGATGGCTCACAACCGCTCCAGCGGGAGTGACATGGTAATCAAACAACAGTGTTGTGAATTGAGCCACCCTGTGCTTCAATTCACAACGGAAATCAATAAAATTTCCAAAATTTCCATTTAATAAAATTATTAAATTTAATTAGTAAAAAAACAAAAATCTCAAATTACGCGTTGCTCGTGCACAGAGAAAAAATTAATTTATTATATTATAATTACTATAATTACTCTGTGCTGACAACGCGTAAAATCAAAATAACCAATTAAATTAAAATTAATCTAAATTATTTTGTTGGAGAAGCTGATTGTTTTTCCAAAAAATTATTGGAAAGATTTTGGAAAACCAAAAAAGCTCTCCAACGAAATAAAATAGAAAGAAAAGTTAAAATTTAGACAGTCGATCGGATAAAGTTCTTTTTTAAAATCATTAATCGTTAAATTAAAATTGTAAAACAGTAAACGTTAACTTAAAATTGTAAAACTTTAAACGTTAAATTAAAATTGGTCAGTCGTTTTTAGAAGGAAAAAAGAAGTTTGATTTAGAAAATTAAAATTGAAAATAAAGTGTTAATTAATAATCTTAAAAAAAAAAATAGAATTATTAATTTAATTGATTGGAAAAAAAAAGATTTTTTTAACAAATTTTAAAAGGCATCAAATGTATTTTAAAAAACAAGAAGTAAATTTTATATAGAAAAAATTTTCTTAAGAGTAGTGAATTAAAAATACGAAATTTAAGAACATTTAAAATTGTGAATTGTATAATTTATTGAACATCTAGAATAATTTTTTTCGGTTTTAAACCATCTTGTATTATTAAATTATTATTATGAGCCAGGCAACCAATATGATTCCATTCTAAACTGTTTTTAATGGCTGATTTAATATTGTTGGCATTATTTGAAATTGCAAGTAGAATTTTTTTTTGTTATATCCCATTCATCTGTAATTTCCTTCAGCTTAGAAGCTAAGTTACTACTGGTATGCCTTTCATTAAAGCTCATACATCCCATTAAAAATCAAACGGGTTCGAAATTTTCATTAATAAAGTGCGTATTTACTGCTATAAGACTTTCGTTATTGCAGGACGTCCTAAATTCTGTAGTTATGCTGAATTTTTTAATAATTTTTGCTAATGCTTTTACTTCAATTAAAGTTTTTTCATATAGGGAGGGTATCATAGTTTTAGACACTTTATTACGATATGCTAAAGTGTATGAGGGACTAAGAGCCTCTACAAAGATTTTAAAACCTTGATCTGCAACTAGACTAATAGACCTATTCACAAATTAACAGCTTAACAACTCATTTCACACTTGTTAAAAATTAATAACAAGAGCCATAACAAGCAATGGTAAAAATGCTATTCACAAAAATGGTGAATATGCAGTTGTTAAAAATTATGAGGTGAATTCTGCTTGTTAAAATGTGAATGAAAAATCGTCAAATTGTGAATAAATTTTCTAAAAAACCGGTTTTAAAACAGAAATTTCGTGATTTTTTTTTATTTGAATTGAAAAATTTATTTTGTTATTTGAAAATTTTATGTATTTTTTTAAAAACTGGCAGTAAATAGTAGTTTTACATACAATATATATATGTATGTATGTGTATATATATATATATATATTTATATATATATATATATATTATATATATATTGGCAATTTTACATACAATAAAATGGTAGTTTTACTTACATACAATTTTGTTAACAATATATATATATATATATATATATATATATATATACGAGTATATACATATATATATATATATATATATTTTTAGGGTAGAAATGAAAATACATGTTTATCTATTTTTCGGTCCTTTCATTTTCATAATTGCTACCTAGAATCATCGAAAAATTTAAATAAAAATATACGCTTAAATTTTTTTCAAACAACTTTTTATTAAAAAAATCAAAAAGAAATCACTTTTATATGGAATTATCATAACAATTTCTGAATAGCAATTTTAACGCGCAATGGTGAATTTTTATCCATATTGTGAATATTTTCATACAAAAGTTTGATATTGTGAATTTTTTTAATTTTTTTAAGATAACATGTCGATTTGTGAATAAGGCTATAAATGGCTGAAAATCTAATAACAACAAGTTCATTAACTTATTATCTATTTTTTGTTTAGCCGGCAATGATTTCTTTTTTGTAGCAAATTGTAGGGTAATGAGGCTATTTTTCTTCTCAAGTTTTTCTTTTTAATATTATCAGATAATTCTTCATTAATTTCCATATTTTTATTTGTATCAAGATCATTAACAATATTTGTATTATTGGTAATGTTGCCAGTAGCATCAATTTCATTAATTTCAATTTCAATGCCATCATTATTTTCTGATGTATTTATCTAAAAAGGCAATATTAATTAACATAGCAAACATTAGATATTGCATTGTATTTGAATTTGATACGGTTTTGATATATATGTCGAATTAGAACATCTAATTGGACTGTAGGATGTTTACTTTTAATGTGTTTCTTCAAATTGCTAACACTTATTTTATATGATAATACATTTTTACATAAATCACATTTTGCACGCGAATTATCAATTACAGTAAAATAATCCCAAATCGGACTATTAAAATAATCCCAAATCGGACTCACATTTATTTAATACAAAAAAGAACAATTTCATATAAATCAAGATAAAGTAAATATCACGAGCACAGCATAAAAAACAATTTCACATTAAACCAAAAATTACAATTACAGGATCACAGCAAAGCAACAGCAAAACATATTGCTATACATATTGCTATGTCAGTTATTTAAATTTTTTTGAAAATCTAAAATAACAGATAACTTTAACTAAAATTTTTCAATTGATTTATAATCACAGTGATTATATCATAAGAATAGCAGACAGCAACTGCTACTACTAAGCCACAGTGACTAAATCACTGCTTCTGAAATATCTAGTTTAAATGAACAATTATATTTTTAGAAGTAAATTAAAATCTTTTTATAGAAAACCAATTTACTATTAATTAGTTTTAGCATTGGCATAAATTAAGGAAAATTATTTTATTAACAACATAAGCATGAAGAAAGAGAAAATAAAGGTATGGAATTTTGTTTGAAATACAATTTTTTTTTTCCTTTTCAAAACAAAATTATTTTTGCATCTTTTTTATAATTTTTTTTACATTTTTTTGAATATTTTAAAGAAAACAAAATGTAGTACTAAAACAAGAGTTTTTTTTTAAAGAATGGAAATAATATAGAAAAAGAAATTGTTAATTTAAAAAAAAAATATAATAGAAGATTAAATTGATGTGGAATAAGATATAATGTCCAGTCTCTACGAGACGTGTAAAGAGTACAGAGGGGACCTCTGCGTATAATATTGGTAGAGGGACACCAGGTCTCCAAAAAAAAATAGAGATAACAAAATTTAAACTATTTTAGCAACATTAAAAATTAAAAAATTCTAATCTTAAGGCTTGTCCGCTCCAAAGAAACATTTACAAAAAAACATTGTTTTTTAAACATTTATAGAAACATTTATAAAAAAATCTAGTTTTTCAATGTTTAAAACTAAATGAAATTAAATGTTTTGTAAATGTTTTCGAATCACGAGAAATGTTTTGTAAACATCTAAAAAATGTTTGCAAATAAGAATAAATGTTTAAAAAAAACTATTCAATGACCATTTCATATTTTTTTTGTTACCCATAAATTCAGTACGTAAAAATGGTTCAACCGAATGATACCACACTTTCTGCTGCATGCGATGTAGTTATGTAGTTAAAAAGAATAGAAACTGTTGGCAGAGAGAGATTTTTGAAAGTAGAGCCATTTACAGTGGAGTAAATGATCTGAAAGTGGACAGTCTGAGTGGTTTTAGAAATTTTACAACAATTTCTACCAGTGATTTCGAATATATTGTTTGTGTAATTGGGCCCAAAATTCGAAGACAAAATACTAATTACCAAGCTTGCATATGTGTAACTGAGCGATTAGCTATCACTCTTCGCTTTTTGGCCACAGGAGATTCATATCACTCTTTGATGTATTAGCAACTTGTCCGCAAGTGAATGAATGCAACTTTTTTTTTAGTGATTGCAACTTTTTAATTATTTCTTCTCATTTCATTTTTAGAGCTGCGGCAATTTCCAAAATAGCTTCCTTTTTGTATTTTATTTTCTTCCTTATATAATATACCAAGCTTCCTTTTTGTAGATCGGAATCATTTTTTTTCTTCTTTGATTCGATCATATTTTGATTCGATCAAAGTGTGATTCCGCTCAAAATTTGATTCCGCTCAAAATTTGAGTTGAGTGCTTATTCGATCCGAATCAAATTTTATAAAATTCAGTTTACTAGTTATTCTTATTATTAAAATTAATTGTAATCACTTAAATAATACAATTCAATAATGTCACTTTCACAATCAGTATCGTAATCTTCATAGTTGTTAATATAATCAATGAAATTGCCAATTTTTTGGGAAAACAGCTTACATTTAGTAATAGCAGCTTGAATACGCTCGCTATAAATATAACCAAAATTGTTTTCTTTAGTATATTGAACAATTTTTTTTTCATGCTCTACAACATTTTCCAAATAATGATTTAATTCTTGCAGCAATTCACATATTTTCCATCGTTTTATAAACTGGTTCTTTTCTAAATTATTATAATAATTTTCATAAATGTCGACAGCGCCAACAAGTTGAAATAAATAGTTCACCATAATTCAATTAGATTAATAAGAATCGATCTAAGAAATGAAAATTATAAAACTTATAAAGTTGAAATTACATTTTATAAATAATTACTATATATGTAATTTAATTCCTCTATTTATAGATTTATATATTTCAGTTTTGTAATTATTTATAATTTTAAAACTGTATTAAAATTAATAAATTAGTAATTCTAATACAAATTGTATTTATAATCAAATCAGTAACATAATGAATAATATATTTTGATCAAGTGAAGGACTTAAATAGTATTCCATCAAGAAAAAGAATATGTGAGAGCAGTTTTTATGTGAAGTGTAAATTGTGTTCAAACAATTAAAAAAAAAGTGTTTTTTCAGTGAGTACGAAAACAACTTTTAATATGCTGAGAGATTTAAGGGTAAAAATAAATATGTTTAAAATATGTGTTATGTTAAAGTCTCATCATTCTGAAGTAACGGAAACTTCTTCACTTACACCATATTCAACTTCATCCGAGGATTCCAGTAATATAATCTTACCTCAGAAATGGAATAAACGTGGCAATGTCATTGATATAAATTGTGCTGTTGTTGATTATATAATATCAAACTTATTGCCTTTTAATACAGTTGATTCACCAGGGCTGCAAAATCTAATAAATGTTACCGCAAAGAGAAATGTGAAAATTATTAGCCGCCCCACGTTGAGTATTGCGTTAAGTGAAAAATACGAAGAAATGCTGGTTGATATTCAGAACACATTAAAATCTTTTAAACATTTATGTTTAACTGCGGACTGCTGGTCAGTTCATCACCGATCTTACTTAGGAATGACTTGCCATTGGTTAAATAATAATTTAATTTACAAATCATAATTTTCAAAGTTGTGTTCTGGATTGTACACGAATTACAGGTTCTCACACTTTTGATGTATTAGCGAAAGAAATTGTAACTATTTTGAAAAAATTCAAAATTTCTGACTCCACTAAATACATAATTACAGATAATGCTTCTAATTTCTCAAAATGGTTCAGGTACAATCAATTTTATAATGTTAAAATCTGAATTTAATATTTTCAAAATTTCATTATTTATTATATAACTTTCTGTAGGTTGGCAACTGAAGCAAATAGTGAATTATTTAGTACCATTAACTCAAATGATGATGATAGTTTTATTCATGTCCGCAGCATACTTAAGGCTCAAAATATTAATATCACCGATGTTATGGCATTAAATTCTGACGGGTTAATTACACTTCCCAGTCATATACGCTGTGCAAGCCACACGATAAATTTAATCTGTACAACAGAATTTATTAAGGAACTTAATCGTAATGACGCACTTAAATTAGCATATTCCAGTTTGGAAACAAAATGTAATATAATTTGGAAATATCAAAACACTTCCACTGTAAAAGCAGACTATATAAAAAAATAGGTAAATATTTTGTAACACCATGTACAACCCGATGAAATTCAATGTATGATTCATTGAAAAATATTTTGAATATTGCAACAACAAAACGAAATGAATTTAATTTGACTTGTGAATACTTAAATATAAAAAAAATTGAAGACGAACAAGTTCAATTTCTGCAGAGTATTTGTAATGTTATTTTGTACTATATAAAATTTATTTGTCTACCCTATATATAAAAATTATGTTTTAGGTTTATCAACCAGTAGCATCAGCATTAAATATTTTGCAAGGAGAATCAAATATGTATATCGGCATGCTTATACCTTTAGTAATAAAGGTGATAAAAAACTTGAAGCTTTTGAAGGAAATACAAATGCATCTTCTGCTTCTGCTTTGGCAACTAATTTTAAAACAAATTTAAAAAAAAGGTTATATTTAAAAAAAATGTTGTAAGTGCTCATATAACAAATTGTTATTTATTTACAGATTTCACGCTGCTATACATAATTTTGATTTCTTATTGGCTACAGCAACGCATCCCCAGTTTAAAATGCAATTTATAAAAAATAATTTTCCTGATAAACAAAGTTCCATTGGGGAATACATAATATCAAGATTAAACTCAATTATTGAATGGAATGTTCCCAATTGCTCCCAAAGAAAAAAAACCAATACACAATCTTTTTGGGACTCTGGTGATGAATCGGAAAACGAAATGGAAGCAAATAAAATCTTAAATGATTTCAATTTTACTTCTGACAGAACTGTGCGAATATTTGAAAATAAACATTTTAAACCATTGAAGGAACTATTTATTGAATTTAATACGGCGTTGCCGAGTAGCGCTGCTGTTCAAAGGCTGTTTAGCATTGGCAAATTAACAATCGCTTCCAACCGTTGCCAATTAAAGGACGAAAATTTTGAAAAACACCTGATATTACATATAAATAACTATAATAAAATATAACTTTATATTTAAAACATTTATCGTTAATTTCAATTAAATAATAATATATAGTATAGTAAAATAATGTATAGCATTTCCAAATAAAATAAGAAGATTTTGATAAATAAATTTGATATGAAAATCTTTAAACAAATCAATAGAAATTATTGTTTTAATATTCACTGAATAATTACGAAATCGCTGACTAAAAAATAATTACGAAAACATTAATTAACATAATTTATACCAGTACAAATCAAAATATTAGTTATACGATAATTAATTTTTAATAATTTATATAAATTACAGCAAATTTTTTGAATAATATTGGATTCATGTTAGTTTAACTTTTCCAAAAATATTACAAAATTTCAGAATATTTAAAAATTATTTGTTGAAAACTTTAAGGCTCAAATACATTCAAAAAGTGAGAACAAAAAGTGAGAAAAGTGAAAAAAGTGAAAATGTTGTTTATATGACAGCGCCACTGGAAGAATATTATGAACTAAATAAAAGCTCTTTTTGTTGTAAAAAGCTATTTATATTATTTTGAAGTTTGATTGACACTTGACAGATTATTTATAAAAAATAATTATTTTCATTTGGTTCTTGGTTTTTATATTTATGATTTATCATATTTGAAATTATTTGAAATTTCAAATTATGGTATTTAAAATATATAATATTTATTGGGTACAAAAATAGTTTGTGTATAAAAATTTTTTTTTAAATAAAGATGATACAAAACGGGTAATTTGACATAACATTATTGTTTACTAATCGAATTAATTCAAAATTAATTATTTCAAAATTAGTCAGTCATTCACATATTTATTAAATGTCAAATGTCATTTATTTATCATATAGTAAAACCATTTGTTTATCATATACCCAAACCTTTTTTGATATTTATCATAAATTTTTACCTTTTTCTGAAGCATTTTCTGAAACCTACCGGGAAAACTATGCAAATGTTTATATGTGTTAGTGTTTTAAAGCTTCCACTGTTTTTCAATTTTTTAAAGCTAGAATGTTTTTAGCTTTTTAATTATTCACTTTTTGAAAAATGAAAAGGAATGATATAAATTTTAATGCTACGAACAGGGACAAAACATAATTTTCAAAAAGTGGTACTTTTTGTTCGCACTTTTTGAATGTATTTGAGCCTTTACAATTTTTTTTTTTTTATTACATATAAATAACTTTAATAAAATATAACTTTATATTTAAAACATATTTTTTAAAGTTTGATTTGATATTTGATTCGGAAATCGAATCACCGCTCGAATCAAAATGTGATCGAATCTAAATATGATCGAATCAAAATATGATCGGAATCAAATTTGATCGATTCCAAAGATGTTCGGAAACTGATTCGCTCATATTTTGATTCGAGCGATGATTCGATTTCCGAATCATGAGTCCGCTCTTTTACATCCCTGGTATGGGAGATATTTATATATGTAAACATAATTATGAAAAAACTATATATTATTAAATTAAATTTATTGATAAATGAAAAAAAATTATGAAAAAATTTATTGAAATATTTTAAATATAAAATCAAATTTATTAAATATATAAATAGGAAAAAATTATGTAAACTTACACAATATGAAAAAAAATCCTCGGGTTTGTCAAAAGCACATTTCCTCAAAATCGCCTCATGTAAAACTTTGAGCTATTCTAAAACAATGGGAATTCCTATACGTATTTTAGTATTTTTTAGTAGTATTTTTAAAGTACTATACGTAGGAAAGATAAAATTTTTATTTAATTTGTAAATATAGGTAAAAAATGTGTTCCTGTTCCGATTTTATTAATTTTTTTTCCTTCCAAGACTATTTTATGAGGCCACTCAATTCTCATAACCACGCATGTGGCATAAACATATATCCCAATGATAATAAAGAAACATTCAGATATATCTTTATTACACATCTCCTAAACCTAGTTTTTTTTTCCTAAATCATAAAGAACCTTAAGTTATTTATGACAAAATAAACATAAAATATTGCATCATCTTTTTAGTTAACCATATACACATATGGTTAACAGATACAATATTTATTAAATTCAAAAAAATGTACAATTATACACCACGTGTATAATTGTCAAAATATGCATTTTATTTTTAAATAAAATTATATTTTTTTTCTTCACATTTGGTGAGGATCAAATTACGATCAATTGAATATCTGACCGATAGTTCAATATCACCAAATGTGAGAGAGAAAGTAATTTGCGCGTGTAAATTACAGAGAAAAGCCAGAAAAGAGCAAACAGTAAAATTTAAAACTAATAAAAAGTAATACTTAAAATCTAGAAACTAAAGTTGAAACAAAAAGTTGAAGCAATACTTATAATACTTAAATTTTATAAGTTAAATAAAATAAATAAAGTTGTGTGTACCATCGAATTAGTGGCTATTGATGATACTTAAAAAAAAATGATACTGAAATTTATAAGTTAAATAAAATAAATAAGTAAATTGGCAATAAATAAGTACTGTTAATTTAAAATATTTAAAACAAAATAAGTAATGCTAATTTAAAATACTTAAAACAAAATAAATCGTAATGCTAATTTAATAAGTAATACCAATTTAAAACAATATTGTGTAATAAATAAAAATATACAAACTGTAATCAATAAATAAATCAAATTACCAATAAATATAATAACTACTCCTGTAAAAAAAGTGTTTGTGTATAATTTATTCTAAAATAATCAACAAAAGATTCTCCACATACAGGGCCGGCGCTCCCATAGAACAGTATGAACAGCTTGACGGGGCGCTAAAATTTCAGAAATCTTGAGGGCGCCAAAATCCATCAGAAATAATTTTTTTTTTAATTTTCAAGTAACGAACAAAAAGTATGAACTAGTAGAGTACATATATGCAAAATGCAACGTAAATTTATTTTTTAAAAGTATACATATATTTTATATACCTATGTATTTATATAATAAATTATATTTATATAGCCGGAGAAAACATTTCTTGCTATTCTTCTCTTCACGATATTATATATTGCTTTCATGCTTCATACTGTTCATAGTTAATATGGAAAGTAAAAATATTGATAAAACCCCCTTCCCTTTCTTATATGAAAAAAAAACCCGCATGAGCAACAGTATTTTTAGTCTGTTCATCTAAAACTATCGAAATCGGTAGAACAATAGTTTAATAAATATCGATATCGATTCATACCTCGTATTGTATTTGTATAGCACTCTTATTTTGTCTAGTACTATTGTATCTATATCGATATTTATTAAATTATTCTACCGATTTCGATATTTTTAGATTAAAAGACTAAAAATACTGTTCATGCGGGGTTTTTTTTTCATATATCATTTTGTGTACAAATTTTTATAAAATAATATAGCAATGTAAGACCCCAAGCTTTTTCATAGGCTAGAACTATTTTAAAAGCCCTCTATTTCTATTCTATTTTCAAAGCTCATTGAAAAAATATTGAAAAAAAAGAAGCACGATTGAATAAACAATCAAAATTTCAAAAAATATTATATGACTTTAAAATATTTTAAAGTCATAATAAAAATATTAATTTGATATATTAAAGTTGTATTTACATTATCAGACTTTTCATAAGACTAGTCGTATCAAATTTCGTACGAAAAAACCGTATGAAAATGCATACCGTCAGATTTTTCATAAAACATCGCATGAGACTAGGTATTTTTACGTCATATTGTACGATTTTTGATCAGACAACAAATCGCATGAAATGTTTTAAGAAAAATCTGATAATGTAAATGCAGTTTTATGTAAATACAATTATTTTATACTTTTTATACTTAAAAAAATATTTTGTCAATGAGCTTGGGGTCTTACATTGCTATATTATTTTATAAAAATTTGTACAAAAAATGATATATGAAATAGTTTCTCTATATATTATTACTTTATGGTTCAATAAATAAAAATATAAAAAAAAGCGCATAAAATTTTATATATAATTCAATTTTTTCTTCCTTTTTTTAAAAGGAATTCTTTTAGTATATAATGTATATATGAGTAAAACAAACAAGGTATATTCTTTGTAATATAAAAAAAAATTTTTAATAAGAAATTTTTCTCAGTTCTGTTTTGCTACAATTTTCTTGGGGTCATTTTACGAATAATTTTTTTGTTTGCACTTATAAAAAAAAAAACAATTTTTTTATTATTCTAGCTGTTTTTTATTCCTACTCTGTACTACTCGATATAAAAGGAATAAAAGAACGATGTAGTGCAAGGGGAAAATATGATTTAGAATTGATTGAAAAAAATTTGCCCACTTTGTTGATATTTTTTAAAAATCAAATTTTCAATATTCAAATATACGAAATGAAGTATCTTCTTGTCAAATTTATAGTTGCCATATTAAAATTTAATAATTTCCCTTTTACTCTACATGTTGTACTGGATAATTATGTAGAGTAGCTACAACAACAACCATACAGATACTCTACTTACTCGTATAGTACAGAGTATAGGAATAAAAAAACACAGCTTCTGTTTTTGTTGTTGCTAATTTTTGAAAAAAAAATTAGAAGAAAGAATAAGAACTTTTTATCTTGTAATTTCTTCAATTTCGTTTAAAATTATACATGTCGGGAATAGACTTTAATATAAGTCTACGAAATAGATAAATTAAAAAAGGTAAATAATAAAAAAAGTCTGACGAAAATTCTGAAGTGGAATATCCAAATCCATTTAAAAAATCATTGCAATTATCGCGAACTCCTCCGGAATTAAACTTTTCATATTTAACCGGAAGTAGTGATAATCGTGAAATAGCCACTAATTCGGTGGTACACACAACTAATAATTTAACATATAGAGAAGAAGTTCCAATTAATAATAATACAAATTCCATTGTGGCTTCTTTTGATATGTCACAAGCTATAAAAATGATTCCTGAATTTAAAGGAAATTCATATAAAGTGCATAGATTTATGCAAATTGCAGATATGCAATATAAAAGGGCAACAACTCCCGAGGAAAGGGATGATTTTTTGGATGTCATAACATCCAAAAGCTAGTAGGTAGAGCCTACAATTTAATTTTAAGATATCATACTTACGATAATTGGGATGATATAAAAAAGGCAATTAATGCCAATTTTTCGAAACTAATAGCGTTACAGTTGGTGATGGCAGATGTTTTCGGCCTATCACAGTGAGCTCGCGAAACAGTTAGCCAATACGGAAGTACAGTTAGCCAATACGGAAGTATCCTTGATGATGGTGTAATACGGCTGTTGTAAATTGAGGTACCCTGTGCTTCAATTCACAACGGAAATCAATAAAATTTTATAAAATTTGCCATACGCCGTACGTCTTGTATTAGGGAGAGCTCTAAGAAAAAAATGAATTTTTTTTTTCACTGAGAATAAAAAGAGAATATTTTTTTTCAGTTTGATGCCCTAAACACAATTGGAACTACCGACTGCACCTACGTACCACAACTACCGGCTACGTTACTGATGTAAACACAATACCGACTACCAGCGACAAGATATATATTTTTTTGCTATATTTGAAATTCATCTTTCCAAGCACACTGTTTTTTTTTTTTTTTTTTTGAAATTTTCCTTTTTTTTTGATTTTTTCTGACAGGTTCCGACTGCAAAATTAGAAATTAACTTAATTCTGTAGTTGTATCTCGTAGTTGTAGCCTAATTGTGTTTAGTCTCATTTAATTTCGTGTTTTCTAATTGCCGTGACAGCTACAAATTAGCTTGTAGTTCCAATTGTGTTTAGGACATTAGAATTTTTTTACTTCCCTTTCACAGCCCCCCGCACAGGCCTTGGAAAAATATTCAAAAAATGGATATTCAAATTCAGATACGACTACTTTATTATTATTCTTTGATACAATATTGTTTTTAATTTTTAAATATAAAAAAGCAAAAAATCTTGTAAAAAATTAATAATAAACATTGAGTACATATAAAATATGAAAATTAATAAAAAAAATCTCTACATTGGATTTTTCCATTCTTCGTTAAATAAGCATATCATTCTACCAAAGGAAATTTTTTCTTAAATTCATTCATTATATAAGTATAAATTCAACTTTAGCTGAGTTTTTTATTCCTACTCTGAACTACTCTATATACTCGTAACAGGAATAAAAAAAATATGTAGTGCAAACGCAAAGTCAAAATATGATTTAGAATTGATTTAAAAATGTTCGCCCACTTTGTTGATTTTTTTTTTAAATAATATTTTCAATATTCAAATATACGAAATGAAGTAGCTTACTTGTCAAATTTATAGTTGTCATATTAATATTTAATAATTTCCCATTAATTTCCCTTTACTCTACATGTTGTACTGGATAATGATGTATAGTAAGCTACAACAATAACCATACAGATACTCTACCCTTATAGTGCAGATTACGAATAAAAAAACGCATCTTGATCGCAATTTGATTTTTTTCCCAAAAAAAAAAGAATTAAAACCGACAAATGAAATGAAAAACAAACCCTGGGTTTTCCAAAGACATATTTCCTCAAAATCGCCTCATGTAGAACTATGAGCTATTCTAAAACAATGGGAATTCCTATTCGTGTATAGTATTTTCCATGTACTATACGGAGGAAAAATAAAAAATATGAAAAACAAACCCCCATCATACAAAAGATCATATGGGGTATCAAACGGCCTCAGCATACAAAAGATCATGCGAGGTATCAAATGAAAGCTCTTGGAGGAGTACATCTCAATTAGGGTAGCACGTAGGGCACCCTGGGTTACACGTGAGCCCAAAAGCGAGTCATGCTTGCCCAAAAACATATTGAGTATCAAATGAACGGTCTTGTCGTCCGTGGGGTCCCGTGGGTCATATGACCCCATTATAAAAAAAATATGGGGTATCAAATGAAAGGTCTTTTATTTATTTATTTATTTGTGTTTAAATCAAACAACTTACAAAATTCTTAAAATATATAAAATTACAATATTCTTAAAATATATAAAATTAGAATAGTAACTACGAGTAATCAAATAGTTAAAATATATACAATACAAATAAGTATATAATAAAAATATTAATTCTATATCAAAAAATAGAATATTGTCAAATATTAATTGATTTTACTCATATTAATTAACTAGATATAAATTCCAATTTAAAAGTATTTACAAATTACGTATTAGGTATAGTAATAAACAAAAGATTTAATTAATAACAGTGATAACAATAACAATCATAGCAATAGCAGAAATAATTCAGTTACTTAAAATTAACTTTTTTAAATTATTTTTTGAAGTTGAACTTCTTATTTGATTTTGATATTTATTACATCATTTTAGCATCCGATTAATAGGTTCAAACTTTCCATATGAAGTTCGATGGAGAGCTATTCTGAACAAATTGGGCGATCTACAGCGATAATTATTAGTAAATTGAATTTTATTTAAAATGAATAATGAATCAATTTGCAAATTTATTACTTCTGTTAAAAAGATCACGTCAGCCAATTTCCTTCTCTTTTCTAATGTTGTCAAATGGATGAGATTCAACCTATCTAAATATGGTGGTAAACAGTGGCGGACCGTGATCAAAAGTTCTGGGTGGGCTAAAGGAAAAAATTTTGGTATGAAAAGCAAAGATTTGAGGTTATTAAATATACAACCTTTTTCGTTTTAGTGAGTTAATCATATTGACATCTAAGCTAATCATTAGTTAGTTAATCACATTGGCATCTTAATATGTTTTTCATTTTCTTTCCAATAAAAAAAATCATTATGCATATGCTATGCACACAAGAAAAATAAATCACATATTATACACAAAAAAAATTAGACACATTAAAAAAAAATCGAACTAAATAAACGAAAATCATGGCACACTCCATACATATTTGAAGTTTTCTCAACTAAAAATAAAATTGTTACTTTCTGAAATTTATGATCGCCTGGTACTAATTTTAAAAATTTAGTTCTAAAGTGTGCTATAATTAAATAATTTTTTGTCTACTGAGGGAATTTAAAATATAAGCGATAAAATTATTGCTATGGGCTGCGATTTTCCAGCCCATGAAGATATATTTATTTATTTTTTAATACAAAATATTTATATAACGAAATAAATATTTCATGCAAATTTTTACTCAAAGGAATTATTCGTTCTAGGGGCTGCGATTTTCTAGCCCACGATGATATATTTCTCTTTTTTTTTAATGAAAAATATTTCATGCAAATTTTCAGTATAGGAATATTTCTTCTATGGATAAGAGATTTTCTATCCCATGATATATTTTTCTCAATATAAATTTTTTAATATAGGAGAAGGAAATAACTCAACTCAATAGTGTTGATTATAAAATATGCGCGCCTGGTAGTTTGGTTTAAAAAATTTGAAAATTGACATTGCGTGCTCATATAATGGAAATTTTCTAATAATTTTCTTCCATAGAAAAAATAATAAAATTCTAAAAATCATATAGCAATAACAAATATTTCGCATTTCTATGGGGAACACGTGGTCTTCGTGGGCTAGTTTAAATTAGCCCAGCCTGATCCATACAAAATTCAACACATACGCAAATAAAATTAGTATAATAAGGTGGGCAAATTTCAATTAGCCCCTGAAGTAAAGAGAAAAGAGTAGTTGTCTTTTTATAATGAAAAAGTTATGTAGTGTTAGTATATAATATATTTGTATTTTAGCGTTCATATTCATATTTAGATTTTAGATTATATTTTTATATACATATTATATTTCGCAGCGGTGGTGTACGAATTTCGATGGAAAAAATTATAAACACGTATATTATATGACATTTATTTAAAAAAAAAATTGAATTTTTTTTGCTCATTTTTATTATAATATATTTTAAATCAATATTTTGTAGCATTTTCCTGTAAATTCAGGTTGGGCTTAGCCCACCCTGCCCAATATGACGAGCCGCCGCTGGTGGTAAAATGTATCAACCATTGAAATCTAATAAAATTTCTTTGGATTTCCTCTATTCGGCGAACATGAATATCGAAGTATGGATTCCATACTTGACTGGCATATTCTAGATTAGGACGAACAAGACAAGTAAATAGTGACTTTAATATATAAAGATCCGCAAATTCTTTTGACCACGGTTTTATAAAACCTAACATTGAATTTGCTTTATTGATAATATAATTGTAATGCAACTTGAAGTTCAATTTCGGATCGAAATAAACACCCATGTCTTTAAAGGATTCAACTCTTGAAACAATTTTATCGTTGAGTTTATATGAAAATTGATTGGGCGTATGTTGACGTGAAAACGTCATTATTACACATTTATCAACATTAAGTTTTAGAAAATTTGAGTTACACCACATTGAAAAACGATATAAATCATTTTGAAGCAAATATGAGTCTTTCAAAGAAGTAATACTTTTATATATCTTCATATCATCTGCGTATATACCTATACTTCTATTTTTAGCACATTTCCAACCAAATTGGAAGAAATGTGTATATTAGTTTCACTCTGTCTGTCCGTCTGTCTGTCCGTCCGTCCGTTTACACAAACTTCTACATCTTTCAAGATAGAGTGTTAAAATTTTGAATATAGATAGATAGTAATAAAATAATAGATCCAAGAGAACAACATTTTCTTCTATCTCTTTTCCCCTCTGAGTTATTCCCCCTCCAAGTTCGAAAATTACCCATATTGAACATCTAATAACTTTTAAACCAATAAAAATTTTTGATGTCTGTAAAAGCCATGAGATAGGAAAATCTTTTATCTTTTTTTGTGAAATAAATAAATTTTTTAAAATTTAATTCTTTGATGTATAAAAATACCGTTATCTTCATACAACTTTTTTTAGTTTTTTAACACCCTGTATTTCCCAAACTGCTTATTATAGAAGGCTGAAATTTATGTACCAAAGAGATATCTAAAAAATAACTAGAGTCTCTGAAGAAATTGTATCCGTATCTCCCCTCCCCTTTCCGTTGTGGCCCTTCGAAAATCAAAAAATTACATTTTTAATTTACTTGTAAAATTATAACTGCACAATATTTTTAAAAACAAATATTGAGAAAAGTTTCGAAAATCATATTTCTTTAAAGTGCATTAATTAATAAATTATAGTCATTTGCCTCACACTTATAATTAATCAAAATTCTTAATCATGTAAAATTTTGCAAAAAACGAACATTATGCATATTTTTAGGAGCTATATAAAGGGAATATTGGATATTATTTCATATCACATTATATGTTCAATTAAAAGCAAAATTAGGGAAAACTTAAATGATAAGTTTATATATATGTATTTTGTTGGAATAATAAACTTGGAAGGAAAAAAATTAATAAAATCGAACAGGGACACATTTTTTACCTATATTTACCATATCATTTTTTATCTTTCCTATGTATAGTTTGAAAATACTACTACAAATACTACATTGAAATACTACATTGAAAATACTACTAAAACTGCACAATATGCACGTATATGAATTCCCATTGTTTTAGAATAGCTCATAGTTCTACATGTGGCGATTTTGAGGAAATGTGCTTTTGACAACCCCGGGGTTTGTTTATCGTATTTTTAATTATACACACTACATCATTTATCGAAATAATAAATAATAATGGTCCAAGATGGCTACCTTGAGGTACCCCAGAATTAGCATTAAAAGATGACGATATAGCTGTTCTAAATCGAATACTATAAGATCTATTAGATAAATAAGATTCAATCCATTTAACAAAATGAGGAGGAAATCCCAATTTTTTAAGCTTATAATATAATACTGTCAGATCAAATGCTTTACTAAGGTCACTATATAATACATTCGTTTGAAATCCTGCTTCCATATTATTAATAATATTGGAAGTAGATTCAACCAAATTAGTTACAAGTCGATCTATGTTTCATGAACCCATGTTGATTAGGTACTAAGAAACCTACACAGTGTTCATAAATTGAATCAAATACCATTAGTTCAAATAACTTCGGTATACTAGATAGTTTAGCTATATGACTATAGTTAATAACATCTATTTTATACCCTTTCTTATGTATTGGTCTTATATACGATTTTTTCCATAAATCTAGAAATATACCCGTTGATAGAGAGTGTCTAAGTTGTGCTTACCGGTTTGCACCAACGTAAAAGTAGAACATAAATCTCGTTATGTTCCACATAACTTAAGTGCAGGATTTAGTAGATCATAAGTAATTTATGATGAGCTTATGGGTTATCTTTAATTTGAAGTGACATAGTAAATCTGCATTTAAAATGACAAAAAATGCTCAAAAGGAACGATTTCGGCATGCCAAAACATGCTCAAAATAACCGATGTTATGTTATGTAACCGATGTTATGTTCCACATAACTTAAGTGGAGGATTTAGTAGATCATAAGTAATTTATGATGAGCTTATGGGTTATTTTGAAGTTCAAGTGACATAGTAAATCTGCATTTAACGAACATTAATGTAAAAATTATTATTTTCTGGCAATTTTGATTGAAGAATAAAAGGAAACAACAAAAAAAGGAAAAAAAAAGAAAAGCCAAAAAAATATTTTATTATTATGGAGTTCGAACTTCCGGCTTTATTAGAAGACGATGTAGAAATATTAGAATTATTAGAAGTAGGAATTCCTAGGAAGATATATAATCGAAATGAATACTTCGAAAGTTTTGATGAAGTTTCTTTTTACAAAAGATTCCGTCTTACAAAATACAAAAAAAAAGAAAGAAAATAAATGAATGAAGCAATTTGATATTTATAAACTTAATATTAAACTATGTATTTATAACTGTTTGCTTATATAAATTATACTATTTTGATATTCATGACATTAAAAAAAAAAAAAATATTTTCGATGATTTTAGGAATTGTACTTGGCTGTATTACATTTTTGTTGTGTCTTTGCTAAAACTTTACTATGTTAGACATAAATTTTATGGTGCAAAGGGAAATAACTTAACCTAATCATAAATTGTATGTACAACATAGCTAAGATCTAGATTTATGATGTGAATCAGCAAATGGGCCTAAATGATTAAAATAAGTCTCATTTAATTGAAAATCAGAATTACCGTATGAATCAGAAAAATGGTCACGAAAGTAATTAGATATCACAGAAGGATAATTACTTAAGTGACCATTGAAACTGATGAAGGATGGGAATTCATCTGATTTTCTTTACATCTCAATAGACATAAAGTCCGTCATGTTGGGGTCCAAAAAGATAGAAAAAAAGCTGTTTCTTATTTATTAAAAAAAATTAAAAAGAGCTTTTGCGAAATGTATGCAAATAGCTTTTAAAAATAAAAAATTAACCTAGTCGGCACGCAGGAAATATTTCGAATTGTTTTAAAGTATGTGTATTAAAAAAAAAGCTTTATTTCTGGTGGGATTTAATCTTAAAATTTGCTTCCATATGAAATTTTTTGTATGAGTTTTGAACTCTTCTTATATATACTCTTTGATATTACCAATATTACTTAGAAAATATATTTAAAAAACTGTTTTTCATTATTTTTTTTTCAATTGTATTTATAGTACATATACATATATCAATCATATTAATTAATAATATTTTTATAGTATTTTTTACATCAATTTAATTTTTTTTGTATATTTTGTAATTAAGTATAATTTATATATTGTATTAAATTTAAATAATATGTTCTTGTTAATCTTTATATTTAAGTTTTTGTACCTTGTTTGGTATATAAATAAAATAAAAAATAACCCAAAAGGGGCTACTGAGAAAATATGACTATGATGATGCAAAAAACAAATTTGTTTTAAAATATTTTGATAAAAATTAACTGAAGTACGATAAAAAGCAATGTAATTAATGCAATCGCGACAAATAATATTTGAAATTAGACATAGTTCTGAATTTGTAAGCAATTAATGTAAAATGTGAGTTTTTAATTCTTTATGTATTTTTATTGCAGGTCTACGAATACGAATAGCTGATTTATTTTTTAAATTATTAACTTGTGTTCTATATATAGTACGTGTGATAACCGATACCAATCCAACATTTGCTACTTGGTATAATAAAAATAAATTACTTATATGAAAATTATTTATATATTTTTTTTTATTATTTATATATAGTTCCGGATGTGTACCAAGTAATAAATCAGAGTTTCTTATATCAGCTCAATTAACCGAAGAAGCATTTCAGGAAAATCCAATCATAAATTGGGATGCAATATTATGGGTTAATCGGCCAACTGTCTTATGGGCTGTACAGTTAATTTTAGCATTAGTTTCATTAACCGAAGCACTTCTTTTAACATACCTAGGATATAAGGTGATAATTAAATCGATTAAATAATTTTCCCAATAGATAATCTATAATTTTCTACACAAAACAGGGTAATATCTGGCAACAAATACTGTCATTTCATTTTATATTAGAATTAGTTACGACAATACCATTTGCTCTTACGGTAAGTTAAATTTTTATTTATTGAAATAAAAAATTTATACAATATATAAATTATTTTAAAGATATTATGGCCGCCTTTAAGAAATCTTTTCATACCAGTTTTTTTGAATTGTTGGCTGGCAAAAAGATCTTTGCAGAATATGTTCGTAAGTATATATTTCGAATAATTTATTTTAATCAATAAAAAATGTAAATAAAAAAGTTTCTTAAAAATACTTTAGTAATATTCAACTAAAAAGTAATAAACAAGTAAATAATACCACATCAAGATACTTTCCTCTGAAGTTTGATAAACAGTCAACTACAGTAAGGTTAAGTAGATCTTATCAGAATTCATGGTATACTAAATCAACCCACTTTGAGATTTACTCTTCTAGACCTTTCATTTGATAGTCCACATGAATTTTGTATGATGGGGCCCTACATTGCCCAAGTTTTGGGTCTCCACATGACCCACGGTGCCCAAGGGACTACTCAATGAGGGGGGAGGTAATCCGTGGGTCATGTGGCACAACGGGTCCCGTACTTCTAATCAAAGAGGCCCCAAATCTATAGGGCAACTAATATCTGATATTGAACTAATATGCGATTTGATATAAATCAATATATGAGCTACAGTGAGTTTTAAAAAAGACCTTCGGAGAAGTAGGTACAAGCACTTATTTAATTATAACTTCTCCCGTATTGAACCTAGAATATCAAAACTAGGCGTGTTTGACAGACAATTAATTTACCTTTATTTCGATGTTACCGTTATTTTCACCGGTTGCTAGGTCTGCGTTAAATTGCGTTAAAGTTATGATTTTTTCAAAAAAAAAAATAATCAGATTTTGGAAAAATGCCAGTTTTCTCAAAATTTTTCCGGGTCTAAATTTTTTTAATTTGATTTGGATGCATCATAGTGTTACCTAGGAAATCGCCATACACACCTTTTACCTGCGACTTCTGGTTTGCCCAGTAGGAAGATAACAAAAAAACGTCTTGTTTTCGCGTTTGATAGACAATTAATTTACCTTTATTTAAAAAAAAAATTATCAGATTTTCATATTCAGATTCGTCCTTGTTTTATTTAATAATTTAATGCTATCCCTATTATCGGCCATCCATAATAAATTTTAAGGCAGAAACGCCCTTTCTACACTGACATGTGTAGGGGGTACAGCAAATACAATTTTTTTGTTGAAATTCGGATCTATATTTTTTCGATTCCTCCCAAAACAAAAGTGGTTTTTCAGTTTTAAGAGTTCTTTTAATATTGTCAAAAGTTTCGATGTTATGCTTACTTTGTATTTGATTAACAAGGATATCATTTGTCCGGTCTGATTCTTCATTACATTAGGACCCAGTGTCCTTTCTTTTTATTTTAATTTTAACAATTTTTCGATATCATCCTGTTCAGATTGATTTACTTTTTCGGCCATGTACTTATTTCGATTGATATATTCATGAACTTTTAGAATATGTATTTTTGCTTTTGCTTTTTAGAATTCGATAACAACATTTGATAACGTGGTGTTTGTTATAGCGACTGAACTCGTTTGTTCAACCACTTTGATGGTTTAATTGATTGTATTTGATCTTATAGGATACCTTGGGTAGGTCCTATCAATCTGGTGTACCTGAATACTTGATTTAAAAAACTTGTTTGATGGTTAATTACAAACTGATTTATTTTGTCTTCTAGTGACAGTATTTATACAAATTTAGCCTGGGAAAATAATTAGGAGAATTTAGAATATTACATATTTGTGAATTTGAAATTTTATTATTTCCCATGAAATTACTTTAAAAATCCAAAATAATAATTTTCCCATAATAATGCAGTAGTTTAAATTACAATAAATAAAAATTGAATTTTGCCTAATTCGCACTTTTGCATTTTAATTTAGAATTTATTAATATGAAATAGGAGAATTTTACTAATAGGTTATTATTTGCAAATTAAGAAATATAGAAAATATTTTTGGGTTCTTCTTATCCAATCTAAAATATTAAAAACTAAACATCCTCCCCCCGTTGCGGAGCCAATACTTTCATTTCTATTGAATGGTTGGTTGGGAAACTGCTGTGAAATTTGAATTTGTGATTGTCGACTTCAGTTGGCTTTCGACACCTAGTCCAGTAGATGATAAAGATGATGACCCCAAGCATAGCTGTAAGTAATACGTAGCTGATGGAGTAATGGTGTATATCGTGTTCCGTTAAGTATTGTTCAGTTTTTATGTTGCTGATAGTTTTCTTTATTTTTTCGAGTTCAGTACTTTGGTTTTGAATAGAGATAAGGAACTCAGGAAATGTCATTAATTGTGATAAAGTTGATAGTGCTCCAGTGATATTCAGTGTTGGTCGTAGCGATATCTCGTTTTGACTTTCTGCTGTAACATATGATTTTATGACTATGGCGTCTTGGTTGATAGTGCACGAGTTGCGCATTGTTAATACTCCTGGTCCATTGACCATTTTTCGAATAGCCGTTTTTTGACACACTATGGTTAACTCGGTTGGTTATTTAGCAAAAAATAACCATTGATTTCCGTGAGTGAGTTGTTTTGTTGAGGTGTTCAACGTTGTAGTTTGCATAATTTTAAGTGATCAACTCTTTGTTGGAATAAGGAGGTTTCACACTGAAATGCGGCTGAATTCCTTGTAAATACTGGATAAGTTGGGTGACATATGTAGCCCTGTTCTTTGTGGCATTTGAATAATTCCGTCTCGGTCATTGAATAGAAGTTATTGCGATGCAAGTCGATAATGAGATATCGAATGGTGGTCTCGATCATGAAGAGATCTTTGTTTATGACTAACGGTGTAGGAATGATGTGATAGAGTTCGTACAATTCTGTTGATACAATGGGAAGAGTAATGACCATTATGATGTGACTCACTGTAGTACCTCCTTTAACTGACATCAATTGGTATAGTGCGTTTAGCTTGGTGGTTTCGTATGGTATCCTTGTATTTGACGGGAGATGCTCGCGGATTTTATATAGCTCATTTATTAATTGCTCTGGAGTTAATAGAAACGGACTAATTTTGCCATGATGAGTATCAACTAGTAGATCTATTATGGTATCCTGCATATGTTTGTAGTCGTTCATAATTAAATTAATTTGAATAACGAATGCATTGAACTCCTGAATCTTATCATTTTGATCAAACTTTTTGATTATATTAGAACGAAATTCATCTAAGTGTTGTTTGTCTAGGAGTGCGAACTGCCTGTTAGTGTTTTCTGCCCCTTTCTTTAATATGTTGATGGTGGAGTCGATTACTGATGTTTGATTTTTTATTAAGATCAATAAATGGCCTTCATTATTTTTGACGTCATGAATAGTTTGTTCTATTTGTTCCGCGTAATTTTGATCCAGAATTCCAAATAATTTATTGGTTAATGTACCAACAATATCAAATGGGGATCTTTTATTTCATCGTACGCTGTTTGGCACAAATTTTTGATTGTATTGACGTAATTTTATTAGCTGATGTCCCAATAAATTTATAACGTTCTGGCAATACGATGTGGCATTTGGAAGATGTGAACAAATTTCTGTGAGTTTTCGACTGTATTGGTCGAGGTTATTAAGTTCCTTCCAATACCCCTGCAAGTCGTAATATATGATAATTTCCAATCTTCGTTAATCAACGTTATAGGACCAAGATTCTCGAAATATATTCCAGATTGAGAGTCAAAATTTTCAATCTCAACTTTTTCTTCAATGGCCTTTCCACTAATGGGTAGTATAAGCATAGCTAGAAGTAGGGCCTTCGTCAGCATAGATCCAGATGTCTTAGATTTTTTGCTCTTTGGGACTTCGCCATTAGCTATCCTTGGATCGGTCCAATATGAGTGCCGTGCAAATATTCTTCTCTTCTTTTGGACAGGTTTGGTTGAGACTTGACTTTGTATTGGTTTTCCTTGCCTTTCTGTATCTTCTCCTTCGTCTTTTTTAATCGGAAGTGGGCATAAGTTCTGGTATGGCTCTGCGATAGGTTCCCTTTGCTGTTTTTACATCTCCCACCCTGATGAGACCGTTTTCACCTTTGATTGTAGCAATTATCCTTCCAAGTTTCCACTGTAATGGTGGGAGATTGTCTTCTTTGATAAAGACTAGAGTATCGATTGGTATGCTTTCTGTTGTATCTAACCATTTTGAACATACTTGTAACCCTTGCAGATACTCTTTGGACCAGCGCCTCCAGAACTCTTGATGTATTGCTTGAACCTTTTCCCATCTTTTTAAGATATTGATATTTCTTTCATGCTGATTTGGCCGTTGAAAGAGATCCAATGAGGAAATGTCCTGGTGTTAGAGCCTCGAGATCGCCGGGATTATTTGAAAGTGGTGTTATGGGTCTTGAGTTCAGGACAGCTTCAATTTGGACGATGATGGTAGACAATTCCTCAAAGGTAACTGAAGCTGCATTAACTCTTCGTAGATGGTGTTTTGCTGAATTGACGGCGGCTTCAACCCGCAAAAATGAGTAGGAAACCACTGTACTCCTTCTTCAGCACATGTTCTTACGATCCTATTTGTGTGTTCTTCAGTGTTAAATAGTTCATTTTAGTCTAGCTTCAGTTGCCAAAGCTCTGACATTATAATTTTAGCTGCAACAATTATTGGATTTATTAGTCCTAGTGGGTCATACACTTGTGACAGTTCAGCAAGTATTGTTCGTTTAGTTATTGTGGATGTCTTCGGCCATGTAGTTTGAAGCGAGAACTGATCAGCTAGTGGATTCCAAATCATACCTAATGTTTTGACCGTGCTGTCTTCGCTTAGATCACATTTCAATTCCCTATGTTCTAATGGGATGTCTTCAAGAAGTTTTGGATGGTTTGCGCACCACTTTCGTAGTGGGAAACCCGCTCCGTTCAACATCTTTGTTAGTTGTTTTTGTAATGTTTTTGTTGTTTCCAGATTGTTACAGCCAGTCATGATGTCATCGACGTAGAAATTTTCTCCGACAACCTATGCTGCTTGGGGATATCGTGATTGTTGTTCTCTGGCAAGACTTTGAAGGCATTTTGTTGCAAGATACGGCGCTGAAGTCGTTCCATAGGTTACAGTTTTGAGTCGGTAATACTTTAGATCATCAGATGGAATTTCTCTCCATATTATTAACTGATAATAAGTATCTTGTTTCTGAACCCAAATCTGACGGTACATTTTAGCAATGTCTGCCGAAAAGACATACTTAGGAAATCGGAAGCGCAATATAATAGAGAAAATGTCATCTTGAATAGTTGGTCCGGTCATCAGCAAACTATTTAATGAGATGTTATTGGTAGTCTTCGCTGGCGCGTCAAATACCACTCTTAATTTTGTGGTGCTGCTGTCAGGCTTGAGCACCGCATGATGTGGCAATAAATTGTGATTGGATGGGATCTCCGCTAGCTTAATTTCCTCCATGTGTCCCATATCCAAGTATTCCTTTAAAAATATAGCATATTCCTTTTTCAGCTCTTGTTCCTTGCTCAATCGTTTTTCTAAGTTCTTAAATCTTGTTTCGGCTATATATTGTGAATTTCCTAAGCGGGCGACGTTGTTAGCGAATGGTAACTGTACTATGAAGCGGCCGTCTGCGCCCCTTGTAGTTGTGCGCTCGAAAAAGTCTTCACATTCCTTTTCCTAGGTTGTAAATTTGTCTGACGTATTGTTTATTTCTTCCAAGGCCAAGAAATTGTGGACTTGTTTACTTAATTCCACGGTGCTTATACTACAAAAAACTGTACCTGTAAATTCCTTGTTTAATCGTCCTAACACGATCCATCCCAGTTGCGTATTTTGTAACGTTGGTAGCCTGGCGTGGGGTCGTATTTGACCGATGCACATTAAATCTGAATAAATTTCAGCACCAATTAAGATATCAATTGGTTGCGGTTTGTTAAAGCCGTTATCAGCCAATTTAATGTTTTTGGGAATGTTCCAATTATTCTTGTCTATAAAATGCAACGGTTGTTGACTTGTGATTTTGGTCAAACATATGCCCATGTTACTGCTTCTATGTAGGTGGAGCAATTATTGATTTTAGATTTAATTTTCAGGGTGACTCGTTTGGTGACTTCGGTTTGTTTTGTCCCTATTCCAATGAGTTTTAGTTCTTCATCCTGTCCTTGGAAACCGATTTGACGATGCAAGGATTCCGTGATAATGTTCACTTGCGATCCAGAATCAAGTAGTGCTCTACATTCTATTAGGTCACCATTGAGATTTTCGACTTCAATCATCGCAGTTCCCAAGAATACGTAGCTGGCTGTTGTGTCTGACTTTGATGATAAATTCGTAGCTGCTATATTGGGTATTGATGTTGTTGTAGCCGTACTCACGTTGTTAGTGTTGCTCGATTTTGATGGTTCAGGTGTATCGACATGTAGAATTGTGTTGTGCTTCTTAGGACACCTTAGGCAGCATCTTGCGGTACAAGTTGCTGCAAGGTGTCCAGGTTTTAAACAGTTACAACAAAGCTTGTGTAATTTTACTTTGGACCACTTATCCTGATTTGATAAGTGGAGAAAGCTGCTGCAGGCGTAAAGGGGATGTTTTCCCTTACATATTTCACAAGACACTTCATTGTTGCTCTTGGTAACCACCGTTGAAGTACGATAATGGTTGTTTCTATTTGGTGCAGTAGTGACCTTTTGAATTGATGATGTCGTCTTCGCCTTTCCCAATGATTCCAGTGCTTGAAATCGAAGTTCTAAGAATTTTAGTAGTTCGTCGACTGGTATCTCACGCGGTGATGTGAGTGATGACTCGAATTGATTGTGAGTTGATCGATCGATTTTCTTAAGAAGAAAATGCGTAAGTATGGCATCCCAATGGTCTACGTTGATATTTTGGCCCTTTAATCCAAGAAGGCACTCTTTTACTGAGTCGTGTAAATTTTTCAAGGCTGTTGCTGATTCGACTTGTTGGGCTGGTTGTTGTAGTAGTTTTTCTAGCAAAGAAGTTACAATAAGTCGTTTGTTATCGTAACGATCCTGTATCGTCTGCCAGGCCGGTAAGTAATTGTTCTCGGATATGGGCATATGTTTGATTAATGACTCTGGTTCACCACTCAAGTTGGTTTTCAAAAACCACATTTTCTGTTAATTACGAATTTGCTGTTTACCGACTGCTTCTATGAATAGATTTTTGAATTCTATCAAATTCAAGTAATTTCCATTGAATTTTGGAAGAACTACTCGGGGAAGTTTAAGATGAGTTGAATTCAGAGTTATATGTGAATCGTTGGGTAGTTGATTTGCTATTAGTTTTCCCCTCTGTTCTGCTAAGAGTATAGCTGTTTCTTCAACAAAATCTTGTAGACTGAGAAACAAATCTACACTATACCCATTGGTATGTTGTCATCGTCCATTTCCTCGACAATTGCTTGATGATTTTCACATAGCTTGTACGGATATAGTGTCTTTTATTATTGTACTGATATGGTGTCTTTTATTATCTCGCAATATTCAACAGATAGCTGTTCGTCTGCTCGTGTGTTAACCCTTTTCAACATATGTGTGAGTTGTTGCATGGCAGCCCTTTGTCCTTTAATTAGCTTCACAAGTTGAGAAGCCGGTAGATTTCCTCCACGGTTGGGAGGAATTGGGTGCGTTGTGCTTCTAGCCGTTGGGTGCGGCAATTCTTTTGGTTCCATGTTTTCCATAAATGAGAAGTTTCCTATGTTGGCTGCCTTTTCTTCTACTATAAGGTCAGCCTTTTCCACAGCTATTGTGAGAGCTGTCTGAGCGTTTACCATGGCTTCGCGTAATTTTTCACAATTTTCTCGTACCACTTCATAGTACTGGTTTGTGAAATATGGATGATCCAACAGCTGCTCTTCGTGTGGAGTTAGAGTCACGTGATTGGTGTGGAATTTGTTCCACAGTTGGTCTAACCTTTTAATACGTTTCTCTAAATACTCTGATGTTCGTCTAGCCGGACCATCCTTCTTGTAGTTAATTAATAACTTCTCGATATCACTTCCTAATTGTTCCTGCTCCTTGAATATGGTTTCTACTTCCATATTGTTGTTTTGTTGTCTGCTTAGGAGATAATTGTTGCGTATCTCGTCGGGGCCTCCAAATTGTTTGTTATAGCGACTGAACTCGTTTGTTCCACCGCTTTGATGGTTTAATTGATTGTATTTGATCTGATAGGATACCTTGGGTAGGTCCTATCAATCTGGTGTGCCTGAAAACTTGATTGAAAAAACTTGTTTGATGGTTAATTACAATCTGATTTATTTTGTCTTCTAGTGACAGTATTTATACAAATTTATCCTGGGAAAATAATTAGGATAATTTAGAATATTACATATTTGTGAATTTGAAATTTGATTATTTCCCATGAAATTACTTTAAAAATACAAAAAATAATTTTCCCATAATAATGCAGTAGTTTAAATTACAATAAATAAAAATTGAATTTTGCCTAATTCGCACTTTTGCATTTTAATTTAGAATTTATTCATATGAAATAGCAGAATTTTACTAATGGGTTATTATTTGCAAATTAAGAAATATAGAAAATATTTTTGGTTTCATCTTATCCAATCTAAAATATTAAAAACTAAACACGTGGATCTAAATAAATGCAAGATATCAGTGGATTACTTTTAAGAATTACTGTTGACCTATTTTCTTAACATTTTTAAATTTGGAGGAACTAGTATCAATTTTTTGAACTTTTATTTTGCATTTTGTCCAAATTTGAAAAAAATCGCTCATTGAAATCTGTTCTTGTTGTAAGCTAGCAGTAGCTTCATGAGCTGGTTCCAAAATGTTTACAAGATTCTGAATGCTTCGGTACTACTTAATTTTAATACAGATATTGAATCATGTAAATTTGTACAAAAGTCTTTTAAATGCAATAATCTATTTAACATTTTATACGTAGAATCCCATCTAGTAACACAATGTAAAATAGGTTTTCTTAAGTTTTCTTAAGCTAAATTGATAAAGAATTGATGGATTCCTTAATTTTTTCACGACTGCAGCGGATTTTTTTAATATATTTCTTTTTGATTCGAATATTTTCAGAAAGTCCATAATAGGCAGCTGAAGATTATGTTCAGCACAAGCGCAACGCACACTATTTACAAATCCTGAATCATGACCAATTTAAATGACCAATTTCAATATATAAATGACCATTTTAAATGACCAATTTCAATATATATATTATCAAGTAATTCATTCGTTAAATAATAATTATTATTAATCAATGCATGTTCATTATAATTATCAAAATCGTCGTCATTATCATAATCGTCATCTTCTGGTTATGAATTATTTGCTGTGCATTGGAAATTTGCAAAAACATTCCCAGCCTTTATCATATTTGCGCCATTGTCAGAAGTGAGTGAATATATATTATTAGGACTTATATCATATTTGTCTAAAGTATTTAAAATTTGTTGCACTATATAGTCACTTGTATGCTTTTCTTTCAATTCTATCATAGCCAAGGTTTTAACAATGATGTTAGCATTATGTATAAACTGTAAATTTAAACCTAAAATACTCCTGTCCAGCCTTGAAGTGCTGTCAACTTTCAGAGAAATTATAGTATCCTTTACCGTTAGTTTTATATCTTCAATAAGCACTTCAGCTTTTTTATTTATTTCATCAACTATATTATGGTTATTTATTGTAGTTTTATGTTTGAGCGCATTGAGAATATGATCTAAAATTTTACGGAAACAACTAAATATCTTCTATCGCAGCTAGTGGTCTTCCATTTTTAGTAACCATCTCAACACATGCATTTTTTAAGATATCAGCAAATATTTTAATATATATTGTTTCCTTAACTGAGACTGAAATAAAGCTGTCAAGTGAAGATTGCTGTATATATGATATTTTAGACTTTTCTTTCCTTTTTATATCAATTTCCTCAAAATGTTCAGGATGTTTCCTTTTAAGGTGGCGCATTAAATTTTCTGGATGGGAGCTTTTTAATTCATTATTGCAAAGTTTACATATATTGGCTTGATTTTCGATGTTGTATGAAAATTTTTTAAAAAACTGTTTTTCTTTTGTCCATTTTGGGTGAAACATATGAAGAAAATTTTCATAAATCAAGCTAAAGGAAACAAATTTAAAAAATAAAAATAAATAAAACAAATTTTTTTAATAATTTAATGCTGATTTTCATTGCAATGCAAATCAAAAAACGCATTTTCATTACTATAATATTTTAATATTTTGCAGAAAACTAGAAAGAGATAGATATAAAAATATTGTATAAGGCAGAACGAGGCAGAGTCATTAATTTTCTTTCCAGCCATTAGTTGTCACTAATCTTTTTATTGTGAAATATTTGACAGAATATAATAATTTCCCTTTAAGAAATAAACGTTTTTATCGGCACGAAAAAGTACCGCCTAAGTAAAGTACTGAGTAATTTTACTACATAAACGTACCGCTTTTTCGGCATAAAAGAGCACCGTCTTGGCGGCACAAAAACGAACCGCCTAAAAGCCGCTAAGAGCGGCGGGAGTATAATTTATAAATTGATATATATCTTATGTTATATCGCCAGTCGCCACCACGTGTTTTTCTTATTAGTTAAATTTAAAACGAAGAAAAGTTAAATATATGGATGAAGTTCCTAAAAATAACAGTATAATATTACTGAATAATAATTAATGTTTATTAATTTTTTAAAGATATGGATTGTTATAAATAAATATATTTATAAAATGCAAATATTTTTGTTTTTATTTTTCCTGTTTTGAGTACACATTTCTCTTACAGAAGGTTAAGTTTTCGCGTTACGTTTTCATGCCGTCAATGCTTTTGTGTTACGAAAACGGAACGCCTAGGCCGTTTTTCATTTTAAAATTCTTATTCTAACCTCTGCGAAAACGTACGGTTTACGTGCCGCAAATACGGTAAGTTAGCGGCGTCTTATATGAAGAAATGTTACCGCCGGTGGGATGTTTTCGTGCCGCTTTTCTTAAAGGGTATTTGTCTATTCACTAAAAAAATAGTTTTGTTAACTTTTTGCTTAGAGTATAGAAACAGGAGATGCAATAGTTATAAAAAAGTGTTCCTTTTTTTGTGGGGGGGAACAGAGATTTTTTTTTGCAGTGACGGCTTTAAATTGCTATTGCCAGTGACAAAAGCTCTTTTTTAACTAAAAAGAATTTTTTATAAATGTTATTTATATTTATTAAAAAAAAGTTAAATATTTGATATTTTTTAATAAAATTAATTAAATGTTATTATTTTTACATATAATAACATTTACAATAAAAAAATTAAATATGTATTTTTTATTTCACTAATTTATTGTTATATGAGGTTGTTTCTACCCATAATTTAGGTTAAAATCAACAAAATATAAATATAACATACCTAAAAAGTAATATAAATAAATCAATTAATTATTTTTGATATTTTTCTTCCAAATATATGCTGTCTTTTTAATAATTATCCTGCCTATAGCACTGCCTAGAATATTGTAAAGCTTGAAAGCTTTGATAGAAAGCTTTTTTAATGACTCTTTGTATTGCAAAACAGCTGTTACAAGGAAATTTTGACAACTAACAGCTGTTACAAGGAGATTTTGAGAACTAAATAGCTTTTATAAAAAGGGAAACTAAAGCTGTTTTTTTTATTTTAATAAGGTGTATTATTTTTTTAAATAACTGTCTTGTCGGTTAAAAGTTGTTTCGTAGAAAACCCAAAGACGAGACAATTAAATTTTTAGCCATGTTTTGTAGACGCATATAAATTTATATATCGCAAAAAAATAATACGAACAAAATGTTCAATACATACAAAAATGTGTGTAACAAAATTCACACATATTTGTTTATTACAAAAAACACGCGGCTATTTTATTATATGAGTAATATAATTTTGACTAAAAAACAAAGCTAAGTATATATAAAATATTCCTGTGTGTGTATGTATGTCCGTCGGTTAAGACTCATAGCCAATTTAGAATATTGTCGGTTAATAAAAAAGCTTTTTGTCGGTCAATAAAAATAGCTTCTTTTTTTGTTAAAAATCATTTCTATACATCACTTTTTCCCATATACAGATCTGTATATTTATTATTTGTGGTTGAAGTTTGAACTTATTGGGAAGTTGAACTTGATCTGGTCTGGTGGAAAATTTTAGAAGCTCCACCGGTTTCGCAAAAAAATAATAATGGTTCTGGTTTTGGTTTGGGTTTCGAAAAAAAATAAGAAATGGTTTTGGTTTTGGTTTCGGTTTCGAAAAAAATCAATAATGGTTTGTGGTTTTGGTTTTTGGTCCCTAAAAATTTTGCTGGTTCGCATGGTTTTTTGGTTCGGTTCCAAACCGGTTTCCATTTCTGATATATATATATATATTAAATATCCATTCCTGATATATATATATATATATATATTATATATACAGTGGTTTTGGTTTTTGGTTCCTAAAAATTTTGCTGGTTCGCATGGTTTTTTGGTTCGGTTCCAAACCGGTTTCCATTCCTGATATATATATATATATATATATATATATATATTATATATACATTATATATACGGTATATACATTATATTATATACCAATGCAATTCCGATTAATTATGAGGTAATAAAAATTTTTATTTAAATAACATAAAATTTATTATACATTATCTGTGAATTATATATGTGGGAGACAAAACTTAACTTTCCATTTACATTTCGGGGCATGTAGGTGCCAAACCCCTAAAGCTACAAAAACTCTTTATAGCTTGTGTTAAGGGCCTGTCTATTAACTATCCAACAAAACCAAAACTAAATTTTCCGTCGACCCCTTGAAAAGTTATGGACCCACCCAAACATGATATTACTTTTTTTATAGGTCCCAAAAGCAAATCGTCTTTAGCTCGAAGTGGGGGCCGAATCCAGGAAAGTGCAAATATAATTTTTTTTTCCAATAATACCACCAATAGCGTGGTATATCGTCGATAAGCCATTTCGTGTCCACCGTATATAATAAATAATAAAAATATGGTTTTTTTATTTATTTATTTATGTATTTATTTTCACCAAAACAAGGTACATATTACAATACAATATATATATAATTATAGTCAACTAGATTTAATATGTAAGAAAAAATTTAAATTAAAATTAAAATTTAATTATAAAGTAATATTAATTAATTAAACATAACTGCTGATTCACAATGAGAAACGATGCGCAAAGCAACGGAACGCAAATCAAAGTTAAAAAGTTGAACTATATGAAAACAATACTTCTGTTCACAATGAAGAGAGAGAGAGCCGACGCGACGCGTAGCAAAGCAAAAGTTGGCCAACTTTCAACTTTTACGATAATCAACGCGAGTAATTGACAGATAATAATAAAAATATTTCTCATTCTCAAAAGTATTTGTGGAAAACTAGATAAAAGGAATTTAATTTAAAAAAAATAGTTTAAAAAAATTATTAATTCGTCACCTCAGTTCTTAAGTGTTCAATAGACCATTTTTTGACAAAATGAGTTAAATATGCAGTTTTACTAATTTGCCTACGATCTTTCGATTGGCGTAAAACGTTTTGTTCTATCACAAATCGTTTCCAAGATATTCTTGAAAAGTTATGTTCAAAAGTTATTTATAATTTACCGGTCTAAATATAATATACTGTTAATATCCAATTCGACATCGATCACTAGTTTTTTAAAAAAAATATAAATTATAACTATTTATAAATATTTTTTTTATCACTTTTATATAAAAAAAGAAATGAAATATTTATAAAAAATAATTACAATTGTTGAAATGTTGCAAAAAGTATTAAAACTTTTATGCTAAATCATAAATTTCAATTTCTCAACATTTTTATTTTTGGACATAGAACACTTAAGAACTGAGGTGACGATTTGTATATTAAATATACCAATTCTAGTAGTATTTAATACTATTAATATGTTTTTTTTTATTTTATTATTTTTTTGTGGAAAAAATGGACAAATGGACAATTGACTGAAATAAATGAAAATCAAAAGTCATTTAACGCTGGAAATACCAACACATTGTGAATTGAAAAATTATTATACCGTCGCTTTGCTTTGCGCTTGCTTTGATTTGCGTTGAAGAAATTACATTGTGAATCAGCTATAATACAAATAGAAAATTTTAATACTAAAATGCTAATAAAACGTAGCAAAAATGTATTAAATTAGTGTATTATAAAGGTCATTTTGTAGTGTAATGTGAAATTTGGTTAGGAAATAGATGAATTTAAAATGATTAATAGTTTTTTTTTAAATGTTAATTTAGAAATGGATGGTGTAAAAGTATTGCTGTATTTATTAAAACTAATGCAGCATCTGTTGAAAGGTTCATATTTAGCATATTCTGTGGTATGTGTAGTTTCTTTAAAGTCCCAGCTGCAATTTAATTTCCATATTTTGGCGCCATCTAGGAGAAATTTTTTGAAACCTACTTTAATGGTTTGTCTATCGTTTTTAATGGTTCTAGTTTAGTCCCAGCTATAATTTCATTTTGATATCTTTAGCGTTATCTGGGTGTAAAGTTTTGGATCCTCTTCTGGATTTTAATGGTTTACCTATAAAATAAAATTAATTATTGGATTTTTCTAGAACAAAAATATATGAATATATTAATTATTAGATTTTTCTAGAAGGAAAATATACTAGATTTTTTTTAGAAGGAAAATATGATTACGTATTGGTTTTTTCTAGACGGAAAATAGTGAATTTTATTTTATATATGTATTATATATAATTGGTTGTCGTTTTCTAAATAAATATTTTTGTTATAAAATAATAATAATAATATATGTATTAAATATATTGTTTTGACAATATATATTTGAAAATTTTTAAGTAAAACTTCTGCAGCGAAATTTGCCCCATCTCGTTATTTCCATATATCATATATGAGAGCCCAAATTGTGGGCAATGGTGGGCCCCTCATATAAAAAAATCATGTGGGGTATCTAATTAAAGGTCTTGAATAGTATGTCCAAAAATTGGTCATGGGGGCCCATCGTAGAAAAGTAGTCCGTGTGGCACCGTGGGTTATGTTCGGCCCAAAAGGTGGCCAATGTGGGACCCATCATATAAGAAATCATGTGGAAATGAAAGGTCTTGAAGAGTATATCCCATTGAGTGGACCGTGAGCCACTCTGGGTTACATCAGGGCCCAAAAATGGGTCATATAGGCCCATCGAAGAAAACATACACTTAGTATAGTTGATCAAATAAAAGGTCTTGACGAAAACATATCGTTGCGTAGTTCGTGGGGCGGCCTGGGTTATGTGGGGCATAAAACCTGTGCCGTGGGGGCCCATCATTAAAAAAATCATGTGGGGTATCAAATGAAAGGTCTTGAAGAGAGCACCTCAATGGGATGGGGAGTAGTCCGTGTGGCACCATGGGTTAAGTGGGTCTCCAAACCTGTTCCATGTGGGGCTATCATAAAAAATTCATGTCGGGTTTTTTCAATACGCACTTCCTTTTAAAGTAATATTCTACTGAAATGTAATAAACAAGCAAATAATACTACATTAAGATATTCACCTGTGGAGCTTGGTTAACGGTTAACGATATTTATGGAAAGTAGATCTTATCTGAATTCATAATAGAATTTATAAGTAAGTCTACATACCCTTACTTTAGTTGATCGTTACTCAATCCTTTGTTATTGTCATATTTGGGGGTATATTCAAACCACAATATTTATGTATTTGTTTTGAATATGAGCTAATTTTCTATTATACAATAATAAAAATATAGTTCTATTCCCATCTGTAATTTCACTATGATACCTGTGGCGCCATCTAGGTGGAAAGTTTTGAAAATATATACTAGTAAGAGGAAAAATATAATAATCAATTTTATATTTTATATTTTACAATTTTGCTTTATTTTATATTACTAAACGCCATTATTTAAACCCACAAATACAAAAATTATTTTACTAAGACATTGGTTTAAAAGTTAGTAGATGTTAAATCTTGGTGGGGGAATATCTCGGAGAGGAAAAGATATAGAAGAAAACTTTGTTCTACTATACCTATTATATTATTACTATCTATAATAAAAATTTTGATACTTTATCTTAATAGATGTAGAAGTGTGTTAACGGACGGACGGACAGACTGAAACTAATATACACATTTCTTACCAAATTGTTTGGAAATGTACTAAAAATATGATAAAATATCATAATGTCCTATTTATGAATACTAGTCAGCACGAGTATTCCTGAAAACGTAACGTTTTTCCATTCGATCCGAATTTTTTTATGTGATTTACGTTCGTTTATAAATGTTTTATGTGATGTACGTTCGTTTATAAACGTTCAATTCTAGAAAACGATCGTAAACGTAAAACAGGGTTGCCCTTGTAACCTTAAAAATTTGCTATCTTCACAAATAAATCAGTTGTTAATTGTAATTTTTGTTGTCATTTTTCGTAAAAAAGTCAAATAATAAATACATTGTTGATTAATAAATCATAGATATGTTCATATTTTGAAATTATATTTTATTTATTAATTCAACATATATATATATATTATAAATTAAAAATGTTCTCTAGCTTAGAATTATTTTACGATAGTAATGATAGTGATAATGCCCAGGTCTAAAAATATTAAAAAAAAGGAATATTGTTTTGTCGTTGTTAGACCTATATTGTATTATTTTTAATATATATTTTTTCCATATATTTATATTTTGTATATTTGTGTATAATATACATTAATGTAGGATAAACATAAATAAAAAATTATAATAAAATTATAAATTTTTTGTATGAATAAATTATCAATTTTACAATAACGTAAACAAAATAGTTGACGTTAAAAATTTCGATCGAAACGTTAAAAAAATCATTTAGGGAATATATCGATTCGATAAAGAATCGTTACGTTTTCAGGAATACCAAAATTAAATTTAAGTTACGAAATTCATTCGAAACGTTTTCAGGAATACACGTGCAGCTTTGTTTAAGTTATTTTAAATAATAAATATATGTTATGTATTTAAATAAATTTAAGTTATTATCTAACGGCATAATAATACTTAATAATAACGATAATAATAATAATAAAATATTCATATAATTTATAGAACGACCTTCATAGAGCCATGCAGAAATCCCAGTCAGCCTTATCACAGCAATTAACAATATTGTCAGCAACTTTATTATGTTTAGTGTTTACCAGGTGAATAATAAAAAATAATAGTATTATAATGAAATACAGTGATGGGTATTAAGCATTTTAAATACGACAAATCTCATTTACTTTCCATAGTTTAATTAATTTTTGCATTAAAGGATGTTTCTAATGTAAAACATTGCTGCGGGTTGCGGCATATGACAATATTAGTTTGAGTAATTGACAAAATATATAAACTATAAAATAGTTTGATAAATGATTTTTAAATCAATGGAAACTATAAAATAAATAAAATGTATTCATTAAAAAACCCGAGGAGAAAAACGTATTCATATAAATTACCAATGTATTTTACAATAGCATATTCTTGTTTAATATGTCCTCCAATTATTGTTTCAGTTATGTAACTGCTAATTCCAAATTTAACAATCACGTTTTTATTACACGGTATAATAAATAAATAAATATGTACCAATATAAACGTTCCTATGGGATGTATAACTTGTATACGCTTATACATTATTATGGTATAATCACTATAATAAAAAATTATAATTCGAAAACAATAAAATTATTGTCCTTATTATATTTTTATACATATATGTTTCAAGGAAGTTATTAATAAGAATAATTTTTTTTCCATCGAAAATGCTTGATCAACAAATAATACTATATATATATATATATATATATATATAGTGTGTGTGGTATACAACATTTCCAGCGAGCAGGACATCGTCATCTAAATTTATTTCAAAGTACATATTATGTTGTTGTGACATTCTCTACTGTTGGTTATGGCGATTTTGTTCCTGATATTTGGCCATCACAACTTTATATGGTTATTATGATATGTGTTGCCTTAATTGTTCTTCCAACTCAGGTAAGTCATCAATTCTTATATTTCCATATTATTTACTATTGCTAATTATTATGTATTTTTTTGTGCCTGACCTAATCTAATATTATAATTTCATTGGGGACGACTTAGTCTTACAGAATTCTTACAGATTTAATTTCTCTTGTATAATACTTAAAAATAAAAATATGAAAAACAAACCCCAGGTTTGTCAAAAGAACGTTTCCTCAAAATCGCCTCATGCAGAACTATGAGCTATTCTAAAACAATGGTAATTCCTATACGTATTTTAGTATTTTTTAGTAGTATTTTTAAAGTACTATATACGTAGGAAAGATAAAAGTTTTAAATTGTAAATATAGGTAAAAAATGTGTTCCTGTTCGATTTCATTAATCTTTTTTCCTTCCAAGGTTATAATTCCAGGAAAATATATATAAACTTATCATTTAAGTTTTCTGTAATTTTGCTTTTAATTGAATATAATGTGATATGAAATAATATCCAATATTCCATTTATATAGCTCCTAAAAATATGCAAAATATTCGTTTTTTACAAAATTTTATATGATTATGCATTTTGATTAATTATAAGTGTGAGGCAAATGATTATAATTTATTCATTAACGTATTTTAAATAAATATAATTTTCGAAAGTTTTCTCAATATTTGTTTCTAAAAATATTTAGCAGTTATAATTTTACAAGTAAATTAAAAATGTAATTTTTTGATTTAAAATTTCTTCTAGTTCTAGTTATTTCTCTAGTTATTTTTATTTTATGGATATCGCTTTGGCACATAAATTTCAGCCTCCCATAATAAGCCGTTTGGGAAATACAGGGTTTTAAAAAAACTAAAAACAGATGTATTAAGATAACGGTATTTTTATACAACAAAGAATTACATTTTAAATAATTTGTTAATTTCACAAAAAAGATAAAAATTTTTCCTAGCTTATAGCTTTTACAGATCTCAAAAATGTTTATTGGTTTAGAAGTTATTAGATGCTCAATATGTGCAATTTTGGAAATTGGAGGGGTAATAACTCAGAGGGGAAAAGAGAAGAGAAGAAAATTTTATTCTACTGGACCTATTATCTTAGTACTATCTATCTATCTCTCTACTTCTAGTCTATCTTAATAGATGTAGAAGTTTGTGTAAACGGAACGTCGGACAGACGGACAGACAGAGTGAAACTTATATACACATTTCTACCAAATTGGTTGGAAATGTGCTAAAAAACGAAGTTTTTAGTATTAGAATTTCGAATTTTTTAAACACTATACACATATCGACATAATTATACGAAATATAATTTCACCAAACTATCGTCATAGTTTTTTCTTCTATGTTACAAAATTGAAATCCCTTATACACTCATTTTGTATGGGACCCTGAATATGAGGTAATTTTTAAAGTTTTGGATAAATACGAATAAGTGTTCTTTGGATTTATGGTAGGATCAAAAATTTGGTTGCTATGTCTTTTCCGAATTCATAATTCTACCAAATTGGTACTATCGTTTCTTTAGTTATTTTAATAACAGTAATTATGCGAATTGGTTTTTATTCAACTGCAATCAAATGTATGACATTTTGTAGGCAGTTTTTGGGGTCAAATTTAAGCTTGAGAATTAATTTTGTATTTTGAATATCTTTTAATGACATCTATAGGGTTAAATTAGTACAAAATTAGGTCATATTTTGAATTTATAAATTTGTCCCTATTTGGGTTCCGCTCTTTTTTATGTCTGCTCTCCCATATTTAGTATTGAATGATATAAAGTTTTCCATGTTAGGTTATGGGGGGTTTGCTCATTTCCTCATCGCTACGCGGATAGTAGGAATAATCACAAACATTGCAGATAATCTTATAATACCTGTTTTTTTTTCAAACGGGTCAGAGTCAACGTTTGAAAAAAACAATAAGGATCATATATACGGGTTTCATAAATTTAAACAGGTGGGACCGATTTGTCATAATTTTAATTTTATGTAGATATGATAATTTTTTTTATTCGTATATATGAATAATTTTTTTTATATTTTTACAGTATTTAAAAAAAAAAAAATCACTATAAAAAGATTTTTTCTCTAATTTTGTTTCTAACGTCATCTGTTTGTAAATTTGCATATAAAATCTAGTTGGGTCTCGTTTTGCTGATCTAGATAAATAAATTCTAATTTTAGAGCATTTTGGAATTCTGTAACGAAAAATTCTCTAAGTTAGAGTTGATCTGACAGCTCTAACTTAGAAAGAATTTTAGTGCGCGCGCCATCTATTGCATTATCGGAAAGTATTTTTTTGTACTAGTTTAGTACTAGTTCCTTTCTAACAGAATGAAAGAGCTATTCACTAATGAATTTTGACGCTAACTTAGAGTGTGATTTTACTCACTATTTATTATTTTGTGAGAATTGTATTTGAAAAGATGTAAGTTGATAATTTTAAATATTTTATTTTTATTTTTCAAAATACATAAGTATATAAATAATATAATATATAAATATATATATAATATATATATATATAAATATATATACATATTTATTTTAATAGGTGTAAAATACACTTTTTTAATTTGATTTAATAAATATCAATATTTTATTTCGGGATATTAAAACAACTCAATTATATGGAACCTTAACAAAGAGGTTCCATATAATCAAATATGTTGGTGAGCATCTTTAAAAAAAACAAAAATGCCCTCGACATTTTTATATTATTATAATTTTTTGTTATTGTTGTCAATCTTTCAAACGCTTGCTTAATAATAAATTAATATGACAGACAACTACTGTAAATTCATAAAATTACAAAAAAATCTAGTACTTCTCTCTAAATTTACAGAATACCAAATTTCTCTAAGTTAGAGAATCGATATATAGTTAGAGTGTCTCTAAACTCTAAACTCTAAATCGTTAGAGAATCCCACTACTGGGTTATGTTGTTGTTGTTTTCTATATAAAAAATGAGACCTTGATCCTGACCCGATTGAAAAAAACACAGCTATTTTATATTTAGAAAACTTTCGAAAATTATTTTTCTTTTAAGTTTTAAGTCCATTAATTAATAAATTTAAATCCTTTGTTAGGCCTTATAATTAATCAAAATACTTATAAAATCTTCCAAAAAAATTAAACTTTTACATATTTTTAGGTGCTATATAAATTTAATATTGGACATAATTTTATATCACATTACACATTATGTTTGATCAAAAGCAAACTGTAAACTTAAATGATAATATTCATAGTTCATTGTTCTGCAATAATAAACTTGGAAGCAAACAACAATATTTAATAAAATCGAACAGGGATGCATTTTTTACCTATACCATTTAATTTTTTTCTAAATAAGTAATACCAACGAATTAGAAATATATGGAAGGAGCATAAATGTTCCCTCTCTTTTTAATACTTTAAAATTCTAATATATATTGAAAAATTGTTTATCAAGTCACGATTTCGATAGTTCTCCTTCTTTTCACCACCGAACTGTCAATCAAATTAATAATACGAAAAATATTATAACAGCTGATTTTAGATTTACAGGGTTGGCTTTTTTTAATTTTAAGGGTCTCAATATAAATTACTTTATTAAAACAAAAATATGTTTTGCAATTTTTTAACAGATTTCATAATAATTTTTAGATGAAAAATAAGTGGATTGAGGTATTAACTATTTTAAAGCGAACATACAATAATTATTACAAAATATCCATTTATATAATTATCGTTGCGCGACTTAAAATATTCCTTAGGATAACCTTTAATTGTATTTTTCCTAAAAAAATAAATTTTATCTATTTATAAAATGCTGCCCGAATTAAAAAAAACTAGTCCGGCTCTTCATTGCGATTTATTAATTTTGACAGTTCGGTGGTGAAAAGAAAGAGGCTACTAACTATATCCAGGCTGTCTTCAATTTTTATTACTTATGCTCCGCTCCTTCCATATATTTCTAATTCGTTCCATAATACTATTTAGGAATTCACTTTGGTTTACAATTCCACATAGTTCCAGATAGGGCTATAATTTTTAATAAAAAAATGAAATGTGCTTTGGAGAAACACGGTTTTTTTTTATTTCTTTTTTAGGTGAGCTATGCTATAATTACGGTGACCATCCGTCCTGTATTTTACATGACAGTCCTGTTTTTTAACATGCTGTCCCTTGAGATTTTTTTGCAAATACAGGACAGTACAATGTCCCTTATTTCCTAATATGTTGGGCAAATGTCCTCTTTTTTTGCAGCTTTTGCATTTCAACCTCTTTAATTTAATTTTTTCTATACTTCAAAATTTAATTTTTTCTACACTTCAAAATTTCGAAGCTGAATATAGAAGCATTGATTACCTAAATCAATATGGGATAAAGTTTTATGTAGAAATTAGAAGTTTTATGTAGAAAACAATATTGAAAAAAATTTTTTATCTAAATGAATTTAGGAATAATTAATGAAGATTTATTTGATGAATACAAAAATTTTGCAAATAAAAATTGAAAAAATTGAAGACTAAGGGGTTAAATATTAATTAGTAGAAAAAAGATAAATCATCACATGTAAAACGGGTTCCCGTTTTTATTTACCCGATTTTTCATTTGCTCGTTTTCATTTGCCCGTTTTTCATATGCCCGTTTTTTGTGTGACATTTTTTTAAAATTCGGAAAATATGTAATAAAAGTGAGGTACCAAGAACTTCTTTCGAGTTACCAAGAAAATGATTTAAAAAAAAATATTTAAAAAACATAATGGACTTTGGAATTTGGAAAGTTTCGAAGCTGAATATGGAAGCTTGGTACCGGCGCTTGCTGGTCGTTGCTGTGGATAACCCCATTTGGTATAAATACTAAACGATATACAATCTATCAAAAGAATGGATTATTCCCAAAAACAAAATTAATAGAAGTCAAGCTGGTGAAAAAGCGACCATAGATAAGAAAATGCTTGAGAAAAATAAAAGAATTAAAAATATAGTAAAAGAAAGAGAAGATCAGATGTTGCTAAAAATAATACGTTTTTAAAAAATATTGCATTCAATATTACCTTAAATTAACAAAAAAAATATAAAATCCTAAAAGAAATTTAAATTTAAAAAAACATGTAAAAAATACCTTAACAAAAATAGGTGGGCTTCGTTGGTTCTGAATAACGCTAAGTATGTGATCATATTGAAAACAATGGGGAAAATTGAAAAAATAAATAAAAAAAAGGTCAACAATTAAAAAGAAATAAAAAACGGGCAACTGATAAAAGTGCTGAAAAAAAATTCAAAACGGGCAAATATTGTTATCCCATACAAAACACTAATTTACAACAAACCAAAACATGCAAAATATAAATTAACATCTAATATATAGTTAATAGCCAAGAAAATTAGGTATGACCTCATGTTGAAAATAATATTAACGATACAAAACGATACAGTTTACATAATTTAAATCACAAGTTCCTCAAATATTCGTTTTTAGCACTGGTCCACCTTAATTGCAAACTTTTTACTTTTTTGCATTAAGTTTTAATTACATATAAATAAAAATAACTAAAAAATAACGAATAAAAACTTTATTTGTAATTTGTAATTTTATAATTCGTAATTTAAATTCATATCGAAATTTTTCGCGGTGGAAAAGTCAAATAAACGTACTCGTAATATTTTTTTCCCACTTGAACAGGAATGTGAAACCACTGAAATATGTATTATCAGGACTACACAAAATGGAAACAGTGGAATTGTTTGACGAACTTAATAAGTTAGGAATCAATTGCTTGGACATAAAACCAATGAATATTAAACTTCCTAAGTATTTATCACAGTTTAATTACTTAATTTATTTTAAAAAAGGAACACTTAAGTTATCTGAACTTAAACAACATAAATATATTTTTAACATTGTTGTTGACTGGAAGCAGTATAGAAAAAACCCACAATTTTTTACACAATGCAGAAATTGCCTACGTCACGGGCACGGTCAAGAAAATCGTCATATGATATCACGATGTGCTAAATGTGCCGGTGAGCATAATACTGCCAAATGTGAGTCATCAATTGTTAAATGTAATAATTGTGGTAAAGACCACTTAGCAACAGCATTAGAATGCGAAGCCCGTTTAAAATATATAGAAATAAAAAATAAAACCTCTTCTCGATATTCAGCTTTGTGAGTAAACAATAAAAATTTTAACTTTAATGAGAAAAATTTCCCAAGCCTCCGAAACAATAATAATAATTCTGCTCAGCAATTAAATAACCATAATTATGACTACAATCAACCAACTATTCAGCGAAGTTTAAATCACTAATATGCATTTGCTGCTTCTTGCTCTCATCAAACTACTTCTAATGATCTTTTTTCACCGAGTGAATTAATTTCAATCACAAGGGAATTTAAGAAATTGCAAAAACAAAGAAGACCAATTACATGTTATAGTAAATCTTGCTGTTAAATATGTAACAATTACAAACAATTAACTCAAAAAATTTAAATCTACTTTTGTGGAATGCAAGAAGTATTAAAAATAATATTATAGAATTTTCAGATTATCTAAAACATAATAATATTGATGTAGCTATTATAGCTATTGGGATATTATTACGGAAACTCATTTAAAATCTAATATAAAACTTTCAGATCACGATTACAATATTTATAGACTTGATCGTCAATCAATTGCTGGTGGTGTAGCGATTTTTATAAGAAAAATAATAAGACATAATCTTAAAAAAGCTTTTCATACTACTGTGCTTGAAACTATAGGTATAGATATTTATTCTAACAATGAAATAATAACAATAGTGGGTGCTTATTTTCCTGGTGTGTCCTATAATGCTAAAAAAGCAATAAATTTCATTGATGATATAAAAAAATTAACAAAAATCAATAATAAATATATTATTGGTGGTGATTTTAATGCTCGTCATTCTGCTTGGGGTTGTATACGGGCAAATGCATATGGAGAAAAATTAAACACATTCATTAACACTCATTCTTATCAACTACTACATTCAGCAGACCCCACTCATTACCCAGCTAGTAAGAATAGGAATGCTTCAACTTCAACTTTAGATATTTTTATTACAAATTTCGGAAATCACATTACTGAACCAATATCTGAAATTTCTTTGTCCTCTGATCATTGCCCAGTTTTGGCAAAAATATCAGATAGCCAGATTGACATAGTTAATAGGAAAAAACTTGACTTTAAAAATGCTAATTGGTCTCTTTATAAAAAATTAATAATTGATGAGCTTTTGATTGAGTCCAAATCCTTAAATGAAATTCAAAACACTTTTGATATAGATAATATGGTAAATAAGCTCATAACCACTATTAAAAATGCAATGGATATAGTTATACCAAAAATTTGATCTAAAATCTTTTGAAAAATTTAAAATACCGGAATCTATAAGGTCAGTAATAAAAGGCGAGCTCAGCGATTAGGTGCCTATGAACTGAAGGAAAAAGCCTAATTACTTATATATTAATTAATTAAATTACTTATATATATTCCATAAATAAAAAGCTAAAAGAACAATATAATCAACATTTTAACAAAAAATTAGGGAAAATTACTAATAATAACTTACAACTTTGGAAACTAACCAAAGTCTTTAAAAATAAAAGGAAAGTTATACCAACTTTAATAATTAATGGTAAAAATTATCAAACTAGCCATGAAAAAGTAAATGCATTTGCGGAATATTTCAGCAAGCAACACAAAATTACAGAAAAATTAAGTAATCCTAATACAGAAAAGCAAGTGTTAGAATCAATAAACTTATTTAATACAATTTTTTTGCCAAAAAACAATTTTGTTTGGAAGCCTAAAGAAGTTAAATATGTTATTAATCATCTAAAAAATCGGAAATCACCTGGCCCAGATGCCATTAATACATTAACATTAAAAAATCTTCCTAGACAAGGTATAATTTATTTAAATTTAATTTTCAATGGCTGTCTAAAATTGGGTTATTTCCCTAACGACTGGAAAATAGCAAAAATTATTCCAATACCCAAAAGCGGAAAATCACCTCTTGAAGTCGAAAATTATAGACCTATAACTGTAATCAACCTGACTAGTAAGATTTTTGAAAAACTTATAAAAAAGAAAATTACAGCTTTTGTGGAAGAAAATAAATGTATTCCCGGCGAACAGTTTGGTTTTAAAAGTAGTCATTCAACATTACATCAATTATGTCGGTTAAAAAATCATATAAAAACAAATCTTATTAATAAGAATTCTACTGGCGCAATTTTTATTGATATAGAAAAAGCATTCGATACAGTATGGCACAACGGATTGATCTACAAGCTAATAAATATGAATTTACCACCAGAGTACATAAAAATAGTGCAAAGCTTTTTAGATAATAGTTATTGCTACTTAGAATTAAACGGTTTCAGTTCAGCAAAAGTAAAGTTAACAGCAGGTGTTTCTCAAGGCTCCGCACTAAGTCCGTTGCTGTTTAACCTATTCTTGAGTGATCTGTCATCAAATTTGATCAGCGACATTGCACTTTATGCTGATGACACTGCAATATTTACTAGCGGAATAAATGCCGATGAAATTATTAATACTCTTGAAGCAGATTTAAATAAATTACATAGTTATTACTCAAATGGGAAAATTAAAATAAACATCAACAAAACAACAAGTATATTCTTTAGCAACAGAAGATCAGTAAAATATCTTCCTAAAAGAAAATTTAAATGTAACAACACTGAGGTACCTTGGGATCAAAATATCAAATACCTAGGTTTAACTTTTGACTCCAAACTCAAGTTTGGACAACACGTCGACAACTTATTAACAAAAAATGATATGCTGATAAAAACACTTTACCCACTAATAAATAGGAAATCGCAACTCAATATAAAAAATAAATTACTTATTTTTAAATCAATTTTCAGACCTAGTTTAGCGTATGGGTATTCAGCCTGGGCAGAAACCTCAGCCACAAACATAAAAAGAATTCAAATTGCACAAAATAAAACATTAAAAATTATGAAAAATTTACCAAGATACTTTCCAACTTATTCTCTACATCAATCTCTCAACATAGAAATGTTTAATGACTACTGTGAAGGTGAAGAAGTAAATTAAAATTTTTTGGAAAGATGTCAGTACTCTGAACACGATATTATTAGTGCTTTATATAATCACGAAAATTAATCAATTCATTTTAAATCTTTCATTTAGTTCTTAAGTAGGTTAAGTTTTAGAAAAAATTAATATATTAAAAGGTTTTTGAAATTTTTTCCTTAATTAATGAAATTTTAATAATACATTTTCCAATAAATTTTTTATCATAATTATGAGCTGTAAAGATTAGATTTAGTTCTGAACTCTCAATAAATCTAATTAAGCTGCAAATCATAATCTAAACTTTGAAATATTTTGCAATAAATAAATAATAATAATAATAATTGCATATATAAATATTAATATTTAAGTATATATAAATTGTAATTGTACATATTGTTCTCTTCTTAAGTTGACAAAAGTATATAAGAAAAACTTAATAATAAATAAAAACTGAACTAGTAGATCTTTTATCTTTTTCTTTAAAGTTATTCAATAAAATCTATTCAATATTGTAATGAAATTCTGCACTCAACTTTTTTTAATTTTCGTAACAATATGTATTTTCCAAATTGCTTATTATAGAATACTGAAATTTACTTGCCACAAATTTATCTTAAAAATAATTAATCTCTGAAAAAATTAACTCCATATATTTCTTCTTCGCTTTCTGTTGTATAGTAAGCAAGCAGGCTGCAAAATTATTCTTAACCTATGTAAACTGAAAGAAGAATATCCTAAGAATATCCTAGTTACTATGTACAATTGAAATATCTCTCGCCAAAAAGGAAATGAATTAAATGTTCATGTTGTAATGTAAATTATTTATGGTTAGTTAGGGTGACGATATTCATAATTATTTCATGTAATTTAATTTTTTTTAATTCTACGCTCGATATTATTTTAATTCTTTTAAATAATTTTGACGTTAAAAATATTTTCAATTCTGTTTCATTTTATTTTATTATTTATGTAGTTTGAACAATTGGCATTTACATGGATGGAACGACAAAAGCTAGGTGGAAGTTATTCATCACATCGAGCGCAAAGTGAAAAACATGTTGTTGTATGTTCAACAACATTACATGCTGATACAATTATGGATTTTCTAAATGAATTTTATGCGCATCCATTACTACAAGATTTTTATGTAGTATTATTAAGTCCAATGGAATTGGACACTACTATGAGAATGATACTCCAAGTGCCTATTTGGGCCCAACGAGTGATATACATACAGGTAGAAACTTTTCATTCTAAATGTTTCAGTAGATATTTTTTTGTTAGATGCTATATGAAGTTGAATTTAAATAGTATGGTATTCATACTGTTACATTTATCAAGAAATGGTATAATAAGCCGTATTATACTATAAAGATATTCAAAAATTGAAAAAGACTTAAATAACCGAAAACATTAGGTTCACAATATGAGCAATACTGGTGAATATATTTTTTGTTAAGATGTTAAGAAAGTTCAAATAATGAGTTTGTGGATAAGAAGTCTAAACGGTGCGGTGTCATAAGGCAATATGTCATAACGCCATACTGGCGATATGACCCATTCTATTGAGTCTTAAACTAAAGCCATCCACGAAAAATTCATTTCACAATAAAAAAAATAATTTCTAGAGTATATTTTATCAAATATAATATAATATAATACATAGTAATATTTATCGGTGCCGTGACATAAAGCCTTAGATCATAAATCCATAATGGCTTTATGACCATAAAAATTGGACATAAAGCCATATGCAGAAGTTTTTTCTCAAAGTGTTATATGTATGTATGTCCAAAACCATTTAAAAAAAAATTCCTTATAAATGGCAAAATATTACGTACTGTATTAGGGAGAGGTCTTAAGTAAACCAAAATATTTATAATTAAAAATGTTGTAGTTGTTTTTTCAACAATTTGACGACATATCGGACATAAAATTGGAACGTTACTTTCAACATATTTTTTTTAATTGTTTCTTAACAATGATGACATAACTTGTAATGATTACAAGGAACCAACAGAATATATTTCTTGTTAATGCAACAAACTTCACATATTAAAATATCCTGGATATTATCATTATTTTACTCATTATTTTCATTATCAAGATTATTCATTATTATCGTTGATTATTCATTATTATCGGTTGATATATTGATAAGCACCCATCTGCTGATTTAATCATGTCGCATGATTTATTAAAATCTTCATCAAAAATTATATCTAAAAATTTGAATTTTTTTCCAATTTTTGAGAATTTTGATGATAATAAACTATTGTAGCCTTCAGCTGCACTTGTGGTTTTAATTTTTTGTTTATAAATGTATATATTATCTGCAATTAAAATAATTTTTTTAATACAAAATTTAAAATAGTATTTAAAAAATATAAACTAACTTTTGGTATCCATTGTTTTTGAAAATATGTTAAGAAAGGTTGAAAATAGCTGCTTTCTACTCCATCCTTATTAATAGCAAATTCTGGGCTTAATGCTTTTTCTTTTAATATTTCAAAAGCAGAAACTATATCACTTGCTTTTAATAATGGAAAAAAAAATTTATCGAAATGTCTATGCAACAGGCATTATAATTCAAATATCTTTTAAAATTTGGTATTTTATATGCATAACGTTGTAATGCTTGTGAATAATGGAACCAACATGGCTTCATTATTACATTAAGATAAACCTTTTTAACTTTTAAAAATATAAATAAATAGAAATATCTAAAATAAAAAAATAAAATAAACATGATTATTTTGAAAAGCTCGTATATTTGAAATACAGTCGTATTTGAGTTTTTGTTATTCTACAAAACGTTCGAAACTGTATTACCGATTCGAAAAATTTATTATTCTGTAATACTGTCGAATCGAAAAGTGAAACGTTTTTCATATAATAGACATTCGCTGTAAATTTGTTACTTTTAGACAATTTAAAATGTAATTAAAAATAATTTAACACATTTTTTAAACATTTATATAGGTATATATTTACCAATTATTTAAATTTTAAAAGTACATATTTAAGAAAAAAACAGTAAACACGAAATAATTTCAAAAATAAATCAATAACCTGAAATTAAATAAGAACATTGCTCGTGGGTTTTCGAAACGTCTACCAGATGAAATTGGTACAAATTTAAAAAAAAAGTCGAGGCATTTTTATTTATATTAAATTAATGATACAGCTATACGGATGCTCTAATTATATATTTTTATTTCAATTTTAACACTAAAAACTTTAATTTTAATTTTTCAAATACGTATTTACGTATTTAAATGCGTATGATAATGTAGTTGTTCGATCGTTTTCTAGAATACTCCAATTTTGTGAAAGTGAAGGGAATCTCAAATACGAAGTTTTCCAAAATAATCATGATTATAAATAATATCAAAACAAATTATATTTAAAAAAAAAACGCGGAGATATTGGTATGGTAATGCTCACACCACGCATTTTATGCAATACTAATGTAACAACTCGCCGCACCGTGCCGCCGAGACGATCGCGCTGGATGCAACTGCGCGAGCCGCGGCCCTTAGCTCTACGCCATATATGAATTTAAATTTTTACACCAGTTTAGTAAATTAAATCCGTAATAATTTTAAATTGTAAATTATGACATATGGCCTTATGTAGAATAGATACTTACATATTCGGAATGTGCTATATGTATTATAATTAGTTGCTTAAAAATACTGCCAGTAGGTGTAATTGAAAATGTTCCGCCCATTATATAATTTCTTGGCTCATTATTTTCCCAACTATTTATTATCGCACAAATTGTTGGTGACATGAATATACTATATGCAAAATTTTCTTCTATAATTGTATTATAGGAAATATCTCATTTACCTTATATCTGGACATACCAAATTCTTTTATTATTTGGTTTTATTGGAACATTTTCAATTCATCTTGAAAACTAGATGGCGATTTCGGCATCAAATTAGTTTTAATCCTTTGTAAATTTCTGCGCATTTTACCATATTCTATTGATGTACAGCTACTTTTAAATTTTTTACATGTATCATTAAATATTTTTTTTCGAACATTATTCCTTTTTAATGATACGGTATTACAATTATCCTTAATTGAATTAAGTAATTGTAAACGGTAAATAAATTCCTTTTCAGATCCATGATTATGATTAACAGCTTTATTCGTTTTTCTACATAAATCATCTATGCTGAAATCAACTGCAACATTCACGGTACATGTTTTTTGATAACATGTATAATATGTTCTAAAACCACTTTTGTATTTATATTTATACACTTGATTTTCACTTGCAAGTAATAGTAAGTTACTATTTTTTCTTAAACCCGGAATTGATTTATACGTTAGCAGATTATTGTTTCCACTCATTTTAATTAATTTTTTTCGCGTACTATATGTAATTTGATATAAACGAAAGTTCAACACAAACTGGTAATAAATTTTGCCACCAAATTATATATACTCCCTAAAATATTATTCTATTAAATGTGCATTATGTTAATAAAAGACATTTAATACAATGCTATTTATTTTATACAAATGTTATTTATTCTATTATTATTCATATGAAGTAAGTGTAAGTGTTTCAATCTAAGTGTTTCAATCTTTTACGACGCACCGCAGGGCATCTGCACAGCAGATGCCTTACTGATTCCACCTCCTCACCGCAACCTCTGCAGGAGGATTCCGCTGACAGACCAAGCCGTGAGGCATGGTGTCTCAGCAGAATATGACCTGCAGCGATTCCAGTAAAAAGCCTAAACGAAGCTTTATTCATGTTTATAATCGATTTGGACCTTTTCGCGTCTAACACACCCCAGAAAAGTTTCGTGTGTATGCAATCGGAAGAATTGGTCCATCTCCGTGTCTGTTCATTTATTGCCCACTCCGCAATCAACTTTTTTGCAAGAGTTAGGGGGTAACCTATACTAAAATCAGTTTCACAGTTCCGGGTGGCCCCGTTTCTCGCTAGTTCATCCGCTTTTTCATTACCTTCAATCATACTATGCCCCGGAGACCATAGTAATCTAACCCTATTATACCTTGCTGCCAAGTTAAGATTTGATTTACATGTCTTAATAAGCTTGGAGTGTACCGAATTTTTATCTAATGCTTTCAGGGCAGCTTGGCTGTCCGAGCATATGAAAATATTTTTCCCCGTTATGTTCCTTTCAATAAGAATTTCTGCTGCTTTGTTTATGGTAGCCACCTACGCTTGAAAGATTGAAATATACCTATCTAGAGTCAGGCCTAAATCAAAATCTAAAATGTCTAAATCAAAATCTATCGATGCTATGCCTGCGCCATAACCCGTTTCCATTTTGGAGCCGTCAGTGAAAATCGTGATCCCATTATGCGGGATGGGGTTTCCGTTGGGGTTTCCCATTCCCTTTTCGTGGGTACTGTATAATACTGTATCTTTTCCAAAATTCCATAGTTGCCACATGGTAATCGCATTCACCTACCAGATCGACGCCTGCTTCACTGATATGGCTTAAGATACGACCATGCAGCAACTGAGGGTAGAAATTATTTAGAAGACCGTTCCAATTAAGGCGTATGGCAGAGTTTGCCGCCAATTTTTTCACATGAAGATCTATCGGTTGCATGAATAAAATATTTTCAAGAGCTCTGGTAGGTGTGCTTCTCAGAGCTCCCGAAATACCTAGGCAGCATTGTCGCTGCACTTTTTCAAGGATTTTTAAATTTGTACCCACATCCAGAGACTTCCACCAGACCACAGCACCATGAGTAAGAATGGGGCTTATCACGCTACTATACATCCAGTGGATCATCTTTGGAGAGAGCCCCCACCTTTTACCGATCGCGCTCCTGCAGATCCAAAAGGATTTGATGGCTTTGCCTGCATTTTGATCCAGGTGTTGCCGCCAACTCAATTTGTTATCCAGAATGACCCCTAAAAACTTCACCTAGTTAACCAGGGTTAAAGAGGTGTCACCAATTTTTGGAAGGATTAAACTGGGTGCGATCCTTCTACGGGAGAAAAGACAAAGTTTTCGCCTGGTTAACTCTAAGTCCGTTTCTTGTCGCCCAGTGTATTGCATTAACGAGGTTAGCGTTGTCTCGAATTTCCCAGTAACCAGAATAGCCAAGTCATCTGCGTAGCAGACGATATGGTAACCTGCTTCCGATAACTCCTTCAGCAGATCATCCATGACCAATAGCCACAGTAGAGGCGATAAAATACCTCCCTGTGCTCGCGAATCCGCATCTGTGGGAGTTACCGAAGTTTGCCTGTAGTTTCCTATTTCTTAAGAAGGACGCTATCCAGTTACCATTTTTACTGTCAGCCCCTTTGTTTTTAAGACATTCTAATATTGAATCTGTTTTGACATTGTTGAAAGCTCCCTTAATATCAATGAACATACCCAGGGTGGTGTCCTTGTTAAGGAACGCCTTTTCGATTATAGCCACCGCGCTATGTAGGGCTGAGTCAACTGATCTCCCCTTACAATAAGCGTGCTGATACCGTGATAGTACCGAGACTGGTATAGATTGTCTCAGTTCTAATTCTAAAATTCTTTCCAATGTCTTCAAGAGAAACGAGGTCAAGCTTATGGGCCTATACGCGCTTGCAGAGGCGTAATTACTTTTTCCTGGTTTCGGTATGAAGATAACCTTGGATTCTCTCCATTTACATGGAATATAGCACAGTTCTAAACATGCTCTGAATACCTTACATAACCTATCTAGAAGTGTTATATACGCGTTTTGCAGAAGAGCTGGGTAAATACCGTCTGTACCTGGAGATTTATAGGGCTTAAATGAGTTTATAGCCCACTTAATCTTATCGAAATAAATCAATTCCTTTATATACAGTATAGAGGAGTTATTATCATTCATTACCGTATCTTGGATAGGTTCTTCCGAGTTGCTTAGACAACCCGGAAAATTTGCCACAAGTAAGATTACTAACGATTCGTCAGCTGAGTTGGATTTGCTTCCATCAGCATGTTCTAATAGTTCCGGTTGAGTATGAGTTTTAGCCAGAATTTTTTTCAGTCTAGCCCCCGCGTTAACATTAGATATTTGTTCCGTGAAATTTTTCCAAGATTCTCTTTGAGCTTTCCTACATTGTTTTTTATACTCTTTTAGAGATACCTTATAGTACTCCCAGTCAGACTCTGAATCATGATTTTTCGCACGATTGAAGAGACGTCTAACCTCCATCCTAAGGTTCAGAATTTGGCTATTCATCCATGGTTGTACACCGCTTTTTCCCTCCTTCTTTAACGGACAAGCCGTTTCGAAGGCACCTATCATCGAATCGGTAAGGTGTGTGACCTCTGATTCTATTACCTCGATATTATTTATTGTAATGGGCTTTGGACACAAAGCTAACCTACTATCTAAATTTTCTTTGTAAAGCTGCCAATTAGTTTTTAAGGGGTTTCTAAAACTATTCCCTACACTAATTCTTGATTCTAGTTGAAAGCATATCCACGAGTGATCGGAAAAGGATGGCACGTCAGAGACGTGCCAGTTTAGGATACAATCCTGGATATGCTTTGTGGCCAAGGTTATATCAATTACTTGTTTTATTTTTATTCCTAAAGGTTGGTGTGCAACCCTTGTTAATTAAAAACAGTTCACTACCTAAAAGATATTCTAGAAGTGAATTACCCGTTTCGTTCGTATCAGTGCTTCCCCAAACTGTGTGATGGGCATTGGAGTCGCATCCAATTATTCATTCTTTGCCCACATCCTTGGAATATTCGACGATTTTCTTCTATCCAATGTGGGTGGTGAATATGAGGAATCATACGGTAAGTAGCATGATGCCAGAATCGTATCCGAGGGATTTGTCCCGATATTGAGATTCCCCAGGACAGCAATACTGTCACTACTACTTATCTGCGGGATAAAAATTAACTTAATCGTCTGCCTAGAGACTATACAAGATCTAGGCCAACCTGAACCATTATGGTAAAATACCTAGAATTCTTTAGCGCTCCATCCCAGAACCTTGTTATCCTTAGTCATAGGTTCTTGTATCAGCGCTACATCCGCATTTCCTCTAAGTAGGTGTTCTTTTAGTTTGTTTGTAGCGGCCCAGCTACGATGAAGCTTAGCTTGCACTACCTTCATTTACCTGGACCGGTACCAATCTTCTCCGAACCAGTATCGTCTACCTGTGGAGACTCTACTACACCTTTAAAAATAGACGTTATATACTGAGGTCTTCTACAAGGGTGTCCTTGTCAGTTAGACTGGCAAGGTCTGTACCCACCTCAGATTCTGTCATTTCTAGACCATCGACCGCCCCTAGCAAGGAGTCAAGATCTTCATCGTCCTTGCTTGGTTTGGTGTCCTCTTTTCCTACCATTACGCTCTCTTCTGATTTTGGGAAACTTATTTGTACCTTCCTGGACAGATAGTATATCCATCCAGAAACGCTTCTAAGAGTCACCAGGGACTCGTTTTAGAGTCCCAAAATCAGAAGTTGACCTTCCTTCTTTATCTCCCTGTGGTAAACAGTCCAGGATTGAGCTCCAAGGTTAAGGATGTCGATGAACTTTAGAGCCTCCTGGGGTTCCCTAAACTATTCAAGAAGCCACAAGAACACCTTGTAAGTTTAGGGACCTAGACCTTACCTACTACATGCAGGTCTGCGTCCTGCCATAGTTTACCATTTTCTGAGACCATTTTCCTGACATGTTCCACCGTTTCAAGGTCCTGGCAGGTAATTCTGAAGATGGCACCAGAATAGGGCTGCCAGGTCTCCGGTTTTCGACCGGAGTCTCCGTTTTTCCAGTTCAATCTCCGTTCTCCGGCTTTGAAAGCCTAATATCCGGCTTTTGAAGCTCAATATATAATATTTTAATAAATTACTTTAATGAATTAATTTTAACGATATATTACAATTAAACTGAAAGTAAAACCATATAAACTCAAAATATTTCAAAATATCGATTTTTATATAAGCGCAAAATATCGATTTTCCATCGATTGTTTATTTATACCTTTTTTTTAAATGTAACGTTGCCTATAGGGATTATGATTTAAATTATATGACATTTGTCACATTTTAAATTTTGAAGTACAAAGTAAAAGCAACTGATTTCACGAAGATCTATTTAATAAAATTTATTTCTTTTAAATTCAAGGAATTTAGGGTAAGTTTAATGGAAAACATGATGAATTTATTAACAGGCAGCATCAATAACACAGTAATTCATTTATTTAAGAATATTAAAATATCCAGAAGATGGAAATTGATGAGGAGGGAAATGGAAATAAAACTCCGGAAAGAAAAAAACGAACTAAATATGAAACCACATTTAATAATAATTGGTTGCAAAATTTAAAATATATGAAATGGTTAAGAAAAGTTTACCATAAAACAGGCAATTGTTTATATTGTAAGATGCAGTTTACTGTGAAGTGGGATGGAGAAAAAGCTGTGGCTAGACATTTAAATAGTGAATCACACAAAAAATCTAGTCTATGCATAGATAAAAACAAAACATTGACAAGTTTTTTACCGCTTAAGCAAACAACAAAAGACCTAAAAGTTACTCAAATAGAACTCGCAACAATTTATCATTCGATAAATCATCACCACAGCTATCTAAGTATGGATTGCGGTATAAAACTTTACACAAAAATGTTTACAGACTCAAATCTCGCCAAAAAAAGTGCATTGTGGTAGAACGAAGGCAGAGGCTATTGTTAAAAACATTCTTGGACCAAAATCTATAGAAGTTGTATTGCATGAACTAGGTGTCGGAACTGAAAATAAATTATACTTTTCAATTGCTACAGTTGCATCAAACAATGGTTCACGAAAAATGTTTCCAATTGTTATACGTTATTTTAGTCCAGAGCAAGGCATTAAGGATAAGTTAATGGATTTCTATGAAGATCCACATGAATCTTCAGAACATATTTTTCAAAATATAGTAAGTTTTTTAAAAAACTATAATTTAAATATTCAAAACGTATCAGCATATAGTGCTGATAACGCGGCTGTAAACTATGGTATTCAAAATTCTGTGTACCAAAAAATTAAATCTGAAATACCGTCTCTTATAAAATCTAACTGCAACTGTCATGTAATACACAATGCAGGAAGAAATGCCTGTAAAATATTACCTGTACAATATGACGTAGAAAACTTATTGCTCAAAGTTTTCTCAGAATTCAAAAACAGCGCTCAAAGAGTACAAACGCTTAAAAATTGTTTTAATGAATTTAATATGGAATACCAAAAAGTTGTGCGTCATGGAGTAACCAGATGGCTATCTATGTTTCATGCTCTAGGTAGGCTTTAACAATCTTGGCCAGCTATAAAATCATACTTTTTAAACATAGGAAAAGAAAATTGTCACAAATCAATTTGGAATTTTATTAAGGAGAATGAAAATGAATTCACGGATGATCTGAATTATGTACGTGGAGATTCTGAATTGACTTACCCGGAATTTTATTTATACTCTGTACATCACTACATGAATATTTTAAATGAAAGTATTCTATTACTGGAAAAAAAATAATAATGAGTACAGATTTACACGATATTATGGTTAATTTAAAAAGTAAAATTACTAGTCGATTAGAAAGCGGATTTTATGGAAGTAAAATAAAAAGAAATTTGAAGTATCTGCGAAAAGACGAACAAACAAATGCAGCAAATAAAGTCTATGAGCGAACAATTAATTACTTATGTAAGTTTTATGATTTTGACTATTCACCATTTAAATTATTTTCTCTATTTAATTTAAATCAACAAATTGAATTAGATAATGTCATTAAAGTTGCAGAGTATTTAAATATAATATTAAATGAAGATAAGCTGTATGATGAGATGGATTTAGTAAAGTTAGTCCGAAATGAATTAACCAATAATGATGAACTGTCTGTGGATCAAAAGTGGGTAAAAGTTTTTAAAACAGGATGTTTTTCTGAGCTGCCTAAAATTGTTGGACAAATTTTATCTGTACCTGTGAGTAATGCATTCACGGAGCGTGTATTTTCTTTAATGGGTAACTTATGGACTGATGAAAGGAACTGCCTGTCTATACAAATGGTAAAAGCTGAACTTTGTACCAAAATCAATTATAATATGTCATGTAATGATTTTTTAGAATTTTTAAAGAAAAAAGAACAAGAAAACTTACTGAAGTGTTGTCAAAAAAATTGCATATATGATTTTGCTAAAAATTAACATTCAAAGTTCCTAACTAAAGTATTTAACAGTATTTAATGTATGTTATTTATTTGTTTAAGCTGTTTACGTAGAATTTGAAATTGAAACAGTACTTTAATTTTTGTTATTTTTTATTGTTATATACTGTTAACTAAATCTATTTTTATTATAATAAAAATATATTAAAATTTATATTGTTTTTTATTTCTCCGGTTTCGGAGGTTGATCTCCGGCTGAAAAATTATAAGCTCCGGTTTTGTATGAGTTTCCACCTGGCAGCCCTACACCAGAAAATCGACACCACTCAAAGTGGGGTATAAAACCTGGATCTGTCAACGGAGTGTTTATCTGCCAGGATTCAAAGCTATCCTTCAGGATCTTCTGGTTTCCCAAAAGAATTTTTCCCTCCGGATTCGTCCTATCAATGACGACTATCTTCAATACGTCATCGGCTTTGCTGGTACAATCATCTCCCGATATTGGTAACCTGACACCTTTGACTTTACCCCTTTTTGCAGTTGGGTGCTCTTCTTCCTCCGACCTATTACGTTTTTTACTCAAGCTTACTGCTTGAGCACCAACGTTACCAGAGGTAGAAGGCGCAGCCAACGCCTGTTCCTTTTTCTCCTTTAATAAGGAGTAAGCCTCTTCTTTACTCTTACCTTCCTTCATCCATCTGATAAGCCACTTCCGGTCGGTGCCATTAAGATTCATGCGAATCTTTCTATTACCTTCCGGATTGGAGGCTACACCAGATGGGTCAGCGCGTATACCTTTTTCAATTTCCGGGGTCTGTTTTGCCAATAATTCCAAAACTGCTGGCGACCTATCCCTTAAGGGGAGAGGCCCGCCGGCAGGCGCAGTAACTGCCGACGTTTGGGTAGATATCCCTACCCGATTTTCTTCTTCATTTCCTTTTCATCGTTTATAAAAAAGCGTTTTATACCTGCCGCCAGGTAAAGTAAAGGCCGTCCCTAACATGGGGAAACAGACGCCTACCTTTATGCTGACCGGCTGCCAGTTCAGGATACAGGATTTGCTCCCTCTCTCTTTGGTTGACCTGACCTAGCTTCCCGTTTGGCATCAAAACCAACCGGTACACTAGATATACCAGGCTTCCAGGAGGCACCACGTGGAGGTTAGAGTAGGAATTGGATTAGAGGGAGTAGGGTCTTATATCTTGTAAGTTTGGTACAATAGATTGGTATCTTTCGAAACAATTCAAAATGTTTACCCCTTTCCCTTTTATTATGGGTGAGGGGGTAATATTATGAAAGAGGCAGCAGCACCTCAGCGGGGGACTGGATTGAAATAATGAGAAATTATTTTCTTAAATATACTATTGTACATCTTGTGCGTAAAATTTATTTTCATACCTACAACCCCTTCTAAGCTGCATCACTTAGAAATGTTACATTTCAAAATTTATTATATAGTTTATGAAAATTGAATTTTTGGAACTTAAAAGACTATAAAATAAGCCGCATTTCAGATAGGGTCTTATATCTTGTAAGTTAGTTATAATAAGTTGGTGTCTTTCGAATACATTCAAAATTTTTACCCGTTTCCCTTTTCATATGGTGAAGGGGATATACTATTAAACAGGGTGCAAAAACTCGGCGGCGGACTGGATTGAAAAAATGAGAAACTATTATCTTAAAAATACACACCTACACCTTGTATACTAAATTGAGACACGTATCTTCAACCCTCTTCATTTTACAGCGGCAAAAATTTCCAAATTTATAGAACAAAACATATATATATGTATTACATTTAGAGTATTTAGTATAAATATAGTACTACAAATTCGAGTACTTATTTATAAAAACTTGATTGTAATTGTGCAACTTTGGGAGTTTTGTAAAAATCATAATTTTTATTTAAATCTTCGTTTTCACTAAATACTTGGTGGATCAAAAGGGTATATGAAGCACTATTCCAACTTGTCAGCTTTTTATCTATATTATTATTTTTATTTTTATTGGCTGGCTTCAAATTACAATTTAGCTTCTATAAACTATAAAACATCAATGTAACATCCTTATGATTTGCACGACATTAAAATATAAATAAATGGAAATGTCTATAACAAAAAATTATATTAAATAATGAAAAATAATATTCAAATTAGTTTTTAAGTCAGTTTGTGATGCAATCGGCGCGCCGCGGCTTGGCGTGTCGCGGCTTGGCGTGTCGCGACCGGGCGTGCCGAGGCGTGAAACCACTCCCCACCCGTTCTCTGTAATTAATACTATTGTATTTATTTAATACATTTTATTTTTCATCCTTTTCGTCCTCATACTGATCCATTCATCCAGAGTAATACTGAATCTCTTGTTTTGATGTATTTTCTCCTCGCGTTCATGTATTATTTCTATTTTTTTCACCATGTAATGTTTGTGTACCATGTTCATAACTCGGTCTAATTTTTTGGAAGGCCTTTAGTACATTTTCCTATTGATTCTCTGATGAATTCTGATCTTGTAATGGCTCTGATTGATATGCCATCCACAACCGCCAAACTAGATACAATTTCTTCCAAACTTTTGCGAATAACAAAATCCATCATCGTTTTTGGCTTTTTATTATGTCCTATTGCATCCTCTTCGTAATTTTTGTAATCTTATGATTAAAAAAATTTACTTTTTCGTTAAAAATACCGCAATAGATCTGCAACATTTCTCAATTCTATTCGGCAAAATTTCTCATTTTTATTCAGCAACATTTCTCATTTTTATTCGGCAACATTTCTCATTTTTATTCCGCAACATTTCTATTAATTTATATATATTTAATTTCAACGAATTTATAATTTTTTTTTTAGAGGACCCACAAAAAAAACCGACCGATGGTACATGCTACATTCGTGGCCAAAAGTTATCGTACGTTATTTATTTATGTTTTTTATGAAATGGTCATATTTAAAATATTTTTATTAGAAACTTTTTTTTTCATTTAAAAAAACCATAAATCTAATTTTACGCTAATTAAATTTAATTTGGATGAATGTTACGAATAATTTATTTCAGTTTTTTTCAAATATTTTTTCTTATTGTTAATTGTCATGATAATTGTAATAGTTTTCACGATAATATTAATTAAGATTTTAGTGGGACAAAAAATAGTTTTTTTTTATTATATACTTTAAACTGAACTTAGATTTTTTTATATATATTTTTTTCTTTAATTGTTCATAGTCATAATCATCAAGTTATTTTCTTAAATTGACTATTGGTTTAAGATTGCTTGAAATTATTATAAATATTTTAATCCGTTTAATATATTTTATAATATTCACAAATTTAAAAATGATTTGATAGAAAAACGATAATTTTTGGTATATATAGATTGGTAAATTTATAACTAAAAAAACATAGTAAAAATTCTCCCTACAGATTTTAAATTTAAATTATATATAACATATACAAAATATTACACTATATATAATATATACAAGATAGTTATACATTTTGAATTAAGTTTACCGTCCACCGATAGTGAGTATTAATAACTAATTTTTTCTCCAAAATCCAAAAATTAAATTAATTATTGAATTGTTGACTTGAAATTTATTGAAACCAGAGTTTTTTGACAATAGAAAAACTGGTTTTCGATAATTCAAAAGAAATCTTTCGTTAATTGCATCTGATGTTAATTTACACCCAATCAAAATTTATTTGATTGTTATTTATAAAATTTGATTTTGTTACTAAGTTAAATAATTTACTTAGAAATAACAAATCGAAGGTTGTAAATTTTGCAAAAAGAATTTCAAAAAAACCTACCCATTACAAAACAGGAACTTCGACGGAAAACTTTGACGTCGAAGATACTGAAGAAGGGTAAACATTTTGTTTTTCCAAAAAAAAAAAAAACAGAACAAACAAAAATATTTTATTTGTTCTCTTCCCGATTTCTAATACTCGGATAATCGTTGAATCAAATGTGAGTCCGCATAAAGTTCCTCCATAGAAAGTCCAAAAGAAAAACCATAGAAAATATAACCTTTTCTATACAAAAAAATTTACGCTACGTTAATTAAATATAACTGCAAATATAGAAACTATATTATTGCACAGAACAAAAACTCGCAAAGCATCCTCACCATTACCACGCAGAACCTGACCGATAATTATTTATAATTATATAATATCTTATAATTAATTATTAATATAAATAATTTAAATTAAGTAAATTAAATAGTCCACCAGCCATAAGTCGGTAATTCCATTGAACTACATAGTAACAACGAACATACACAGCTAAAGAATCTGTACTCCGCACAAAAGATAACAGTAACTAAAACTAAACTAAATTCTCAATAAATGTTCAAAAGGAAATTTTACATTATGTGTGACCGCAATCAATTATGTATTTCTTCGGCATACTGTCAAGATAATAAAATTACATACCTAAATTACATACTTATGACTCTAAGAGTTCTTGCCGGTCTGAAGGAAGCTAAATAAGACCTTCTCTCAGTAATTCCAAGGCTCGAACCAAACAAAATCTAAAACTAAATGAATCTAAAGAGTTCTTGCCGGCTAAATGCGACCTCCTCTCAGTAATTCCAGGCGCAAAGAAAATTAATGTGGACCACCAAACAAGATATGCAAAAAGGAAAAAATACACAAGAGACTGTAATAGATTAATCCATATGAGTCAGCCAAACTCCAATGCTCAAAACACGGAAACTAGTAGCAGATATAGCCGGTCAAATAATCGATAATCAATCAACTAATTTGCAATTCCTGGTACATCTACAACTGCATCCATAATAATAAGAAAAGAGCAAAGTCTGGGCATTGACTAATAATAACAAATAGACTTATAAAGTAGAACAAAAAAAATTTCAAATTTCTGATTTGGCTTTCCTAATCTAATGAAAAAAATCAACGTTTAATGTGCGTTTTTAGGAAAGGAAATATTATGAAAGGAAATATTATGATTATGAATGACTAATATTAGAGCATGCGTGAGAGGATAATTTTTTTGATTGAAAAAACCTTTTTTTTTTGTTTTCTCATATATGTGATTGTATTGTATATCTTTATGAATAGTTTTGTTGGTATTCGTGCATTCTAATTCATAAATAAATTCCAATTTTCAATTTTTAGCAAAAAGAAAAATAGTTTCTTCTATATTGTAAGAATAGTACAGGCGTTTGGGTTTTTTTGGTAATATCGATAAAAAAAATGCATGAAATATATTATGATTATACAACTTAGAATAAATTAGTACTTTTGATATATTGAAAATATATGAAGCTTTCTGGCGCGGTCTAAATTTCGAAATTTTTTTTTCGAGATTTTGATTTTTCTGGACGTTTTAGATGTCAGGGAATCAGAATCAGCAAAAAAAATTAGTGTCCGCCGTACGCCGTACGCAAAGTAAAAATACACTTTTTTAAACGCTTAGAAATAGTATAAGCACTCTTTTGATTTGTACAAAAATTGCAACATATATAAAGTAAAGATGGAAATGTATGTGTATGGTATCCTTTTTTGAATAGTTTCCCTGCAACCCCCCCTAGCGGAGCGTTGAAAATGCACAATTTTGTGCACTTCAAAAAAATACCCCTAAATATAGTCGGATCTTTACATTGTTTGACAGATATATGTATAGACGCCATATAAAGAAGATTGTAAAAACTTGGAGCCCTCGCCCCCCTATTTTATAGTAATATTAAAACAAAAATTTTGAAATTTGAAATGCCTATAAAACCGGTTTGATTTCATATAAAACATTGTTACTTGTAACATAGATGCAGAAGGTAAGTGCATTTCGATTTCATATAAAAAATTTACCCCCCACCTTCTTTAAGTAGGTGAGGGGGCTTATGTATGAAAAAAACTATACCTGTTCAGGGGGGAAATGAATTGAAAAAATGAGAAACTATGTTTTTAAATATACTATGTTACACATTCTGCAGAAAAATTAGCCTCGTACCTTTACCCCCTTTCATTTTACAGGTGAAAGAATTTTTATGGGACTATTAAAATTGATTTTTTGATATTTAAAATGGTTATAAGATATGTCACATTACAGATAGGGTCTTATATTTTTAAAGTTAGGTATAATAAGTTGGTGTCTTTCAAAATCATTCAAGTTTTTTACCCCTTTCCCTTTTATTATGGGTGAGGGGGTAAGTTTATGAAAGAGGCTGCAGCACCTCAGTGGGGAACTATATTGAAAAAATGAGAAATTAATTTCTTAAATATACTATTGTACATCTTGTGCGAAAAATTTATTTCCCTACCTGCAACCCCCTCTAAGTTACATCACTTAGAAATGTTACATTTCAAAATTTATTATATAGTTTTTGAAAATTGAATATTTGGAACTTAAAATGACTATAAAATAAGCCTCATTTCAGATAGGGTCTTATATCGTGTAAGCTTGGTATAATAGATTGGTATCTTTCGAAACCATTCGAAATTTTTACCCCTTTCCCTTTTATTATGGGTGGGGGGTAAGTTTATGAAAGAGGCTGCAGCACCTCAGCGGGGGACTGGATTGAAAAAATGAGAGCTTATTTTCTCAAAAATACATATCTACACCTTGTATACAAAATTGAGACACGTACCTTCAACCCTCTTCATTTTACAGGGGCAAAAAGTTCGAAATTTATAGAATAAAAACATATGTATATAACATTTCGAGTATTTAGTAGGTATATCTACATATATGTATAGTATTACAAATTCGAGTACTTATTTATAAAAACTTTATTGTAATTTTAAATTGTACCACACTGGGAGTTTTGTAAAAATCATAATTTTTATTTAATTCTTCGTTTTCACTAAATCCTAGGTAGATCAAAAGGGTATATGAAGCACTCATCCAAATTGGCAGCTTTTTAAAATGAATTAAACATATAATTATTTTAATCATTTAATCATTTAATCTAAATATTTTAATCTTTTCTATTTTGAATTAATAAATTTTTAATTTCAATTCAACTTTTTTCAAATTAAATTAAAACTAACAAAATTTTAAAATATAGTTTTAAAATATTTTAAATATATTGTGTTTGTTATAGTGACTGAACTCGTTTATTCAACCGCTTTGATGGTTTAATTGATTGTATTTGATCTGATAGGATACCTTGGGTAGGTCCTATCAATCTGGTGTACCTGAAAACTTGATTTAAAAAACTTGTTTGATGGTTAATTACAAAACTGATTTATTTTGTCTTCTAGTGACAGTATTTATACAAATTTAGCCTGGGAAAATAATTAGGAGAATTTAGAATATACATATTTGTGAATTTGAAATTTGATTATTTCCCATGAAATTACTTTAAAAATCCAAAATAATAATTTTCCCATAATAATGCAGTAGTTTAAATTACAATAAATAAAAATTGAATTTTGCCTAATTCGCACTTTTGCATTTTAATTAAGAATTTATTAATATGAAATAGGAGAATTTTACTAATGGGTTATTATTTGCAAATTAAGAAATATAGAACATATTTTTGGGTTCTTCCCCCCGCTGCGGAGCCAATACTTTCATTTCTATTGGGGTGGTTGGGAAACTGCTCTGAAATTTGAATTTGTGATTGTCGACTTCAGTTGGCTTTCGACACCTAGTCCAGTAGATGATAAAGATGATGACCTCAAGCATAGCTGTAAGTAATACGTAGCTGATGGAGTAATGGTGGATATCGTGTTCCGTTAAGTATTGTTCAGTTTTTATGTTGCTGATAGTTTTCTTTATTTTTTCAAGTTCAGTACTTTGGTTTTGAATAGAGATATGGACCTCAGGAAATGTCATTAATTGTGATAAAGTTGATAGTGCTCCAGTGATATTCAGTGTTGGTCGTAGCGATATCTCGTTTTGACTTTCTGCTGTAACATATGATTTTATGATTATGGCGTCTTGGTTGATAGTGCACGAGTTGCGCATTGTTAATACTCCTGGTCCATTGACCATTTTTCGAATAGCCGTTTTTTGACACACTATGGTTAACTCGGTTGGTTTTTTTAGCAAAAAATAACCATTGATTTCCGTGAGTGAGTTGTTTTGTTGAGGTGTTCAACGTTGTAGTTTGCATAATTTTAAGTGATCAACTCTTTGTTGGAATAAGGAGGTTTCACACTGAAATGCGGCTGAATTCCTTGTAAATACTGGATAAGTTGGGTGACATATGTAGCCCTGTTCTTTGTGGCATTTGAATAATTCCGTCTCGGTCATTGAATAGAAGTTATTGCGATGCAAGTCGATAATGAGATATCGAATGGTGGTCTCGATCATGAAGAGATCTTTGTTTATGACTAACGGTGTAGGAATGATGTGATAGAGTTCGTACAATTCTGTTGATACAAGGGGAAGAGTAATGACCATTATGATGTGACTCACTGTAGTACCTCCTTTAACTGACATCAATTGGTATAGTGCGTTTAGCTTGGTGGTTTCGTATGGTATCCTTGTATTTGACGGGAGATGCTCGCGGATTTTATATAGCTCATTTATTAATTGCTCTGGAGTTAATAGAAACGGACTAATTTTGCCATGATGAGTATCAACTAGTAGATCTATTATGGTATCCTGCATATGTTTGTAGTCGTTCATAATTAAATTAATTTGAATAACGAATGTATTGAACTCCTGAATCTTATCATTGTGATCAAACTTGTTGATTATATTAGAACGAAATTCATCTAAGTGTTTGTCGAATTCACCCATTCTGTTCCTGCTAGTGCTCGATGACATCATGACAAATGCTGTGGATGGCTTAAATCGAGGAATACAGTGGAATTTTGATGATCATTTGGACGATCTTGATTACGCTGATGATATCTGCTTGTTATCCGTTAGACACTCAGATATGCAAAGAAAGCTAGATGAACTAAAAACAGAATCGGAAAAATGTGGTCTCAGAATAAACATCAATAAAACCAAGGCCATGAAAATCAACACAACATCATCCAACTGCTTTACAATCAACAACACTAACGTTGAGTTAGTCGAGAACTTCACATATCTTGGCAGCGTCATAACACCAGATGGCGGCGCGAGGAAAGATGTGGAGACAAGAATAAATAAAGCTAGAGTTGCTTTTGGCCAACTCCGCAAGATCTGGAGCTCCTCATTTATATCTACGCGCACCAAGATCCGTATCTTCAACTCCAACGTCAAGTCAATCCTTCTTTACGGCTGCGAAACCTGGCTGGTAACCGAAACACTCTCCAGCGAAATCCAGGTCTTTATCAACAAATGTCTGCGCCGCATTCTTAAGATATGGTGGCCAAGTATTATTTCTAACACTGACTTACTGGCCAGATGCAAACAGAAACCCGTCGAATTAGAAATCAAACACCGAAAATGGGGCTGGATAGGTCACACCCTTCGGAAGGATTCGGAAGAGATTTGCAGAGAAGCCTTAGATTGGAACCCTCAAAGTTCTAGGAAACGTGGTCGTCCAAAAATAACCTGGAGGAGAACCTTAAATAAGGATTTAGCACAGTCGGGAAAATCTTGGAGAGAAGTAAAGGCTATAGCAGCAGACCGTCCAAAGTGGAAGAAATTTATCGACGCCCTATGCTCCACGAGGAGCGACAGGACATAGTAGTAGTTTGTCGAGGAGTGCGAACTGCCTGTTGGTGTTTTCTGCCCCTTTCTTTAATATGTTGATGGTGGAGTCGATTACTGATGTTTGATTTTTTATTAAGATCAATAAATGGCCTTCATTATTTTTGACGTCATGAATAGTTTGTTCTATTTGTTCCGCGTAATTTTGATCCAGAATTCCAAATAATTTATTGGTTAATGTACCAACAATATCAAATGGGGATCTTTTATTTCGTCGTACGCTGTTTGGCGCAAATATTTGATTGTATTGACGTAATTTTATGAGCTGATGTCCCAATAAACTTATAACGTTCTGGCAATACGATGTGGCATTTGGAAGATGTGAACAAATTTCTGTGAGTTTTCGACTGTATTGGTCGAGGTTATTTAGTTCCTTCGAATACCCTGCAAATATTCTTTTCTTGCCCTGCAAATATTCTTTTCTTCTTTTGGACAGGTTTGGTTGAAACTTGACTTTGTATTGGTTTTCCTTGCCTTTCTGGATCTTCTTCTTCGTCTTTTTTAATCGGAAGTGGGCATAAGTTCTGTATGGCTCTGCGATAGGTTCCCTTTGCTGTTTTTACATCTGCCACCCTGATGAGACCGTCTTCACCTTTGATTGTAGCAATTATCCTTCCAAGTCTCCACTGTAATGGTGGGAGATTGTCTTCTTTGATTAAGACTAGAGTATCGATTGGTGTGCTTTCTGTTGTATCTAACCATTTTGAACTTACTTGTAACCCTTGCAGATACTCTTTGGACCAGCGACTCCAGAACTCTTGATGTATTGCTTGAACCTTTTCCCATCTTTTTAAGATATTGATATTTCTTTCGTGCTGATTTGGTTCAATTAAGGCCGTTAAAGGAGATCCAATGAGGAAATGTCCTGGTGTTACATCCTTCAGATCGCCGGGATTATTTGAAAGTGGTGTTATGGGTCTTGAGTTCAGAACAGCTTCAATTTGGACGATGATGGTAGACAATTCCTCAAACGTAACTGAAGCTGCATTAATAACTCTTCGTAGATGGTGTTTTGCTGATTTGACGGCGGCTTCCCATAACCCGCAAAAATGAGGTGACTTTGGGGGAATAGGAAACCACTGTATTCCTTCTTCAGCACATGTTCTTACGATCCTATTTTTGTGTTCTTCAGTGTTAAATAGTTCATTTAATTCCTTCAATTCTGCTTTGGCACCAATAAAATTTGTTGCGTTATCACAATATATTTTAGCAGGATGTCCACGTCGACCAATGAATCTTTTTAAAGCTCCAATGAATGCTGCGGTAGTGAGATCGCTCACAAGTTCTAAATGAATAGCCTTTGTTGTGAAACACACAAAGACAGCTAGGTATGCCTTCGCCAGCGTTGCCAATTATTTTTTTGAGTGGTAGTTAGATCAATAACAAGAAGTAGCTAGATTGGAGCTTCAAGTAGCTAGATTTTTAAGTCATAAGAAAGAAGGCTAGATTAAACTCTTAGTAGTATATTTTAATTTTTTATTCTTATGAAATTAATGTTTTACTATAACTTACTTGAAAAGAAGTTATTAATCATATCTACTATATGTCGAATAAGTATTATTTACTTCAAATCATATGAACAAATTAACATACTATGGAAAAAATTCAAACAAATTTTAGTATAATTAATAGTTACCTATTTATAAGAAGAAAATTAATTCAATATTTTAATTCATTAATATCCATTTATTATAAATGATTTTTATTTAGATATTTCTATAAAATTATTTTATATTGCAAAAGTTTTCAGCATATTAAATAAAAAATAACGAAATTAAATATACTATCCTATAGCTTTAACAATTGTGAAAAGAAAATAATTCATAGTTATAAATAATTCATAGTTAATTCATAGTTATATATAAATTTATATAAAAATGAAAAATAAAATAAATGTATTTTTAAATTAAATTAATTAAGTCTTGCAGACCAATAGCCTCTTCTTGGTCGTTATTTTTGTTATAAGTAGTCATATTTCCAATTTTATTAATTATTTCATTAGGAATTTTAAAATTATCGCAGCAACATTTATAATTTTTAAGTCCACATCTAATTCTTAATATTGCATCTAGAGTAGGAAGCTGCATTTTATTTCGTAATTTATTTTTTACTAAATTAATTTGGGAGAAAACACGCTCAATATCACCGTTTGAATGTGGCAAAGTTAAAAGTTTAATAGCAAATTCGCATAATTCATTGAAGGGATTGCTGACACTTGCATCTCTATATTTATATATTTCAGTCCATAATTCAGCTGTATTTTTCGACATCCATTGTACGTTTTTCAAGTTTTGGTATTGAAATTCAATTATTGTAATTTTTCAAACATTTTTAAAATTGATACAATTGATTCTTTATTTCGATTGTAAATATTATCAATACTAATTAGACTTATTTTCTTTAAGATGTCTATGTTATCAGGTACTCTGTTTTTTAATTGTGTAATTAGATCCTTAAGAAAATTAATGCAATTTTTTCTAATTATTATCTGTTCCGATAATGGTAAATTTTGCAGATTAGTCTCAAATTCATAACCTAATCTGGCTGACCAATCAACATAGCTTTCAATATTCATTTTTAAAATATTAAAAGTGTGATTATGTACAATTTTGTTACATAATGATTTAATTAAATTTACGAGATCATTTAATAATTTTGAAGGATCTGATGTTTTCGATTGAAAAGCTACATTCACATTACAAACTTCTTTTAATATCGGACTTAAAAATATTAAGTAAATTTTGAAAATTGGATTGACATACATCTTACTTAAGATTTCTGCTGATTTACAATCTTTTTGGACAAACTGCCATTTTTTTTATTTCTTTTTTCAGCATATACATGTACAGCTCTAAAATTAAATTAAATTACTAAAATTATCATCTTAATCCACTGACCATTAAAACTTACTCATTACTATCAGAACATTCAGATTCATCAGTTGAGGTATCACATTCCATATTGTTCTATTTTTTTACGCAAATTAAAGTGTTTTGCTTTATTAGAAATAATAATAATATTCGAAATTAGAACGAATGAAAGTGACAAATGACAGACAAACAAGATTCAAGAAAGACCAAGAAAAATAATGCACAATAATCACAATTTTTATTATTCCATTCAAACATAATGTATATTATTAATGTTCACCTTCACACCCTATTAGCAAAACATTTTTGTATTAAAAAAGGCTTATAATCGTAACGTTTCCAGTTCCGAAAAATTATAATTATGATCTAAATCTAAATTAAAAAAAAAAACTATTTTTATTCGTTAATGATTTGTAGCTGGATTTGAAGCTAAATAATGCAAAATGTGGTTAAATGGCCACTAGTGGCAATTATATAGATTTGGTGGCATAAAATTATCAAAAGTGGCCAAAACTAGCCACAAAATAGCTAAATTGGCAACGCTGGCCTTCGTCGGTCTTTTTACGCGTAATTTATAGTGAATTTGCATTGGTCCTGCAAAATCAATACCGACATGCACAGAAGGTCGAGCTGGTTCAATTCTGTCGAGTGGTAAATTTCCCATCATTTGAAAAATTGCTTGCGGTTTGGTTATGAAGCATCTGATGACGTGTTATGGCTAATAATACTTGTGGCCCTGCATGTAAATTCTTCCAGTGTAGTTTTGCTATCAATAGTTTTGTATGTAGGTGTTTGTTGTAAAGAATTATTTGATGTTTTTCATCTGGAGACAAACTTAATGCCTCCAGTCTTCCCCCAACTCAAAGAAGCCCTATGTCATCAATAAATGGAGCTAATCTTTTAAGTTTGCTTGACTTTGCAACTTGTTTTCGTTGGCTTAATTGTGCTAGCTCATCTTCAAACTGCTCCTTTTGAGACATTTTTATGATTATCAACGTTGAATCATGTAGTTCTTCTGCATCCAAACACCTTGTTGACTTCTTTTCAGTGGTTTTTTGTTTGCAGTTATAGTCAAAGCGCAAGATGAACCCTTCCACTCTTTGTAAATATCCATATGAGTTTCGATGATCGATGCGCTTAAGAATGTTTTAAAATTTTTTAATTTTAGTGGTGGAGGCTAGGCTGATACTTATTTCGTTGTTCGTCTTTTCTGGTTGATTATTGTGGGCTGATTTTTGTAGGTATTCTGGACCTCTAAACCATAATGTGCAATTTATTAGATCTTCTGGGAGGACTCCCCGCGAAATAAGGGCTGCTGGATTTTGTTTTGTTGGGACGTGCCTCCATTGATGTGGTGTTGACAGGCGCTGTTTACTACGAATACTTCTTTAGACGGTGGCTATCCAAGCAAGTACAAATTGTGGAATCACTCCAATAACATGTTTCGGTGGCTATCCAAGCAAGTACAATTGTGGAATCACTCCAATAACATGTGTCATGTATCTTGTTTCTGAACCCAAATCTGACGGTACATTTTAGCAATGTCTGCCGAAAAGACATACTTAGGAAATCGGAAGCGCAATAGAATAGAGAAAATGTCATCTTGAATAGTTGGTCCGGTCATCAGCAAGCTATTTAATGAGATGTTATTGGTAGTCTTCGCTCACGCGTCAAACCCCACTCTTAATTTTGTGGTGCTGCTGTCAGGCTTGAACACCGCATGATGTGGCAATAAATAGTGATTGGATGGGATCTCCGCTAGCTTAATTTCCTCCATGTGTCCCATATCCAAGTATTCTTTTAAAAATATAGCATATTCCTTCTTTAGCTCTGGTTCTTTGCTCAATCGTTTTTCTAAGTTCTTAAATCTTGTTTCGGCTATATATTGTGAATTTCCTTAGCGGGCGACGTTGTCAGCGAATGGTAACTGTACTATGAAGCGGCCGTCTGCGCCCCTTGTAGCTGTGCGCTCGAAAAAGTCTTCACATTCCTTTTCCTTGGTTGTAAATTTGTCTGACGTATTGTTTATTTCTTCCAAGGCCCAGAAATTGTGGACTTGTTTACTTAATTCCACGGTGCTTATACCACAAAAAACTGTACCTTGTTTAATCGTCCTAACACGATCCATCCCAGTTGCGTATTTTGTAACGTTGGTAGGCTGGCGTGGGGTCGTATTTGACCGATGCACATTAAATCTGAATACATTTCAGCACCAATTAAGATATCAATTGGTTGCGGTTTGTTAAAGGCGTTGTCAGCCAATTTAATGTTTTTGGGAATGTTCCAATTATTCTTGTCTATAAAATGCAACGGTTGTTGACTTGTGATTTTGGTTTTGTTACTGCTTCTATGTAGGTGGAGCAATTAATGATTTTAGATTTAATTTTCAGGGTGACTCGTTTGGTGACTTAGGTTTGTTTTGTCCCTATTCCAATGAGTTTTAGTTCTTCATCCTGTCCTTGGAAACCGAGTTGACGATGCAAGGATTCCGTGATAATGTTCACTTGCGATCCAGAATCAAGTAGTGCTCTACATTCTATTAGGTCACCATTGAGATTTTCGACTTCAATCATCGCAGTTCCCAAGAATACGTAGCTGGCTGTTGTGTCTGACTTTGATGATAAATTCGTAGCTGCTATATTGGGTATTGATGTTGTTGTAGCCGTACTCACGTTGTTAGTGTTGCTCGATTTTGATGGTTCAGGTGTATCGACATGTAGAATTGTGTTGTGCTTTTTAGGACACCTTAGGCAGCATCTTGCGGTACAAGTTGCTGCAAGGTGTCCAGGTTTTAAACAGTTACAACAAAGCTTGTGTAATTTTACTTTGGACCACTTATCCTGATTTGATAAGTGGAGAAAGCTGCTGCAGACGTAAAGGGGATGGTTTCCCTTACATATTTCACAAGACACTTCATTGTTGCTCTTGGTAACCACCGTTGAAGTACGATAATGGTTGTTTCTATTTGGTGCAGTAGTGACCTTTTGAATTGATGATGTCGTCTTCGCCTTTCCCAATGATTCCAGTGCTTGAAATCGAAGTTCTAAGAATTTTAGTAGTTCGTCGATTGATGGTATCTCACGCGGTGATGTGAGTGATGACTCGAATTGATTGTGAGTTGATCGATCGATTTTCTTAAGAAGCAAATGCGTGAGTATGGCATCCCAATGTTCTACGTTGATATTTTGGCCCTTTAATCCAAGAAGGCACTCTTTTACTGAGTCGTGTAAATTTTTCAAGGCTGTTGCTGATTCGACTTGTTGGGCTGGTTGTTGTCGTAGTTTTTCTAGCAAAGAAGTTACAATAAGTCGTTTGTTATCGTAACGATCCTGTATCGTCTGCCAGGCCGGTAAGAAGTAATTGCTCTCGGATATGGGCATATGTTTGATTAATGACTCCGGTTCACCACTCAAGTTGGTTTTCAAAAACCATTCTTTTGGTTCCATGTTTTCCATAAATGAAAAGTTTCCTATGTTGTCTGCCTTTTCTTCTACTATAAGGTCAGCCTTTTCCACAGCTATTGTGAGAGCTGTCTGAGCGTTTACCATGGCTTCGCGTAATTTTTCACAATTTTCTCGTACCACTTCATAGTACTGGTTTGTGAAATATGGATGATCCAACAGCTGCTCTTCGTGTGGAGTTAGAGTCACGCGATTGTTGTGGAATTTGTTCCACAGTTGGTCTAACCTTGTAATACGTTTCTCTAAATACTCTGATGTTCGTCTAGCAGGACCATCCTTCTTGTAGTTAATTAATAACTTCTCGATGTAACTTCCTAATAATTCCTGCTCCTTGAATATGGTTTCTACTTCCATATTGTTGTTTTGTTGTCTGCTTTGGAGATAATTGTTGCGTATCTCGTCGGGGCCTCCAAAATGTTTGTTATAGCGACTGAACTCGTTTGCTCAACTGCTTTGATGGTTTAATTGATTGTATTTGATCTGATAGGATACCTTGGGTAGGTCCTATCAATTTGGTGTACCTGAAAACTTGATTTAAAAAACTTGTTTGATGGTTAATTACAAACTGATTTATTTTGTCTTCTAGTGACAGTATTTATACAAATTTAGCCTGGGAAAATAATTAGGAGAATTTAGAATATTACATATTTGTGAATTTGAAATTTGATTATTTCCCATGAAATTACTTTAAAAACCAAAATAATAATTGTCCCATAATAATGCAGTAGTTTAAATTACAATAAATAAAAATAGAATTTTGCCTAATTCGCACTTTTGCATTTTAATTTAGAATTTATTAATATGAAATAGGAGAATTTTACTAATGGGTTATTATTTGCAAATTAAGAAATACAGAACATATTTTTGGGTTCTTCTTATCCAATCTAAAATATTAAAAACTAAACATATTGTATAATCGTAAAATATTTCATGCATTTTTTTTATCGATATTACCAAAAAAAACCCGAACGCCTGTAGAAGAAATTATTTTTCTTGTTGCTAAAAATTGAAAATTGGAATTTATTTATGAATTAGAAAATTTTCAAATACTCGAATACCAACAAAACTATTCATAAAGATATACAATACAATCACATATATGAGAAAACAAAAAAAAAGGTTTTTTCAATAAAAAAATTATCCTCTCACGCATGCTCTCATATTAGTCATTCATAATATTTCCTTTCCTAATCTAACGAAAATATATAACAAAAAAATGCACGTTGAACGTTGATTTTTTTCATTAGATTAGGAAAGTCAAATCAGAAATTGGAAATTTTTTTTGTTCTACTTTGTAAGTCTATATGTTATTATTAGTCAATGGTCTGGGTCACAAAAATTAACTATGGAAAATAAATAAATATGTAGCTCGTCAGGTATCTAATAAGTTGCAAGCACGTTTCAGAACGAATTACCGTGCACATACTTAAAAGATGTCCTTTCGTGCACTTCGGAATCACGAACTTATTAAAACACTTCGCGTACCATGTTGGATAATCGAAACTTTCAAACCTTTCGGGCCCCATGTTGGGCGCCATTTTGTAATAGAACCGTATGGTGATTTAATGTTTTTCGAAAAAAAATTCAAAAGTAAGATTTGATCAGGTTAGTCCATTCAGGCTTCAAGTCGGCTAGCAAATTTTTATGGACTAATTTTCTTTATTATTGTAATAATATTTTAATTGAAGCTGGACAAATAATGACAAAAATTTATTCAAATTTAAAAAAGTGCAAAATATTTTTTTTTTGTTTTTTGACTAATAAAAATAATAGGAAATATATATAAAAAAAAACAATTTTTCTTGAATGTTACAAAATTTAATAGATATTATTTTTGTAAAATAATTGTGGTCAAATGCACGTTATAAAATTGCAGGTCATACTGAATTTCATACTGTACTGAATAACAATACCTTCTTGGTGATGTAGAAAATCGTTTTGCCATTTATAGCATTTTTTAGTAATTATTTTGTCTTAATAATTTATTTTTAAAAATACATTATATGTATTAATTATTGATTTACATATAAAGAATATTTATGCTATATATTTTATAAAAATTATATAAACTCACTAAGTTAATTTTGCCTTAAGTATATTTTATTTATTTCTACTAGAATAAATCACAAAATTATAAAAATCCCTTTTGTCTATATTTTTTTTCCTCATTCTTTTTCTATTATTATAGTATAGTATACATACAAACACTATACAGATAATAAAAGGAGCACATATTATTTAGTTTCACCACGAAAAATGTGTGTGTCTTATGTCGTCTCTATACAATTTCTACGTCTTATCAACAAACTCGTTATTTCAACTTTTTTAACAAAGATATATATGTATTAACCTTAGATTATAAAACCAGGATATGCCATTAGATATAAAATGCCGTCAAAAAACTTGAGGCGGTGGAACGAGAAAATATGTTTATCTGACGGCTTCAGAAATGCAGCCCGAAGCAAAAAATCTCGTTTGTTTAAAAAAGCTCTTTTTATTTATGTTATTTAAAAATATAATGAATATCAATGAATTTCTCTTCATTTTAATAAAAAAATATGCATTTTGTTATTAAATCTCTATTAATTATTGTATTTTGTGAGTTTATTTTTAGCAAACTTATATATTTTGTACCTATATATTAAAAAAAATTCAAACTTCTTTTAGAAATCGGTTAAAAATTGTTTTTTCGTATTTTGGAATATCGGGCAGTTTCCACATCACCTTTGAGGTAGGGCTATTAAGCGTTTTCCATTTTTTGTATTTTTAACAAAAAATGCAACACACAGACTATCGTTAACACCATGATCTTCAGGAATTAAATTCACTGTTAGAAAACACTTTGCTTTTATATCCCGCATCTTTAGGAAAACTAAAATATATAAAATAATAGCCCTGTTTTTTTGTAGACGGGTATATTGTATTGCAAAATTTTTGCAAAAAAACGATCCACTGAACATAGGAGGCGAAATTTTTTTTTTATTTCATACACAGTTGAATTTATCAGTACACAGTTGAATGTATTTTTTTAAATCACATTAACTTTGAGTTTTATAAACGTAAAAAAAAAATCATTAAATGTCATTAAAAAATATAAAACTTGCTTTTTTTCTTTAATAAATTGCTATTTTTTAATGTAAAAAGCAACATAGCCTTTTTTGTCCAATGTATTTGAAATAAATGAAATGAAATGAAATGGAATATTGACAACAGAGCCATCTACATGTCATATTATTAACTATTTATCAATTACAATTCATTTGCGATATATAAATAACTACTGTAATTCTCATTTTTTTGCCAACAAATTGTTGTTGTTTTCAATGTAAAATTTTGCAATACAACATACCCGTCTACAAAAAAAAGGGCTAATATCATAAAAAATAGTAACTTCGCCTCATTACAAAATTTCCCTGGCTACAACACTGTCACTTTAATATCGCCATGTAAAAACTCTTTTGAAATAATGGCGGAAACTTTATTTAAAATATAAAGTAAAATTTACACTTTATTCTGTATAAACTATAATATTTTTAAATTTAAATAAAAAAAACACGATTTTTAAAATTAAATGTAGCATTAAAATATCATCCAAAACTTAAAATATTTGGTATAATTAATTGTAAAGCGCAACTATTTCATATTCATCTAATTTGTTATATAGTTGGTCCCATGCCAAAACCGCGAATGTGCGTTTTTTATGAAATTGAGTTTTTAAAGCCAGAAATTATAAAATTTCAAAATCTACAATATGCAACAACTACAAATTTGCAATTCGTCGTAGTTTTTTTAATATTACAAAATTTCTATATCGCTTGTGTTAAAATTTCTATATCGCTTATATAAGAATTTCACAAATCGGCAAAAATTAAAACGCAATTTTCTCGAAATTGTAATTTTGCACATTCGCGGTTTTGGCATGGTACCGACGATATAACTTATATTTACAACTTCTGACAATACAATAAATCATGTCTATATAGTTAATAATATACCACTTTAATAAATATTACCTTTTTTATACAAATTTAAACACCTTTCACTAATAAAAATAATAAAATAAGTATTTTTTGTTAAACTTTTGTACATTTGTAAAAGATATAAACGAAAGCTCTCACGAAAAAACATTTTTGACAGCAGAAAAAAAATTTTGACAACTGGAAAATTTTTTTGGCAACTAAAGAGCTTTACATTTTTTTTATTTAGTTTGTAGGGGCATTTATATCTTATTGTATATCCTGTTTACTTAATCTTAGATATTAACCAGTGGAGGTTTTAAGGTTTTTAGGTTTTTTTCAATTTTTGAACATTTTTATATTATAGCTGCAGGCTTAATGAATATTAAAGCATGCAGTTGAAAATTCATAAAGATAAAGACTCCAGATTTGGAATTCACTCTGAATTCTTTCATCCCTCATTATGAATTCATAAACAATTCATTTGGAATTTCGAATGGAAGTTATACTTAATTCCTTCGCCCTCCTTCTGAATTCATAAACAATTAAAACGCTTTTGAATTCAGAATGCAAGTCCATTCTGTATTCCTTATGAATTTCTTAAAAGATTCATAATTATATTCTGAATTCTAAAATCTTGCGGCGATTGGACAAAAATTGCACATTTGGTGCATTCAATTTTATTTACATTTTTTTTATCAAACAATTAAATGTTCATAGTTTATGATAATAAATTTTGAAATGTAACATTTCTAAGTGATGTAGAATAGAGGGGTGCAGGTAGAGAAATATATTTTTCGTACACAGTCCCCCCGCGGAGATGGTGCAGCCTGTTTCATAAACATATAGGAAAGGAAAGTATGTAAGAATTATTCCGAAAGCCACCAACCTAAGTATTATACCTAACCTACAAGATACAAGGCCATATGTGAAATGTGGCATATCTTATTGACAATTTTAAATTCCAAAACTTCAATTTTAATAGTCACATAAATATTATTCCACCAGTAAAATGAGGGGGGTGAAGGTAAAAGGCTGATTTTATTGAGAAGATGTAAAGTTAGTATGTAAAATTTTTAAATTTAGACCGCGCCACAAAGCTACATTTATTTATAATATATGAAGCAATAACTGAAATAAAATCTTTGGCTGTACCATTATTAGTGTATATGTCAGATTTGCTTAAGTATCTAATTATCTATAGTAAGTTTTTTTGTATATTTTCCTTTTTACTTTTTATTACTTTCCCTTTTATGAATTCACACTTCCAGTATATATGTCGGTATATTTATTTATTTATTTTTATATATATATATATATCTCCTCACCTGGCCATAACTCTTAAACGGCTTGACCGATTGAGCTCAAATTTGGAAGTTGAGCTCGTGCCATCAATGGCTTGCCATCAATGGATAAATTTGGGGCCTTTTTGATTAGGGGGAAGGGGGCGCGGAGGGCTGTTTAATTTTTGAATGTACCAAAAAAACCATGTGGGGTATAAAATGAAAGGTCTTGACGAGTACATCTCATTGAGCGGTAGTCCGGGGGGCGGTCATATCGGGCGCAAATCGGGGCAATGTGGGGCCCCATAATACAAAAAATCATGTGGGGTATCAAATGAAAGGTCTTGACGAGTACATCTCATTGGACGGAGGTCCGGGGGGCGCCGTGGGTCATGTCGGGCGCAAATCGGGGCAATGTGGGGTCCATAATACAATAAAACATGGGTATCAAATGAAAGGTCTTAACGAGTACATCTCATTGAGCGGTAGTCCGGGGGGCGCCGTGGGTCATGTCGGGTCCAAAACGGGGGCAATGTTGGGCTCCATAATACAAAAAATCATGTGGGGTATCAAATGAAAGGTCTTGACGAGTACATCTCATTGAGCGGTAGTCCGGTGGGCGCCGTGGGTCATGTCAAGCCCAGAACGGGGGCAATGTGGGGTCCATAATACAAAGAAACATGTGGGGTATCAAATCAAAGGTCTTGACGAGTACATCTCTTTGAGCGGTATTCTGAGGGCGGCGTGGGTCATGTCAGGCCCAGAACGGGGGCAATGTGGGGTCCATAATACAATAAAACATGTGGGACATCAAATGGAAGGTCGTGACGAGTACATCACATTGGGCGGTAGTCCGGGTGCGCCGTGGGTCATGTCGGGCGCAAATCGGGGCAATGTGGGGCCCCATAATACAAAAAATCATGTGGGGTATCAAATGAAAGGTCTTGACGAGTACATCTCATTGAGCGGTAGTCCGGGGGCGCCGTGGGTCATGTCGCCCAAAACGGGGGCAATGTTGGGCTCCATAATACAAAAAATCATGTGGGGTATCAAATGAAAGGTCTTGACGAGTACATCTCATTGAGCGGTAGTCCGGGGGCGCCGTGGGTCATATCAGGCCCAGAGCGGAGGCAATGTGGGGTCCATAATACAATAAAACATGGGTATCAAATGAAAGGTCTTAACGAGTACATCTCATTGAGCGGTAGTCTGGGGGCGCCGTGGGTCATGTCAGGCCCAGAACGGGGGCAATGTGGGGTCCATAATACAAAGAAACATGTGGGGTATCAAACGAAAGGTCGTGACGAGTACATCACATTGGGCGGTAGTCCGGGTGCGCCGTGGGTCATGTCGGCCGCAAATCGGGGCAATGTGGGGCCCCATAATACAAAAAATCATGTGGGGTATCAAATGAAAGGTCTTGACGAGTACATCTCATTGAGCGGTAGTCCGGGGGCGCCGTGGGTCATGTCGCCCAAAACGGGGGCAATGTTGGGCTCCATAATACAAAAAATCATGTGGGGTATCAAATGAAAGGTCTTGACGAGTACATCTCATTGAGCGGTAGTCTGAGGGCGGCGTGGGTCATGTCAGGCCCAGAACGGGGGCAATGTGGGGTCCATAATACAATAAAACATGTGGGATATCAAATGAAAGGTCGTGACGAGTACATCACATTGGGCGGCAGTCCGGGTGCGCCGTGGGTCATGTCGGGCGCAAATCGGGGCAATGTGGGGCCCCATAATACAAAAAATTATGTGGGGTATCAAATGAAAGGTCTTGACGAGTACATCTCATTGAGCGGTAGTCCGGGGGCGCCGTGGGTCATGTCGCCCAAAACGGGGGCAATGTTGGGCTCCATAATACAAAAAATCATGTGGGGTATCAAATGAAAGGTCTTGACGAGTACATCTCATTGAGCGGTAGTCAGGGGGCGCCGTGGGTCATGTCAGGCCCAAAACGGGGGCAATGTTGGGCTCCATAATACAAAAAATCATGTGGGGTATCAAATGAAAGGTCTTGACGAGTACATCTCATTGAGCGGTAGTCCGGGGGCGCCGTGGGTCATGTCAGGCCCAGAACGGGGGCAATGTGGGGTCCATAATACAATAAAACATGGGTATCAAATGAAAGGTCTTAACGAGTACATCTCATTGAGCGGTAGTCTGGGGGCGCCGTGGGTCATGTCAGGCCCAGAACGGGGGCAATGTGGGGTCCATAATACAAAGAAACATGTGGGGTATCAAATGAAAGGTTTGACGAGTACATCACATTGGGCGGTAGTCCGGGGGCGCCGTGGGTCATGTCAGGCCCAAAACGGGGTCAATGTGGGGTCCATAATACAAAGAAACATGTGGGGTATCAAATGGAAGGTCGTGACGAGTACATCACATTGGGCGGTAGTCCGGGTGCGCCGTGGGTCATGTCGGGCGCAAATCGGGGCAATGTGGGGCCCCATAATACAAAAAATCATGTGGGGTATCAAATGAAAGGTCTTGACGAGTACATCTCATTGAGCGGTAGTCCGGGGGCGCCGTGGGTCATGTCGCCCAAAACGGGGGCAATGTTGGGCTCCATAATACAAAAAATCATGTGGGGTATCAAATGAAAGGTCTTGACGAGTACATCTCATTGAGCGGTAGTCCGGGGGCGCCGTGGGTCATATCAGGCCCAGAGCGGAGGCAATGTGGGGTCCATAATACAATAAAACATGGGTATCAAATGAAAGGTCTTAACGAGTACATCTCATTGAGCGGTAGTCTGGGGGCGCCGTGGGTCATGTCAGGCCCAGAACGGGGGCAATGTGGGGTCCATAATACAAAGAAACATGTGGGGTATCAAACGAAAGGTCGTGACGAGTACATCACATTGGGCGGTAGTCCGGGTGCGCCGTGGGTCATGTCGGCCGTAAATCGGGGCAATGTGGGGCCCCATAATACAAAAAATCATGTGGGGTATCAAATGAAAGGTCTTGACGAGTACATCTCATTGAGCGGTAGTCCGGGGGCGCCGTGGGTCATGTCGCCCAAAACGGGGGCAATGTTGGGCTCCATAATACAAAAAATCATGTGGGGTATCAAATGAAAGGTCTTGACGAGTACATCTCATTGAGCGGTAGTCTGAGGGCGGCGTGGGTCATGTCAGGCCCAGAACGGGGGCAATGTGGGGTCCATAATACAATAAAACATGTGGGATATCAAATGAAAGGTCGTGACGAGTACATCACATTGGGCGGCAGTCCGGGTGCGCCGTGGGTCATGTCGGGCGCAAATCGGGGCAATGTGGGGCCCCATAATACAAAAAATTATGTGGGGTATCAAATGAAAGGTCTTGACGAGTACATCTCATTGAGCGGTAGTCCGGGGGCGCCGTGGGTCATGTCGCCCAAAACGGGGGCAATGTTGGGCTCCATAATACAAAAAATCATGTGGGGTATCAAATGAAAGGTCTTGACGAGTACATCTCATTGAGCGGTAGTCAGGGGGCGCCGTGGGTCATGTCAGGCCCAAAACGGGGGCAATGTTGGGCTCCATAATACAAAAAATCATGTGGGGTATCAAATGAAAGGTCTTGACGAGTACATCTCATTGAGCGGTAGTCCGGGGGCGCCGTGGGTCATGTCAGGCCCAGAACGGGGGCAATGTGGGGTCCATAATACAATAAAACATGGGTATCAAATGAAAGGTCTTAACGAGTACATCTCATTGAGCGGTAGTCTGGGGGCGCCGTGGGTCATGTCAGGCCCAGAACGGGGGCAATGTGGGGTCCATAATACAAAGAAACATGTGGGGTATCAAATGAAAGGTTTGACGAGTACATCACATTGGGCGGTAGTCCGGGGGCGCCGTGGGTCATGTCAGACCCAAAACGGGGTCAATGTGGGGTCCATAATACAAAGAAACATGTGGGGTATCAAATGAAAGGTCTTGACGAGTACATCACATTGGGCGGTAGTCCGGGGGCGCCGTGGGTCATGTCGGGAACGGGGACAATGTTGGGCGCTGGAATACAAAAAATCATGTAGGGTATCAAATGCAGCGTCTTGGAGAGTAGATCTCAATGGGTGGTAGTCCGGGGACCGCCGTGTGGGGCCCAAAATCAAAAAAATTATTTTGGGTATCAAATGAAAGGTCGTGAAGAGTACATCTTGTTGCTTAGTCCATAGGTCAAACGGGCCCAAAACCAGTTAACAGAAAATTTATTACTTTCCCTTTTATGAATTCACTCCTCCAGTATGTCGGTATGTCGGTATCTCCTCACCTGGCCATAACTCTGAAACGGCGGGACCGATTGAGCTCCAATTTGGAAGGTGAGCTCGTGTCATCACATGATTGGTGCCCAATAAATTAAGGGCCTTTGTGATTAGAGGTAAGGGGCTGCGGAGTTCCGTTTAATTTTTGAATGTACCAAAAAAACCCCACATAAAATGAAAGGTCTTGACGAGTACAGCTCATTGAGCGGTAGTCCGGGGTCGGCGTGGGTCATGACTGGCTCAAAACGGGGTCAATGTTGGGCCCTATAATACAAGAATCATGTGCGGTATCAAATGAAAGGTCTTGACGAGTACATCTCATTGGACGGTGGTCCGGGGGGGCGCCGTGGGTCATGTCGGGCGCAAATCGGGGCAATGTGGGCCCCATAATACAAAAAATCATGTGGGGTATCAAATGAAAGATCTTGACGAGTACATCTCATTGAGCGGTAGTCCGGGGTCGCCGTGGGTCATGTCGCCCAAAACGGGGGCAATGTTGGGCTCCATAATACATAAAATCATGTGGGGTATCAAATGAAAGGTCCTGAACAGTACATCTAATTGAGCGGTAGTCCGGGGGGCGCCGTGGGTCATGTCAGGCCCAGAACGGGGGCAATGTGGGGTCATAATACAAAAAAACATGTGGGGTATCAAATGAAAGGTCTTGAAGAGTACATCTGATTGGACGGTGGTCCGGGAGGCGCCGTGGGTCGTGTCGCCCAAAACGGGGGCAATGTTGGGCTCCATAATACATAAAATCATGTGGGGTATCAAATGAAAGGTCCTGAACAGTACATCTAATTGAGCGGTAGTCCGGGGGGCGGCGTGGGTCATGACTGGCTCAAAACGGGGTTAATGTTGGGCCCTATAATAGAAGAATCATGTCCGGTATCAAATGAAAGGTCTTGACGAGTACATCTGATTGGACGGTGGTCCGGGGTCGCCGTGGGTCATGTCGCCCAAAACGGGGGCAATGTTGGGCTCCATAATACATAAAATCATGTGGGGTATCAAATGAAAGGTCCTGAACAGTACATCTAATTGAGCGGTAGTCCGGGGGGCGGCGTGGGTCATGACTGGCTCAAAACGGGGTTAATGTTGGGCCCTATAATAGAAGAATCATGTCCGGTATCAAATGAAAGGTCTTGACGAGTACATCTCATTGGACGGTGGTCCGGGGGGGCGCCGTGGGTCATGTCGGGCGCAAATCGGGGCAATGTGGGCCCCATAATACAAAAAATCATGTGGGGTATCAAATGAAAGATCTTGACGAGTACATCTCATTGAGCGGTAGTCCGGGGTCGCCGTGGGTCATGTCGCCCAAAACGGGGGCAATGTTGGGCTCCATAATACATAAAATCATGTGGGGTATCAAATGAAAGGTCCTGAACAGTACATCTAATTGAGCGGTAGTCCGGGGGGCGGCGTGGGTCATGACTGGCTCAAAACGGGGTTAATGTTGGGCCCTATAATAGAAGAATCATGTCCGGTATCAAATGAAAGGTCTTGACGAGTACATCTGATTGGACGGTGGTCCGGGAGGCGCCGTGGGTCGTGTCGGGCGCAAATCGGGGCAATGTGGGCCCCATAATACAAAAAATCATGTGGGGTATCAAATGAAAGGTCTTGACGAGTACATCTCATTGAGCGGTAGTCCGGTGGGCGCCGTGGGTCATGTCAGGCCCAGAACGGGGGCAATGTGGGGTCAAAATTACAAAGAAACATGTGGGGTATCAAATGAAAGGTCTCCGACAGTACATCTCAATGGGCAGTAATCCGGAGGCGCCTTGAGTCATCTCGGGCCCAAAACGGGGTAATGTGGGGCCCTATCATACAAAAAATCATGTGGGGTATCAAATGAAAGGTCTTGAAGAGGACATCTTGTTGAGTACTCCGAGAGATACTCTGGGTCTTGTGGACCCATAATTCAAGAAGACATGAGAGGTATCAAATAAAAGGTATTGAAGAATACATCGCCCAAAAGTGTCATGTGGGCGCCCATCATAAAAAAGATCATGTGGGGCATTAAATGAAAGGCCTTGAAGAGTAGTCCGAGCAGTACCCTGGGTCATGTGGAGCCAATTATACAAAAAACATGTAGGGCATCGGGGGCCATGGAAGGCCCAAAACATCGGCCACATGTGGAATTCCAAATCGTAGGCCATGAGGAGCTCAAACAAATCATTCCCAAGTTGTCAAAGTATTTAAATATTTTTAGTCGGTCAAATTAATAAATATTTGACCGACTAAAAAGTGTAAAATAAAAAATATAAATAAAAAAAAGTTTTTTAAAAATACTTTCCCTTAAAGAAATATTCAACTAAAAAGTAATAAACAAGCAAATAATACCACATCAATGTACTTTCCCGTTGAGTTTTAGCCACTGTCAGCAATAGTAAGGGAAAGTAGACCTTATCAGAATTAATGCCATTTATAAAGAGGTCTACCTTTCCCTTACTATTGCTGACAGTGGCTAAATTTCAACGGGAAAGTACATTGATGTGGTATTATTTGCTTGTTTATTACTTTTCAGTTGAATATTTCTTTAAGGGAAAGTATTTTTAAAAAACTTTTTTTTAGTTATATTTTCCTTAGATTAGATTAGATTATAGAGTGGGTGGTTCACCGCGACCTATAAGATCTATTGTGATATCCCCTGTATGTTAAAGACCCGACTCGAGGCCTGAACCTGTGTAGAAGTGTAGCAGGTCTTTGAGTGGGGTCTCGGCCAGTTCCCACGGGTTGTAGAAACCGCTACACAGGTGGTGGAGTCTAGACCTCGCCAGCCCCTCGCATTCGCATAGGACGTGTTCTGGCGTCTCATCCTCATTTTCACAGAATCTGCATGTGCTGATGGTTGAGATTCCCATTCTGTACATATGTTTTCTGAGGTTACAATGCCCAGTTAGTAACCCTGTGATTGTACGTACCTTAACTCTGTTCATCTCTAGTAGTTCACTTGTCCTCTTTACAGAATGAGTTGGTACGAATTGTTTGGTGTGTCTACAGCTGTCAATGGAGTTCCAGTATTTAGATTTTTTGGTATTTACCCATTCCTTTATAGCCATTTTTGAAGTCGATAACGGAATACCGCAGAAAGGTACTGGATTGGTGAATTTTTGTTGGGAACCCAATCTAGCTAGTTCGTCCGCCGCTTCATTGCCCTCTATACCACTGTGTCCTGGCACCCATTTGAGTGTGACTCTGTTTGTGCTGGCTAGTGTGATCAGGGTTTGAAGACAGTCCCATACCAGTTTGGATTTGAAAGTGTTCGAGTTTAAAGCTAATAATGCTGCTCTGCTATCCGATAGGATGTATATGGTTTGATCCCTGTATTTCCTTCCGATGTTTTCTCGAATGCAGAGTTCAATAGCGTGTACTTCCGCCTGGAATACCGTTGAGTATTCATCTAAGCTTGCGTGGATGTTGGCTCTGGGTCTAAGTCCGTAGACGCCCGCACCAACCCCCTCGGTAGTTTTGCATCCGTCTGTGTACCAGATGAGGGATCTTTGTTTTAGTGTTATTGTGTTGTTTGCCCATTCGCAGCGTTCCGGAAGGTGTGTTGTGAATGGTTTGTTGAAGTTGTATTTCAGACTCATGCTGTCTGAAATAGGGATTTTGAGTACATCGTTGTTCTCGAACTCCTTAATAATGTGTGGGTGAGTTAGTAGTTGCTCTGCCCCGTCTTCACTAGTTATGAGTTTGTAGTTGGTTATCATTGCCTCTTGCTGCAGTTGGATGTGGAGAGGTGTGAGATTTAGTATAACTTCTAGAGCGGCTGTTGGAATAGTATGTATTGCGCAAGTGATTCCTAAGCACGCCGTACGTTGTAGCTTATTTAGTTTCTTTTGTGCTGTTTTTTGCAGTGCTTTTTCCCACCAAACGGGTGCTGCATATAACAGGATTGGTCTAGCTATAGCTGTGTACATCCAGAAGGCCATCTTCGGTGACAATCCCCATGTTTTTCCAAGCATACTGCGACTGGTCCACAATGAGATCCTGGCTTTGTCAATAGCTTTGTCAAGGTGACTGTTCCAAGTGAGTTTATCATCCAGTGTGACCCCCAGAAATTTGACTTCCCTTGATAAGTCAATCCTTTCACCGAACAGAATAGGTTTTATTAGCTTATCCCTGCTTCTTCTTTTCGTAAAGGCTACCACTATACTTTTCCTCGCGTTGATGCTAAGTCCAACTTTTCTACACCAGTGCTCGACTTTGTAAGCTGCATTTTGTAGAAGCTCAGAAACAGTATTCTCAAATTTACCTCTGATAAGAATTGCTAGGTCATCAGCGTAGCCCTGAACGTCTATACCAAGTTCACTTCGCAATACTAACAGGTCATCCACCACAATGGACCACAGAATTTGTGATAGTACCCCGCCCTGTGGGCACCCTTTTGCAGCAGAGATTGTTAATGTTTCATGTGCCAGGGATGATGATATGCGTCTCCCTTCGAGCATGGATTTTATCCATGTGCAGGTGCTGCTGTCGATGCCTTTACTGCTTGCTGCTTCGTATATACAGTTGAAGGATGTGTTGTTGAATGCACCTTCAATATCCAGGAACATACCCATGGCTACTTCTTTGTCCTTTAACGATTTGCTAATCTTGGTTACCAAGTTCAGTAGAGCATGAGTTGTGGATTTCTCCGGCTGGTAGGCATATTGATTTTTGTGCAGTGGGTTTGACTTCAGTGCACCATCTCTGATATGTCTATCCAGGATCTTTTCCATTGCCTTTAGTAGGAATGAAGTAAGACTTATTGGTCGATATGACTTTGGTTGGTTGCTAAGACGACGTCCCGCTTTTGGTATGTAAATCACCTTAACTGTGCGCCATGCCATCGGGATGTGCCCTAGGGCATGACTCGCCCTGAAGATTTTTGTTATTGTTGGTTGTAGCACGTCTAGCCCTTTCTGTAGGAGCGCTGGAAAAATGCCATCTACTCCTGGGGATTTGAATGTTTGGAAGGAATTAATTGTCCATTTTATCTTTTGAGTAGTAAATATGCTTCCGGATGCCTTCCGTACTTCTCTGTTCGGTCTGCATCTGACTTCTACAGTGTTTGAGTGTACATCCTGTTCGTTTACTACGACTGAATCTGGAAAATGAGTTTGAGCCATAAGCTCCAACGTCTGTTTTTCATTTTCAGTACTAGTACCATCTGGTTTTTCCATGAGACCCATACGATTAGTGTGTGATTTGGAGAGAATGTTATGGATTCTGGCTCCGCTTGGTAGGTCTTCTATGTCCCCGCAGAACTTCCTCCATGATTCCCTCTTGGCCCTTCTAATCTCCTTGTTGTACAGCGTAAGAGATGTTTTGTATGCATCCCATTCGCCGGATGATTTTGCTCTATTGAACAGTTTGTGGGTCTCAGTTCTTAGTTTGGTGAGCGCGTTGTTCCACCATGGAACTTTCTTGTTTCCAGTTGTTGGCTTTGCAGGGCAGGCCTCGTGGAATGCTCTCGTAATAGCGTCTTGTATCTGCGGGATGCTGTTTCTAGACTATTTGTGTCATTGAAGTTTGATATGAATTGGCCTGCTTCATACGATAAAACCTGGTTGTAAACATCCCAGTTAGTAGATTTAGGCCTTCTGAACGTCTCTGAAAAAGTGCTATGCGAGTTTAATTCGAATAGGATTTGGCGGTGATCTGACATTGATGTTTTGTTAGAAACATGCCAGATCACGATTTTGGTGCTAATAAATTGGGATGCAACAGTAATATCAAGGACTTCCTGCCTAATTATATTAATGAATGTGGGCCTATTACCCCTGTTCATGATCTCTACCTTATTGCTAATAATAAAATCAGATAGGAACTCACCTCTTTTGTTGACATTTGTATTGCCCCATACTGTGTGATGAGCATTGGCATCACAGCCAATTATCAGTTGTTTGTTCTCCCTCTCACACCAGTTCACTAGGTCCTTTAGTGTTTGGGATATTGGGTCGGTGGTATCACCTGAAAGGTAGATTGAGGCAATGATTATCTCTGATCTACCTTCTGTGAATGGTAACTCCACCTTCACTGCAACAAGGTCTTTGTTGCAGAATTCTGAATTTAGTGCCTTTTTTGAATAGAATACACGCTCTAGGTCTACCACTTGATGTAGAGCCGTAAAGAAGCTCACATGTTGTTAGGCCTCTCACCTGATCCTTGATAAGGTATGGCTCCTGGATGAGGGCCACATCCAGGTGGCTTCCTGCAAATCTACTGCACAGAACAGCCGAGGCTGCAATGGCGTGCTGAAGATTTACCTGAAGACACCTGAATGACGGCAGCGCTACAGCTTAGTATTTTGTCGCTGCAGTTCCATTGCCTTATTAGAAGCAGCGACGTGGTCTACCATCCTTTGTTCCAGCGGTGTTCGGCCCGCTTCGTTTCTCGGTGTTGGACGGTTTCTGGCAAGTGGTCGATGTTGATCCTTGGGATTGCGGTCGTATGTGCCCTCGCTGTAGGTGCGCCTATCACGTGACCTGGCAACTTCTTTCTTGTCGCGTGACTTATCGCTGGCCCTTTTACCACGCGTGTCAGCTTCTCTTCTGTCACGTGACCTAACGCTGCCCCTTTTTTCACTGCTTTCACTTTCCTGCGGTTACGTGACTTACCTTCGTCTCTGCTACTGCCGTCGGAGCGATGGTACCTATTGGCCCTGTCGCTGTTGCCTGATTTCGACTTGGTTGACGATGAGGTAGAAGAGTGGCCAGATCTATTTTTTGGACGAAGAGGATGATGAATTTTGATGTGGAATCCTAGGATTGCCTGCATCTTTCGCTCTGTCATCTCTCTTCGGTGCAACATCAGATGTTTTGGTCGGAGCGGCAATTGGGGCCCGCGTGGTTTCTTTTTTGTTCTTCATCCTGATGTGCACTTTGTGGAGGTGAAGATGTGGTTGGTTGTCTATCCGTCGTAGATCACTGATGGATTTGTCATCTACCGATAGCACAAAGCCCTGACCACCCCCTTTACGTTTCTCCACCTTCAGAACTTTCCATTTTTTCGTCGAGATCCCAGGGTTCTGCTTTCCTAATCTGCCCAGAAGTTTTTCGCCGGATATTTCGACATTCTCGAACCTTGGTACGTAGACGTAGCAGATGTTGGGTTGTGTAGCGTCGTCTCCGTTGATGGTGTTAAATTTTGCACCCTCCCATGGCTTGACTCCTGCTGAATCCATAAACAATTAAAACGCTTTTGAATTCAGAATGCAAGTCCATTCTGTATTCCTTATGAATTTCTTAAAAGATTCATAATTATATTCTGAATTCTAAAATCTTGCGGCGATTGGACAAAAATTGCACATTTGATGCATTCAATTTCATTTACATTTTTTTTTATCAAACAATTAAATGTTCATAGTTTATGATAATAAATTTTGAAATGTAACATTTCTAAGTGATGTAGAATAGAGGGGTGCAGGTAGAGAAATATATTTTTCGTACACAGTCCCCCCGCGGAGATGGTGCAGCCTGTTTCATAAACATATAGAAAAGGAAAGTATGTAAGAATTATTCCGAAAGCCACCAACCTAAGTATTATACCTAACCTACAAGATACAAGGCCATATGTGAAATGTGGCATATCTTATTGACAATTTCAAAACTTCAATTGCAATAGTCACATAAATATTCTTCCACCAGTAAAATGAGGGGGTGAAGGTAAAAGGCTGATTTATTGAGAAGATGTAAAGTTAGTATGTAAAATTTCTAAATTTAGACCGCGCCACAAAGCTTTATTTATAATATATGAAGCATTAACTGAAATAAAATCTTTGGCTGTACCATTATTAGTGTATATGTCAGATTTGCTTAAGTATATAATTATCTATAGTAAGTTTTTTTGTATATTTTCCTTTTTCCTTAGATTAGATTAGATTATAGAGTGAGTGGTTCACCGCGACCTATAAGATCTATTGTGATATCCCCTGTATGTTAAAGACCCGACTCGAGGCCTGAACCTGTGTAGAAGTGTAGCAGGTCTTTGAGTGGGGTCTCGGCCAGTTCCCACGGGTTGTAGAAACCGCTACACAGGTGGTGGAGTCTAGACCTCGCCAGCCCCTCGCATTCGCATAGGACGTGTTCTGGCGTCTCATCCTCATTTTCACAGAATCTGCATGTGCTGATGGTTGAGATTCCCATTCTGTACATATGTTTTCTGAGGTTACAATGCCCAGTTAGTAACCCTGTGATTGTACGTACCTTAACTCTGTTCATCTCTAGTAGTTCACTTGTCCTCTTTACAGAATGAGTTGGTACGAATTGTTTGGTGTGTCTACAGCTGTCAATGGAGTTCCAGTATTTAGATTTTTTGGTATTTACCCATTCCTTTATAGCCATTTTTGAAGTCGATAACGGAATACCGCAGGAAGGTACTGGATTGGTGAATTTTTGTTGGGAACCCAATCTAGCTTGTTCGTCCGCCGCTTCATTGCCCTCTATACCACTGTGTCCTGGCACCCATATGAGTGTGACTCTGTTTGTGCTGGCTAGTGTGATCAGGGTTTGAAGACAGTCCCATACCAGTTTGGATTTGAAAGTGTTCGAGTTTAAGGCTAATAATGCTACTCTGCTATCCGATAGGATGTATATGGTTTGATCCCTGTATTTCCTTCTGATGTTTTCTCGAATGCAGAGTTCAATAGCGTGTACTTCCGCCTGGAATACCGTTGAGTATTCATCTAAGCTTGCGTGGATGTTGGCTCTGGGTCTAAGTCCGTAGACGCCCGCACCAACCCCCTCGGTAGTTTTGCATCCGTCTGTGTACCAGATGAGGGATCTTTGTTTTAGTGTTATTGTGTTGTTTGCCCATTCGCAGCGTTCCGGAAGGTGTGTTGTGAATGGTTTGTTGAAGTTGTATTTCAGACTCATGCTGTCTGAAATAGGGATTTTGAGTACATCGTTGTTCTCGAACTCCTTAATAATGTGTGGGTGAGTTAGTAGTTGCTCTGCCCAGTCTTCACTAGTTATGAGTTTGTAGTTGGTTATTATTGCCTCTTACTGCGGTTGGATGTAGAGAGGTGTGAGATTTAGTATAACTTCTAGAGCGGCTGTTGGAATAGTATGTATTGCGCAAGTGATTCCTAAGCACGCCGTACGTTGTAGCTTATTTAGTTTCTTTTGTGCTGTTTTTTGCAGTGCTTTTTCCCACCAAACGGGTGCTGCATATGACAGGATTGGTCTAGCTATAGCTGTGTACATCCAGAAGGCCATCTTCGGTGACAGTCCCCATGTTTTTCCAAGCATACTGCGGCTGGTCCACAATGAGATCCTGGCTTTGTCAATAGCTTTGTCAAGGTGACTGTTCCAAGTGAGTTTATCATCCAGTGTGACCCCCAGAAATTTGACTTCCCTTGATAAGTCAATCCTTTCACCGAACAGAATAGGTTTTATTAGCTTATCCCTGCTTCTTCTTTTCGTAAAGGCTACCACTATACTTTTCCTCGCGTTGATGCTAAGCCCAACTTTTCTACACCAGTGCTCGACTTTGTAAGCTGCATTTTGTAGAAGCTCAGAAACAGTATTCTCAAATTTACCTCTGATAAGAATTGCTAGGTCATCAGCGTAGCCCTGAACGTCTATACCAAGTTCACTTCGCAATACTAGCAGGTCATCCACCACAATGGACCACAGAATTTGTGATAGTACCCCGCCCTGTGGGCACCCTTTTGCAGCAGAGATTGTTAATGTTTCATGTGCCAGGGATGATGATATGCGTCTCCCTTCGAGCATGGATTTTATCCATGTGCAGGTGCTGCTGTCGATGCCTTTACTGCTTGCTGCTTCGTATATACAGTTGAAGGATGTGTTGTTGAATGCACCTTCAATATCCAGGAACATACCCATGGCTACTTCTTTGTCCTTTAACGATTTGCTAATCTTGGTTACCAAGTTCAGTAGAGCATGAGTTGTGGATTTCTCCGGCTGGTAGGCATATTGGTTTTTGTGCAGTGGGTTTGACTTCAGTGCACCATCTCTGATATGTCTATCCAGGATCTTTTCCATTGCCTTTAGTAGGACTGAAGTGCCATAAGCTCCAACGTCTGTTTTTCATTTTCAGTACTAGTACCATCTGGTTTTTCCATGAGACCCATACGATTAGTGTGTGATTTGGAGAGAATGTTATGGATTCTGGCTCCGCTTGGTAGGTCTTCTATGTCCCCGCAGAACTTCCTCCATGATTCCCTCTTGGCCCTTCTAATTTCCTTGTTGTACAGCGTAAGATATGTTTTGTATGCATCCCATTCGCCGGATGATTATGCTCTATTGAACAGTTTGTGGGTCTCAGTTCTTATTTTGGTGAGCGCGTTGTTCCACCATGGAACTTTCTTGTTTCCAGTTGTTGGCTTTGTAGGGCAGGCCTCGTGGAATGGTCTCGTAATAGCGTCTTGTATCTGCGGGCTGCTGTTTCTAGACTATTTGTGTCATTGAAGTTTGATATGAATTGGCCTGCTTCATACGATAAAACCTGGTTGTAAACATCCCAGTTAGTAGATTTAGGCCTTCTGAACGTCTTTGAAAAAGTGCTATGCGAGTTTAATTCGAATAGGATTTGGCGGTGATCTGACATTGATGTTTTGTTAGAAACATGCCAGATCACGATTTTGGTGCTAATAAATTGGGATGCAACAGTAATATCAAGGACTTCCTGCCTAATTCTATTAATGAATGTGGGCCTATTACCCCTGTTCATGATCTCGAGCTTATTGCTAATAATAAAATCAGATAGGAACTCACCTATTTTGTTGACATTTGTACTGCCCCATACTGTGTGACGAGCATTGGCATCACAGCCAATTATCAGTTGTTTGTTCTCCCTCTCACACCAGTTCACTAGGTCCTTTAGTGTTTGGGATATTGGGTCGGTGGTATCACCTGAAAGGTAGATTGAGGCAATGATTATCTCTGATCTACCTTCTGTGAATGGTAACTCCACCTTCTCTGCAACAAGGTCTTTGTTGCAGAATTCTGAATTTAGTGCCTTTTTTGAATATAATACATGCTCTAGGTCTACCACTTGATGTAGAGCCGTAAAGAAGCTCACATGTTGTTAGGCCTCTCACCTGGTCCTTGATAAGGTATGGCTCCTGGATGAGGGCCACATCCAGGTGGCTTCCTGCAAATCTACTGCACAGAACAACCGAGTCTGCAATGGCGTGCTGAAGATTTACCTGAAGACACCTGAATTACGGCAGCGCTACAGCTTAGTATTTTGTCGCTGCAGTTCCGTTGCCTTGTTAGAAGCAGCGACGTGGTCTACCATCCTTTGTTCCAGCGGTGTTCGGCCCGCTTCGTTTCTCGGTGTTGGACGGTTTCTGGCAAGTGGTCGATGTTGATCCTTGGGATTGCGGTCGTATCTGCCCTCGCTGTAGGTGCGCCTATCACGTGACCTGGCAACTTCTTTCTTGTCGCGTGACTTATCGCTGGCCCTTTTACCACGCGTGTCAGCTTCTCTTCTGTCACGTGACCTAACGCTGCCCCTTTTTTCACTGCTTTCTACTTTCCTGCGGTTACGTGACTTACCTTCGTCTCTGCTACTGCCGTCGGAGCGATGGTACCTATTGGCCCTGTCGCTGTTGCCTGATTTCGACTTGGTTGACGATGAGGTAGAAGAGTGGCCAGATCTATTTTTTGGACGAAGAGGATGATGAATTTTGATGTGGAATCCTAGGATTGCCTGCATCTTTCGCTCTGTCATCTCTCTTCGGTGAAACATCAGATGTTGTGGTCGGAGCGGCAATTGGGGCCCGCGTGGTTTCTTTTTTGTTCTTCATCCTGATGTGCACTTTGTGGAAGTGAAGATGTGGTTGGTTGTCTATCCGTCGTAGATCACTGATGGATTTGTCATCTACCGATAGCACAAAGCCCTGACCACCCCCTTTACGTTTCACCACCTTCAGAACTTTCCATTTTTTCGTCGAGATCCCAGGGTTCTGCTTTCCTAATCTGCCCAGAAGTTTTTCGCCGGATATTTGGACATTCTCGAACCTTGGTACGTAGACGTAGCAGATGTTGGGTTGTGTAGCGTCGTCTCCGTTGATGGTGTTAAATTTTGCACCCTCCCATGGCTTGACTCCTGCTGAATCCATAAACAATTAAAACGCTTTTGAATTCAGAATGCAAGTCCATTCTGTATTCCTTATGAATTTCTTAAAAGATTCATAATTATATTCTGAATTCTAAAATCTTGCGGCGATTGGACAAAAATTGCACATTTGGTGCATTCAATTTTATTTACATTTTTTTTATCAAACAATTAAATGTTCATAGTTTATGATAATAAATTTTGAAATGTAACATTTCTAAGTGATGTAGAATAGAGGGGTGCAGGTAGAGAAATATATTTTTCGTACACAGTCCCCCCGCGGAGATGGTGCAGCCTGTTTCATAAACATATAGAAAAGGAAAGTATGTAAGAATTATTCCGAAAGCCACCAACCTAAGTATTATACCTAACCTACAAGATACAAGGCCATATGTGAAATGTGGCATATCTTATTGACAATTTCAAAACTTCAATTTTAATAGTCACATAAATATTCTTCCACCAGTAAAATGAGGGGGTGAAGGTAAAAGGCTGATTTATTGAGAAGATGTAAAGTTAGTATGTAAAATTTCTAAATTTAGACCGCGCCACAAAGCTTTATTTATAATATATGAAGCATTAACTGAAATAAAATCTTTGGCTGTACCATTATTAGTGTATATGTCAGATTTGCTTAAGTATATAATTATCTATAGTAAGTTTTTTTGTATATTTTCCTTTTTCCTTAGATTAGATTAGATTATAGAGTGAGTGGTTCACCGCGACCTATAAGATCTATTGTGATATCCCCTGTATGTTAAAGACCCGACTCGAGGCCTGAACCTGTGTAGAAGTGTAGCAGGTCTTTGAGTGGGGTCTCGGCCAGTTCCCACGGGTTGTAGAAACCGCTACACAGGTGGTGGAGTCTAGACCTCGCCAGCCCCTCGCATTCGCATAGGACGTGTTCTGGCGTCTCATCCTCATTTTCACAGAATCTGCATGTGCTGATGGTTGAGATTCCCATTCTGTACATATGTTTTCTGAGGTTACAATGCCCAGTTAGTAACCCTGTGATTGTACGTACCTTAACTCTGTTCATCTCTAGTAGTTCACTTGTCCTCTTTACAGAATGAGTTGGTACGAATTGTTTGGTGTGTCTACAGCTGTCAATGGAGTTCCAGTATTTAGATTTTTTGGTATTTACCCATTCCTTTATAGCCATTTTTGAAGTCGATAACGGAATACCGCAGGAAGGTACTGGATTGGTGAATTTTTGTTGGGAACCCAATCTAGCTTGTTCGTCCGCCGCTTCATTGCCCTCTATACCACTGTGTCCTGGCACCCATATGAGTGTAACTCTGTTTGTGCTGGCTAGTGTGATCAGGGTTTGAAGACAGTCCCATACCAGTTTGGATTTGAAAGTGTTCGAGTTTAAGGCTAATAATGCTGCTCTGCTATCCGATAGGATGTATATGGTTTGATCCCTGTATTTCCTTCTGATGTTTTCTCGAATGCAGAGTTCAATAGCGTGTACTTCCGCCTGGAATACCGTTGAGTATTCATCTAAGCTTGCGTGGATGTTGGCTCTGGGTCTAAGTCCGTAGACGCCCGCACCAACCCCCTCGGTAGTTTTGCATCCGTCTGTGTACCAGATGAGGGATCTTTGTTTTAGTGTTATTGTGTTGTTTGCCCATTCGCAGCGTTCCGGAAGGTGTGTTGTGAATGGTTTGTTGAAGTTGTATTTCAGACTCATGCTGTCTGAAATATGGATTTTGAGTACATCGTTGTTCTCGAACTCCTTAATAATGTGTGGGTGAGTTAGTAGTTGCTCTGCCCAGTCTTCACTAGTTATGAGTTTGTAGTTGGTTATTATTGCCTCTTACTGCGGTTGGATGTAGAGAGGTGTGAGATTTAGTATAACTTCTAGAGCGGCTGTTGGAATAGTATGTATTGCGCAAGTGATTCCTAAGCACGCCGTACGTTGTAGCTTATTTAGTTTCTTTTGTGCTGTTTTTTGCAGTGCTTTTTCCCACCAAACGGGTGCTGCATATAACAGGATTGGTCTAGCTATAGCTGTGTACATCCAGAAGGCCATCTTCGGTGACAGTCCCCATGTTTTTCCAAGCATACTGCGGCTGGTCCACAATGAGATCCTGGCTTTGTCAATAGCTTTGTCAAGGTGACTGTTCCAAGTGAGTTTATCATCCAGTGTGACCCCCAGAAATTTGACTTCCCTTGATAAGTCAATCCTTTCACCGAACAGAATAGGTTTTATTAGCTTATCCCTGCTTCTTCTTTTCGTAAAGGCTACCACTATACTTTTCCTCGCGTTGATGCTAAGCCCAACTTTTCTACACCAGTGCTCGACTTTGTAAGCTGCTTTTTGTAGAAGCTCAGAAACAGTATTCTCAAATTTACCTCTGATAAGAATTGCTAGGTCATCAGCGTAGCCCTGAACGTCTATACCAAGTTCACTTCGCAATACTAGCAGGTCATCCACCACAATGGACCACAGAATTTGTGATAGTACCCCGCCCTGTGGGCACCCTTTTGCAGCAGAGATTGTTAATGTTTCATGTGCCAGGGATGATGATATGCGTCTCCCTTCGAGCATGGATTTTATCCATGTGCAGGTGCTGCTGTCGATGCCTTTACTGCTTGCTGCTTCGTATATACAGTTGAAGGATGTGTTGTTGAATGCACCTTCAATATCCAGGAACATACCCATGGCTACTTCTTTGTCCTTTAACGATTTGCTAATCTTGGTTACCAAGTTCAGTAGAGCATGAGTTGTGGATTTCTCCGGCTGGTAGGCATATTGATTTTTGTGCAGTGAGTTTGACTTCAGTGCACCATCTCTGATATGTCTATCCAGGATCTTTTCCATTGCCTTTAGTAGGACTGAAGTGCCATAAGCTCCAACGTCTGTTTTTCATTTTCGGTACTAGTACCATCTGGTTTTTCCATGAGACCCATACGATTAGTGTGTGATTTGGAGAGAATGTTATGGATTCTGGCTCCGCTTGGTAGGTCTTCTATGTCCCCGCAGAACTTCCTCCATGATTCCCTCTTGGCCCTTCTAATTTCCTTGTTGTACAGCGTAAGATATGTTTTGTATGCATCCCATTCGCCGGATGATTATGCTCTATTGAACAGTTTGTGGGTCTCAGTTCTTAGTTTGGTGAGCGCGTTGTTCCACCATGGAACTTTCTTGTTTCCAGTTGTTGGCTTTGCAGGGCAGGCCTCGTGGAATGCTCTCGTAATAGCGTCTTGTATCTGCGGGCTGCTGTTTCTAGACTATTTGTGTCATTGAAGTTTGATATGAATTGGCCTGCTTCATACGATAAAACCTGGTTGTAAACATCCCAGTTAGTAGATTTAGGCCTTCTGAACGTCTCTGAAAAAGTGCTATGCGAGTTTAATTCGAATAGGATTTGGCGGTGATCTGACATTGATGTTTTGTTAGAAACATGCCAGATCACGATTTTGGTGCTAATAAATTGGGATGCAACAGTAATATCAAGGACTTCCTGCCTAATTCTATTAATGAATGTGGGCCTATTACCCCTGTTCATGATCTCGAGCTTATTGCTAATAATAAAATCAGATAGGAACTCACCTCTTTTGTTGACATTTGTACTGCCCCATACTGTGTGACGAGCATTGGCATCACAGCCAATTATCAGTTGTTTGTTCTCCCTCTCACACCAGTTCACTAGGTCCTTTAGTGTTTGGGATATTTGGTCGGTGGTATCACCTGAAAGGTAGATTGAGGCAATGATTATCTCTGATCTACCTTCTGTGAATGGTAACTCCACCTTCTCTGCAACAAGGTCTTTGTTGCAGAATTCTGAATTTAGTGCCTTTTTTGAATATAATACACGCTCTAGGTCTACCACTTGATGTAGAGCCGTAAAGAAGCTCACATGTTGTTAGGCCTCTCACCTGGTCCTTGATAAGGTATGGCTCCTGGATGAGGGCCACATCCAGGTGGCTTCCTGCAAATCTACTGCACAGAACAACCGAGTCTGCAATGGCGTGCTGAAGATTTACCTGAAGACACCTGAATTACGGCAGCGCTACAGCTTAGTATTTTGTCGCTGCAGTTCCGTTGCCTTGTTAGAAGCAGCGACGTGGTCTACCATCCTTTGTTCCAGCGGTGTTCGGCCCGCTTCGTTTCTCGGTGTTGGACGGTTTCTGGCAAGTGGTCGATGTTGATCCTTGGGATTGCGGTCGTATCTGCCCTCGCTGTAGGTGCGCCTATCACGTGACCTGGCAACTTCTTTCTTGTCGCGTGACTTATCGCTGGCCCTTTTACCACGCGTGTCAGCTTCTCTTCTGTCACGTGACCTAACGCTGCCCCTTTTTTCACTGCTTTCTACTTTCCTGCGGTTACGTGACTTACCTTCGTCTCTGCTACTGCCGTCGGAGCGATGGTACCTATTGGCCCTGTCGCTGTTGCCTGATTTCGACTTGGTTGACGATGAGGTAGAAGAGTGGCCAGATCTATTTTTTGGACGAAGAGGATGATGAATTTTGATGTGGAATCCTAGGATTGCCTGCATCTTTCGCTCTGTCATCTCTCTTCGGTGAAACATCAGATGTTGTGGTCGGAGCGGCAATTGGGGCCCGCGTGGTTTCTTTTTTGTTCTTCATCCTGATGTGCACTTTGTGGAAGTGAAGATGTGGTTGGTTGTCTATCCGTCGTAGATCACTGATGGATTTGTCATCTACCGATAGCACAAAGCCCTGACCACCCCCTTTACGTTTCACCACCTTCAGAACTTTCCATTTTTTCGTCGAGATCCCAGGGTTCTGCTTTCCTAATCTGCCCAGAAGTTTTTCGCCGGATATTTGGACATTCTCGAACCTTGGTACGTAGACGTAGCAGATGTTGGGTTGTGTAGCGTCGTCTCCGTTGATGGTGTTAAATTTTGCACCCTCCCATGGCTTGACTCCTGCTGAATCCATAAACAATTAAAACGCTTTTGAATTCAGAATGCAAGTCCATTCTGTATTCCTTATGAATTTCTTAAAAGATTCATAATTATATTCTGAATTCTAAAATCTTGCGGCGATTGGACAAAAATTGCACATTTGGTGCATTCAATTTTATTTACATTTTTTTTATCAAACAATTAAATGTTCATAGTTTATGATAATAAATTTTGAAATGTAACATTTCTAAGTGATGTAGAATAGAGGGGTGCAGGTAGAGAAATATATTTTTCGTACACAGTCCCCCCGCGGAGATGGTGCAGCCTGTTTCATAAACATATAGAAAAGGAAAGTATGTAAGAATTATTCCGAAAGCCACCAACCTAAGTATTATACCTAACCTACAAGATACAAGGCCATATGTGAAATGTGGCATATCTTATTGACAATTTCAAAACTTCAATTTTAATAGTCACATAAATATTCTTCCACCAGTAAAATGAGGGGGTGAAGGTAAAAGGCTGATTTATTGAGAAGATGTAAAGTTAGTATGTAAAATTTCTAAATTTAGACCGCGCCACAAAGCTTTATTTATAATATATGGAGCAATAACTGAAATAAAATCTTTGGCTGTACCATTATTAGTGTATATGTCAGATTTGCTTAAGTATCTAATTATCTATAGTAAGTTTTTTTGTATATTTTCCTTTTTCCTTAGATTAGATTAGATTATAGAGTGAGTGGTTCACCGCGACCTATAAGATCTATTGCGATATCCCCTGTATGTTAAAGACCCGACTCGAGGCCTGAACCTGTGTAGAAGTGTAGCAGGTCTTTGAGTGGGGTTTCGGCCAGTTCCCACGGGTTGTAGAAACCGCTACACAGGTGGTGGAGTCTAGACCTCGCCAGCCCCTCGCATTCGCATAGGACGTGTTCTGGCGTCTCATCCTCATTTTCACAGAATCTGCATGTGCTGATGGTTGAGATTCCCATTCTGTACATATGTTTTCTCAGGTTACAATGCCCAGTTAGTAACCCTGTGATTGTACGTACCTTAACTCTGTTCATCTCTAGTAGTTCACTTGTCCTCTTTACAGAATGAGTTGGTACGAATTGTTTGGTGTGTCTACAGCTGTCAATGGAGTTCCAGTATTTAGATTTTTTGGTATTTACCCATTCCTTTATAGCCATTTTTGAAGTCGATAACGGAATACCGCAGAGAGGTACTGGATTGGTGAATTTTTGTTGGGAACCCAATCTAGCTAGTTCGTCCGCCGCTTCATTGCCCTCTATACCACTGTGTCCTGGCACCCATATGAGTGTGACTCTGTTTGTGCTGGCTAGTGTGATCAGGGTTTGAAGACAGTCCCATACCAGTTTGGATTTGAAAGTGTTCGAGTTTAAGGCTAATAATGCTGCTCTGCTATCCGATAGGATGTATATGGTTTGATCCCTGTATTTCCTTCTGATGTTTTCTCGAATGCAGAGTTCAATAGCGTGTACTTCCGCCTGGAATACCGTTGAGTATTCATCTAAGCTTGCGTGGATGTTGGCTCTGGGTCTAAGTCCGTAGACGCCCGCACCAACCCCCTCGGTAGTTTTGCATCCGTCTGTGTACCAGATGAGGGATCTTTGTTTTAGTGTTATTGTGTTGTTTGCCCATTCGCAGCGTTCCGGAAGGTGTGTTGTGAATAGTTTGTTGAAGTTGTATTTCAGACTCATGCTGTCTGAAATAGGGATTTTGAGTACATCGTTGTTCTCGAACTCCTTAATAATGTGTGGGTGAGTTAGTAGTTGCTCTGCCCCGTCTTCACTAGTTATGAGTTTGTAGTTGGTTATCATTGCCTCTTGCTGCGGTTGGATGTAGAGAGGTGTGAGATTTAGTATAACTTCTAGAGCGGCTGTTGGAATAGTATTTATTGCGCAAGTAATTCCTAAGCACGCCGTACGTTGTAGCTTATTTAGTTTCTTTTGTGCTGTTTTTCGCAGTGCTTTTTCCCCGCAAACGGGTGCTGCATATAACAGGATTGGTCTAGCTATAGCTGTGTACACCCAGAAGGCCATCTTCGGTGACAGTCCCCATGTTTTTCCAAGCATACTGCGGCTGGTCCACAATGAGATCCTGGCTTTGTCAATAGCTTTGTCAAGGTGACTGTTCCAAGTGAGTTTATCATCCAGTGTGACCCTCAGAAATTTGACTTCACTTGATAAGTCAATCCTTTCACCGAACAGAATAGGTTTTATTAGCTTATCCCTGCTTCTTCTTTTCGTAAAGGCTACCACTATACTTTTCCTCGCGTTGATGCTAAGTCCAACTTTTCTACACCAGTGCTCGACTTTGTAAGCTGCATTTTGTAGAAGCTCAGAAACAGTATTCTCAAATTTACCTCTGATAAGAATTGCTAGGTCATCAGCGTAGCCCTGAACGTCTATACCAAGTTCACTTCGCAATACTAACAGGTCATCCACCACAATGGACCACAGAATTTGTGATAGTACCCCGCCCTGTGGGCACCCTTTTGCAGCAGAGATTGTTAATGTTTCATGTGCCAGGGATGATGATATGCGTCTCCCTTCGAGCATGGATTTTATCCATGTGCAGGTGCTGCTGTCGATGCCTTTACTGCTTGCTGCTTCGTATATACAGTTGAAGGATGTGTTGTTGAATGCACCTTCAATATCCAGGAACATACCCATGGCTACTTCTTTGTCCTTTAACGATTTGCTAATCTTGGTTACCAAGTTCAGTAGAGCATGAGTTATGGATTTCTCCGGCTGGTAGGCATATTGATTTTTGTGCAGTGGGTTTGACTTCAGTGCACCATCTCTGATATGTCTATCCAGGATCTTTTCCATTGCCTTTAGTAGGAATGAAGTAAGACTTATTGGTCGATACGACTTTGGTTGGTTGCTAAGACGACGTCCCGCTTTTGGTATGTAAATCATCTTAACTGTGCGCCATGCCATCGGGATGTGCCCTAGGGCATGACTCGCCCTGAAGATTTTTGTTATTGTTGGTTGTAGCACGTCTAGCCCTTTCTGTAGGAGCGCTGGAAAAATGCCATCTACTCCTGGGGATTTGAATGTTTGGAAGGAATTAATTGTCCATTTTATCTTTTGAGTAGTAAATATGCTTCCGGATGCCTTCCGCACTTCTCTGTTCGGTCTGCATCTGGCTTCTACAGTGTTTGAGTGTACATCCTTTTCGTTTACTACGACTGAATCTGGAAAATGAGTTTGAGCCATAAGCTCCAACGTCTGTTTTTCATTTTCGGTACTAGTACCATCTGGTTTTTCCATGAGACCCATACGATTAGTGTGTGATTTGGAGAGAATGTTATGGATTCTGGCTCCGCTTGGTAGGTCTTCTATGTCCCCGCAGAACTTCCTCCATGATTCCCTCTTGGCCCTTCTAATTTCCTTGTTGTACAGCGTAAGATATGTTTTGTATGCATCCCATTCGCCGGATGATTATGCTCTATTGAACAGTTTGTGGGTCTCAGTTCTTAGTTTGGTGAGCGCGTTGTTCCACCATGGAACTTTCTTGTTTCCAGTTGTTGGCTTTGCAGGGCAGGCCTCGTGGAATGCTCTCGTAATAGCGTCTTGTATCTGCGGGCTGCTGTTTCTAGACTATTTGTGTCATTGAAGTTTGATATGAATTGGCCTGCTTCATACGATAAAACCTGGTTGTAAACATCCCAGTTAGTAGATTTAGGCCTTCTGAACGTCTCTGAAAAAGTGCTATGCGAGTTTAATTCGAATAGGATTTGGCGGTGATCTGACATTGATGTTTTGTTAGAAACATGCCAGATCACGATTTTGGTGCTAATAAATTGGGATGCAACAGTAATATCAAGGACTTCCTGCCTAATTCTATTAATGAATGTGGGCCTATTACCCCTGTTCATGATCTCGAGCTTATTGCTAATAATAAAATCAGATAGGAACTCACCTCTTTTGTTGACATTTGTACTGCCCCATACTGTGTGACGAGCATTGGCATCACAGCCAATTATCAGTTGTTTGTTCTCCCTCTCACACCAGTTCACTAGGTCCTTTAGTGTTTGGGATATTTGGTCGGTGGTATCACCTGAAAGGTAGATTGAGGCAATGATTATCTCTGATCTACCTTCTGTGAATGGTAACTCCACCTTCTCTGCAACAAGGTCTTTGTTGCAGAATTCTGAATTTAGTGCCTTTTTTGAATATAATACACGCTCTAGGTCTACCACTTGATGTAGAGCCGTAAAGAAGCTCACATGTTGTTAGGCCTCTCACCTGGTCCTTGATAAGGTATGGCTCCTGGATGAGGGCCACATCCAGGTGGCTTCCTGCAAATCTACTGCACAGAACAACCGAGTCTGCAATGGCGTGCTGAAGATTTACCTGAAGACACCTGAATTACGGCAGCGCTACAGCTTAGTATTTTGTCGCTGCAGTTCCGTTGCCTTGTTAGAAGCAGCGACGTGGTCTACCATCCTTTGTTCCAGCGGTGTTCGGCCCGCTTCGTTTCTCGGTGTTGGACGGTTTCTGGCAAGTGGTCGATGTTGATCCTTGGGATTGCGGTCGTATCTGCCCTCGCTGTAGGTGCGCCTATCACGTGACCTGGCAACTTCTTTCTTGTCGCGTGACTTATCGCTGGCCCTTTTACCACGCGTGTCAGCTTCTCTTCTGTCACGTGACCTAACGCTGCCCCTTTTTTCACTGCTTTCTACTTTCCTGCGGTTACGTGACTTACCTTCGTCTCTGCTACTGCCGTCGGAGCGATGGTACCTATTGGCCCTGTCGCTGTTGCCTGATTTCGACTTGGTTGACGATGAGGTAGAAGAGTGGCCAGATCTATTTTTTGGACGAAGAGGATGATGAATTTTGATGTGGAATCCTAGGATTGCCTGCATCTTTCGCTCTGTCATCTCTCTTCGGTGAAACATCAGATGTTGTGGTCGGAGCGGCAATTGGGGCCCGCGTGGTTTCTTTTTTGTTCTTCATCCTGATGTGCACTTTGTGGAAGTGAAGATGTGGTTGGTTGTCTATCCGTCGTAGATCACTGATGGATTTGTCATCTACCGATAGCACAAAGCCCTGACCACCCCCTTTACGTTTCACCACCTTCAGAACTTTCCATTTTTTCGTCGAGATCCCAGGGTTCTGCTTTCCTAATCTGCCCAGAAGTTTTTCGCCGGATATTTGGACATTCTCGAACCTTGGTACGTAGACGTAGCAGATGTTGGGTTGTGTAGCGTCGTCTCCGTTGATGGTGTTAAATTTTGCACCCTCCCATGGCTTGACTCCTGCTGAATCCATAAACAATTAAAACGCTTTTGAATTCAGAATGCAAGTCCATTCTGTATTCCTTATGAATTTCTTAAAAGATTCATAATTATATTCTGAATTCTAAAATCTTGCGGCGATTGGACAAAAATTGCACATTTGGTGCATTCAATTTTATTTACATTTTTTTTATCAAACAATTAAATGTTCATAGTTTATGATAATAAATTTTGAAATGTAACATTTCTAAGTGATGTAGAATAGAGGGGTGCAGGTAGAGAAATATATTTTTCGTACACAGTCCCCCCGCGGAGATGGTGCAGCCTGTTTCATAAACATATAGAAAAGGAAAGTATGTAAGAATTATTCCGAAAGCCACCAACCTAAGTATTATACCTAACCTACAAGATACAAGGCCATATGTGAAATGTGGCATATCTTATTGACAATTTCAAAACTTCAATTTTAATAGTCACATAAATATTCTTCCACCAGTAAAATGAGGGGGTGAAGGTAAAAGGCTGATTTATTGAGAAGATGTAAAGTTAGTATGTAAAATTTCTAAATTTAGACCGCGCCACAAAGCTTTATTTATAATATATGGAGCAATAACTGAAATAAAATCTTTGGCTGTACCATTATTAGTGTATATGTCAGATTTGCTTAAGTATCTAATTATCTATAGTAAGTTTTTTTGTATATTTTCCTTTTTCCTTAGATTAGATTAGATTATAGAGTGAGTGGTTCACCGCGACCTATAAGATCTATTGCGATATCCCCTGTATGTTAAAGACCCGACTCGAGGCCTGAACCTGTGTAGAAGTGTAGCAGGTCTTTGAGTGGGGTTTCGGCCAGTTCCCACGGGTTGTAGAAACCGCTACACAGGTGGTGGAGTCTAGACCTCGCCAGCCCCTCGCATTCGCATAGGACGTGTTCTGGCGTCTCATCCTCATTTTCACAGAATCTGCATGTGCTGATGGTTGAGATTCCCATTCTGTACATATGTTTTCTCAGGTTACAATGCCCAGTTAGTAACCCTGTGATTGTACGTACCTTAACTCTGTTCATCTCTAGTAGTTCACTTGTCCTCTTTACAGAATGAGTTGGTACGAATTGTTTGGTGTGTCTACAGCTGTCAATGGAGTTCCAGTATTTAGATTTTTTGGTATTTACCCATTCCTTTATAGCCATTTTTGAAGTCGATAACGGAATACCGCAGAGAGGTACTGGATTGGTGAATTTTTGTTGGGAACCCAATCTAGCTAGTTCGTCCGCCGCTTCATTGCCCTCTATACCACTGTGTCCTGGCACCCATATGAGTGTGACTCTGTTTGTGCTGGCTAGTGTGATCAGGGTTTGAAGACAGTCCCATACCAGTTTGGATTTGAAAGTGTTCGAGTTTAAGGCTAATAATGCTGCTCTGCTATCCGATAGGATGTATATGGTTTGATCCCTGTATTTCCTTCTGATGTTTTCTCGAATGCAGAGTTCAATAGCGTGTACTTCCGCCTGGAATACCGTTGAGTATTCATCTAAGCTTGCGTGGATGTTGGCTCTGGGTCTAAGTCCGTAGACGCCCGCACCAACCCCCTCGGTAGTTTTGCATCCGTCTGTGTACCAGATGAGGGATCTTTGTTTTAGTGTTATTGTGTTGTTTGCCCATTCGCAGCGTTCCGGAAGGTGTGTTGTGAATAGTTTGTTGAAGTTGTATTTCAGACTCATGCTGTCTGAAATAGGGATTTTGAGTACATCGTTGTTCTCGAACTCCTTAATAATGTGTGGGTGAGTTAGTAGTTGCTCTGCCCCGTCTTCACTAGTTATGAGTTTGTAGTTGGTTATCATTGCCTCTTGCTGCGGTTGGATGTAGAGAGGTGTGAGATTTAGTATAACTTCTAGAGCGGCTGTTGGAATAGTATTTATTGCGCAAGTAATTCCTAAGCACGCCGTACGTTGTAGCTTATTTAGTTTCTTTTGTGCTGTTTTTCGCAGTGCTTTTTCCCCGCAAACGGGTGCTGCATATAACAGGATTGGTCTAGCTATAGCTGTGTACACCCAGAAGGCCATCTTCGGTGACAGTCCCCATGTTTTTCCAAGCATACTGCGGCTGGTCCACAATGAGATCCTGGCTTTGTCAATAGCTTTGTCAAGGTGACTGTTCCAAGTGAGTTTATCATCCAGTGTGACCCTCAGAAATTTGACTTCACTTGATAAGTCAATCCTTTCACCGAACAGAATAGGTTTTATTAGCTTATCCCTGCTTCTTCTTTTCGTAAAGGCTACCACTATACTTTTCCTCGCGTTGATGCTAAGTCCAACTTTTCTACACCAGTGCTCGACTTTGTAAGCTGCATTTTGTAGAAGCTCAGAAACAGTATTCTCAAATTTACCTCTGATAAGAATTGCTAGGTCATCAGCGTAGCCCTGAACGTCTATACCAAGTTCACTTCGCAATACTAACAGGTCATCCACCACAATGGACCACAGAATTTGTGATAGTACCCCGCCCTGTGGGCACCCTTTTGCAGCAGAGATTGTTAATGTTTCATGTGCCAGGGATGATGATATGCGTCTCCCTTCGAGCATGGATTTTATCCATGTGCAGGTGCTGCTGTCGATGCCTTTACTGCTTGCTGCTTCGTATATACAGTTGAAGGATGTGTTGTTGAATGCACCTTCAATATCCAGGAACATACCCATGGCTACTTCTTTGTCCTTTAACGATTTGCTAATCTTGGTTACCAAGTTCAGTAGAGCATGAGTTATGGATTTCTCCGGCTGGTAGGCATATTGATTTTTGTGCAGTGGGTTTGACTTCAGTGCACCATCTCTGATATGTCTATCCAGGATCTTTTCCATTGCCTTTAGTAGGAATGAAGTAAGACTTATTGGTCGATACGACTTTGGTTGGTTGCTAAGACGACGTCCCGCTTTTGGTATGTAAATCATCTTAACTGTGCGCCATGCCATCGGGATGTGCCCTAGGGCATGACTCGCCCTGAAGATTTTTGTTATTGTTGGTTGTAGCACGTCTAGCCCTTTCTGTAGGAGCGCTGGAAAAATGCCATCTACTCCTGGGGATTTGAATGTTTGGAAGGAATTAATTGTCCATTTTATCTTTTGAGTAGTAAATATGCTTCCGGATGCCTTCCGCACTTCTCTGTTCGGTCTGCATCTGGCTTCTACAGTGTTTGAGTGTACATCCTTTTCGTTTACTACGACTGAATCTGGAAAATGAGTTTGAGCCATAAGCTCCAACGTCTGTTTTTCATTTTCAGTACTAGTACCATCTGGTTTTTCCATGAGACCCATACGATTAGTGTGTGATTTGGAGAGAATGTTATGGATTCTGGCTCCGCTTGGTAGGTCTTCTATGTCCCCGCAGAACTTCCTCCATGATTCCCTCTTGGCCCTTCTAATCTCCTTGTTGTACAGCGTAAGAGATGTTTTGTATGCATCCCATTCGCCGGATGATTTTGCTCTATTGAACAGTTTGTGGGTCTCAGTTCTTAGTTTGGTGAGCGCGTTGTTCCACCATGGAACTTTCTTGCTTCCAGTTGTTGGCTTTGCAGGGCAGGCCTCGTGGAATGCTCTCGTAATAGCGTCTTGTATCTGCGGGCTGCTGTTTCTAGACTATTTGTGTCATTGAAGTTTGATATGAATTGGCCTGCTTCATACGATAAAACCTGGTTGTAAACATCCCAGTTAGTAGATTTAGGCCTTCTGAACGTCTCTGAAAAAGTGCTATGCGAGTTTAATTCGAATAGGATTTGGCGGTGATCTGACATTGATGTTTTGTTAGAAACATGCCAGATCACGATTTTGGTGCTAATAAATTGGGATGCAACAGTAATATCAAGGACTTCCTGCCTAATTCTATTAATGAATGTGGGCCTATTACCCCTGTTCATGATCTCGAGCTTATTGCTAATAATAAAATCAGATAGGAACTCACCTCTTTTGTTGACATTTGTACTGCCCCATACTGTGTGATGAGCATTGGCATCACAGCCAATTATCAGTTGTTTGTTGTCCCTCTCACACCAGTTCACTAGGTCCTTTAGTGTTTGGGATATTGGGTCGGTGGTATCACCTGAAAGGTAGATTGAGGCAATGATTATCTCTGATCTACCTTCTGTGAATGGTAACTCCACCTTCTCTGCAACAAGGTCTTTGTTGCAGAATTCTGAATTTAGTGCCTTTTTTGAATAGAATACACGCTCTAGGTCTACCACTTGACGTAGAGCCGTAAAGAAGCTCACATGTTGTTAGGCCTCTCACCTGGTCCTTGATAAGGTATGGCTCCTGGATGAGGGCCACATCCAGGTGGCTTCCTGCAAATCTACTGCACAGAACAACCGAGTCTGCAATGGCGTGCTGAAGATTTACCTAAAGACACCTGAATGACGGCAGCGCTACAGCTTAGTATTTTGTCGCTGCAGTTCCATTGCCTTGTTAGAAGCAGCGACGTGGTCTACCATCCTTTGTTCCAGCGGTGTTCGGCCCGCTTTGTTTCTCGGTGTTGGACGGTTTCTGGCAAGTGGTCGATGTTGATCCTTGGGATTGCGGTCGTATCTGCCCTCGCTGTAGGTGCGCCTATCACGTGCCCTGGCAACTTCTTTCTTGTCGCGTGACTTATCGCTGGCCCTTTTACCACGCGTGTCAGCTTCTCTTCTGTCACGTGACCTAACGCTGCCCATTTTTTCACTGCTTTCTACTTTCCTGCGGTTACGTGACTTACCTTCGTCTCTGCTACTGCCGTCGGAGCGATGGTACCTATTGGCCCTGTCGCTGTTGCCTGATTTCGACTTGGTTGACGATGAGGTAGAAGAGTGGCCAGATCTATTTTTTGGACGAAGAGGATGATGAATTTTGATGTGGAATCCTAGGATTGCCTGCATCTTTCGCTCTGTCATCTCTCTTCGGTGCAACATCAGATGTCTTGGTCGGAGCGGCAATTGGGGCCCGCGTGGTTTCTTTTTTGTTCTTCATCCTGATGTGCACTTTGTGGAAGTGAAGATGTGGTTGGTTGTCTATCCGTCGTAGATCACTGATGGATTTGTCATCTACCGATAGCACAAAGCCCTGACCACCCCCTTTACGTTTCTCCACCTTCAGAACTTTCCATTTTTTCGTCGAGATCCCAGGGTTCTGCTTTCCTAATCTGCCCAGAAGTTTTTCGCCGGATATTTCGACATTCTCGAACCTTGGTACGTAGACGTAGCAGATGTTGGGTTGTGTAGCGTCCTCTCCGTTTATGGTGTTAAATTTTGCACCCTCCCATGGCTTGACTTTATGAATTTCTTAAAAGATTCATAATTATATTCTGAATTCTAAAATCTTGCGGCGATTGGACAAAAATTGCACATTTGGTGCATTCAATTTTATTTACATTTTTTTATCAAACAATTAAATGTTCGTAGTTTATGATAATAAATTTTGAAATGTAACATTTCTAAGTGATGTAGAATAGAGGGGTGCAGGTAGAGAAATATATTTTTCGTACACAGTCCCCCCGCGGAGATGGTGCAGCCTGTTTCATAAACATATACAAAAGGAAAGTATGTAAGAATTATTCCGAAAGCCACCAACCTAAGTATTATACCTAACCTACAATATACAAGGCCATATGTGAAATGTGGCATATCTTATTGACAATTTTAAATTCCAAAACTTCAATTTTAATAGTCACATAAATATTCTTCCACCAGTAAAATGAGGGGGGTGAAGGTAAAAGGCTGATTTATTGAGAAGATGTAAAGTTAGTATGTAAAATTTCTAAATTTAGACCGCGCCACAAAGCTTTATTTATAATATATGAAGCAATAACTGAAATAAAATCTTTGGCTGTACCATTATTAGTGTATATGTCAGATTTGCTTAAGTATATAATTATCTATAGTAAGTTTTTTTGTATATTTTCCTTTTTCCTTAGATTAGATTAGATTATAGAGTGAGTGGTTCACCGCGACCTATAAGATCTATTGTGATATCCCCTGTATGTTAAAGACCCGACTCGAGGCCTGAACCTGTGTAGAAGTGTAGCAGGTCTTTGAGTGGGGTCTCGGCCAGTTCCCACGGGTTGTAGGAACCGCTACACAGGTGGTGGAGTCTAGACCTCGCCAGCCCCTCGCATTCGCATAGGACGTGTTCTGGCGTCTCATCCTCATTTTCACAGAATCTGCATGTGCTGATGGTTGAGATTCCCATTCTGTACATATGTTTTCTGAGGTTACAATGCCCAGTTAGTAACCCTGTGATTGTACGTACCTTAACTCTGTTCATCTCTAGTAGTTCACTTGTCCTCTTTACAGAATAAGTTGGTACGAATTGTTTGGTGTGTCTACAGCTGTCAATGGAGTTCCAGTATTTAGATTTTTTGGTATTTACCCATTCCTTTATAGCCATTTTTGAAGTCGATAACGGAATACCGCAGAAAGGTGATGGATTGGTGAATTTTTGTTGGGAACCCAATCTAGCTAGTTCGTCCGCCGCTTCATTGCCCTCTATACCACTGTGTCCTGGCACCCATATGAGTGTGACTCTGTTTGTGCTGGCTAGTGTGATCAGGGTTTGAAGACAGTCCCATACCAGTTTGGATTTGAAAGTGTTCGAGTTTAAGGCTAATAATGCTGCTCTGCTATCCGATAGGATGTATATGGTTTGATCCCTGTATTTCCTTCTGATGTTTTCTCGAATGCAGAGTTCAATAGCGTGTACTTCCGCCTGGAATACCGTTGAGTATTCATATAAGCTTGCGTGGATGTTGGCTCTGGGTCTAAGTCCGTAGACGCCCGCACCAACCCCCTCGGTAGTTTTGCATCCGTCTGTGTACCAGATGAGGGATCTTTGTTTTAGTGTTATTGTGTTGTTTGCCCATTCGCAGCGTTCCGGAAGGTGTGTTGTGAATGGTTTGTTGAAGTTGTATTTCAGACTCATGCTGTCTGAAATAGGGATTTTGAGTACATCGTTGTTCTCGAACTCCTTAATAATGTGTGGGTGAGTTAGTAGTTGCTCTGCCCCGTCTTCACTAGTTATGAGTTTGTAGTTGGTTATCATTGCCTCTTGCTGCAGTTGGATGTAGAGAGGTGTGAGATTTAGTATAACTTCTAGAGCGGCTGTTGGAATAGTATGTATTGCGCAAGTAATTCCTAAGCACGCCGTACGTTGTAGCTTATTTAGTTTCTTTTGTGCTGTTTTTTGCAGTGCTTTTTCCCACCAAACGGGTGCTGCATATAACAGGATTGGTCTAGCTATAGCTGTGTACATCCAGAAGGCCATCTTCGGTGACAGTCCCCATGTTTTTCCAAGTATACTGCGGCTGGTCCACAATGAGATCCTGGCTTTGTCAATAGCTTTGTCAAGGTGACTGTTCCCAGTGAGTTTATCATCCAGTGTGACCCCCAGAAATTTGACTTCCCTTGATAAGTCAATCCTTTCACCGAACAGAATAGGTTTTATTAGCTTATCCCTGCTTCTTCTTTTCGTAAAGGCTACCACTATACTTTTCCTCGCGTTGATGCTAAGTCCAACTTTTCTACACCAGTGCTCGACTTTGTAAGCTGCATTTTGTAGAAGCTCAGAAACAGTATTCTCAAATTTACCTCTGATAAGAATTGCTAGGTCATCAGCGTAGCCCTGAACGTCTATACCAAGTTCACTTCGCAATACTAACAGGTCATCCACCACAATGGACCACAGAATTTGTGATAGTACCCCGCCCTGTGGGCACCCTTTTGCAGCAGAGATTGTTAATGTTTCATGTGCCGGGGATGATGATATGCGTCTCCCTTCGAGCATGGATTTTATCCATGTGCAGGTGCTGCTGTCGATGCCTTTACTGCTTGCTGCTTCGTAAATACAGTTGAAGGATGTGTTGTTGAATGCACCTTCAATATCCAGGAACATACCCATGGCTACTTCTTTGTCCTTTAACGATTTGCTAATCTTGGTTACCAAGTTCAGTAGAGCATGAGTTGTGGATTTCTCCGGCTGGTAGGCATATTGATTTTTGTGCAGTGGGTTTGACTTCAGTGATATGTCTATCCAGGATCTTTTCCATTGCCTTTAGTAGGAATGAAGTAAGACTTATTGGTCGATACGACTTTGGTTGGTTGCTAAGACGACGTCCCGCTTTTGGTATGTAAATCACCTTAACTGTGCGCCATGCCATCGGGATGTGCCCTAGGGCATGACTCGCCCTGAAGATTTTTGTTATTGTTGGCTGTAGCATTTATTGTTGGTTGTAGCATTTCTCCTACAGAAAGGGAGCGCTGAAAAATGCCATCTACTCCTGGGGATTTGAATGTTTGGAAGGAATTAATTGTCCATTTTATCTTTTCAGTAGTAAATATGCTTCCGGATGCCTTCCGTACTTCTCTGTTCGGTCTGCATCTGGCTTCTACAGTGTTTGAGTGTACATCCTGTTCGTTTACTACGACTGAATCTGGAAAATGAGTTTGAGCCATAAGCTCCAACGTCTGTTTTTCATTTTCAGTACTAGTACCATCTGGTTTTTCCATGAGACCCATACGATTAGTGTGTGATTTGGAGAGAATGTTATGGATTCTGGCTCCGCTTGGTAGGTCTTCTATGTCCCCGCAGAACTTCCTCCATGATTCCCTCTTGGCCCTTCTAATCTCCTTGTTGTACAGCGTAAGAGATGTTTTGTATGCATCCCATTCGCCGGATGATTTTGCTCTATTGAACAGTTTGTGGGTCTGAGTTCTTAGTTTGGTGAGCGCGTTGTTCCACCATGGAACTTTCTTGCTTCCAGTTGTTGGCTTTGCAGGGCAGGCCTCGTGGAATGCTCTCGTAATAGCGTCTTGTATCTGCGGGCTGCTGTTTCTAGACTATTTGTGTCATTGAAGTTTGATATGAATTGCTTCATACGATGCTTCATACGATAAAACCTGGTTGTAAACATCCCAGTTAGTAGATTTAGGCCTTCTGAACGTCTCTGAAAAAGTGCTATGCGAGTTTAATTCGAATAGGATTTGGCGGTGATCTGACATTGATGTTTTGTTAGAAACATGCCAGATCACGATTTTGGTGCTAATAAATTGGGATGCAACAGTTATATCAAGGACTTCCTGCCTAATTCTATTAATGAATGTGGGCCTATTACCCCTGTTCATGATCTCGAGCTTATTGCTAATAATAAAATCAGATAGGAACTCACCTCCTTTGTTGACATTTGTACTGCCCCATACTGTGTGATGAGCATTGGCATCACAGCCAATTATCAGTTGTTTGTTGTCCCTCTCACACCAGTTCACTAGGTCCTTTAGTGTTTGGGATATTGGGTCGGTGGTATCACCTGAAAGGTAGATTGAGGCAATGATTATCTCTGATCTACCTTCTGTGAATGGTAACTCCACCTTCTCTGCAACAAGGTCTTTGTTGCAGAATTCTGAATTTAGTGCCTTTTTTGAATAGAATACACGCTCTAGGTCTACCACTTGATGTAGAGCCGTAAAGAAGCTCACATGTTGTTAGGCCTCTCACCTGGTCCTTGATAAGGTATGGCTCCTGGATGAGGGCCACATCCAGGTGGCTTCCTGCAAATCTACTGCACAGAACAGCCGAGGCTGCAATGGCGTGCTGAAGATTTACCTGAAGACACCTGAATGACGGCAGCGCTACAGCTTAGTATGTTGTCGCTGCAGTTCCATTGCCTTGTTAGAAGCAGCGACGTGGTCTACCATCCTTTGTTCCAGCGGTGTTCGGCCCGCTTCGTTTCTCGGTGTTGGACGGTTTCTGGCAAGTGGTCGATGTTGATCCTTGGGATTGCGGTCGTATCTGCCCTCGCTGTAGGTGCGCCTATCACGTGACCTGGCAACTTCTTTCTTGTCGCGTGACTTATCGCTGGCCCTTTTACCACGCGTGTCAGCTTCTCTTCTGTCACGTGACCTAACGCTGCCCCTTTTTTCACTGCTTTCTACTTTCCTGCGGTTACGTGACTTACCTTCGTCTCTGCTACTGCCGTCGGAGCGATGGTACCTATTGGCCCTGTCGCTGTTGCCTGATTTCGACTTGGTTGACGATGAGGTAGAAGAGTGGCCAGATCTATTTTTTGGACGAAGAGGATGATGAATTTTGATGTGGAATCCTAGGATTGCCTGCATCTTTCGCTCTGTCATCTCTCTTCGGTGCAACATCAGATGTTTTGGTCGGAGCGGCAATTGGGGCCCGCGTGGTTTCTTTTTTGTTCATCCTGATGTGCACTTTGTGGAAGTGAAGATGTGGTTGGTTGTCTATCCGTCGTAGATCACTGATGGATTTGTCATCTACCGATAGCACAAAGCCCTGACCACCCCCTTTACGTTTCTCCACCTTCAGAACTTTCCATTTTTTCGTCGAGATCCCAGGGTTCTGCTTTCCTAATCTGCCCAGAAGTTTTTCGCCGGATATTTCGACATTGTCGAACCTTGGTACGTAGACGTAGCAGATGTTGGGTTGTGTAGCGTCGTCTCCGTTGATGGTGTTAAATTTTGCACCCTCCCATGGCTTGACTCCTTCTGAATCCATAAACAATTAAAACGCTTTTGAATTCAGAATGCAAGTCCATTCTGTATTCCTTATGAATTTCTTAAAAGATTCATAATTATATTCTGAATTCTAAAATCTTTCGGCGATTGGACAAAAATTGCACATTTGGTGCATTCAATTTTATTTACATTTTTTTTATCAAACAATTAAATGTTCATAGTTTATGATAATAAATTTTGAAATGTAACATTTCTAAGTGACGTAGAATAGAGGGGTGCAGGTAGAGAAATATATTTTTCGTACACAGGCCCCCCGCGGAGATGGTGCAGCCTGTTTCATAAACATGTAGAAAAGGAAAGTATGTAAGAATTATTCCGAAAGCCACCAACCTAAGTATTATACCTAACCTACAAGATACAAGGCCATATGTGAAATGTGGCATATCTTATTGACAATTTTAAATTCCAAAACTTCAATTTCAATAGTCACATAAATATTCTTATTTAGTTTCTTTTGTGCTGTTTTTTGCAGTGCTTTTTCCCACCAAACGGGTGCTGCATATAACAGGATTGGTCTAGCTATAGCTGATGTACACAGCGAGCATGGATTTTATCCATGTGCAGGTGCTGCTGTCGATGCCTTTACTGCTTGCTGCTTCGTATATACAGTTGAAGGATGTGTTGTTGAATGCACCTTCAATATCCAGGAACATACCCATGGCTACATCTTTGTTTTTTAACGATTTGCTAATCTTGGTTACTAAGTTCAGTAGAGCATGAGTTGTGGATTTCTCCGGCTGGTAGGCATATTGATTTTTGTGCAGTGGGTTTGACTTCAGTGCACCATCTCTGATTTGTCTATCCAGGATCTTTTCCATTGCCTTTAGTAGGAATGAAGTAAGACTTATTGGTCGATACGACTTTGGTTGGTTGCTAAGACGACGTCCCGCTTTTGGTATGTAAATCACCTTAACTGTGCGCCATGCCATTGGGATGTGCCCTAGGGCATGACTCGCCCTGAAGATTTTTGTTATTGTTGGTTGTAGCACGTCTAGCCCTTTCTGTAGGAGCGCTGGAAAAATGCCATCTACTCCTGGGGATTTGAATGTTTGGAAGGAATTAATTGTCCATTTTATCTTTTCAGTAGTAAATATGCTTCCGGATGCCTTCCGTACTTCTCTGTTCGGTCTGCATCTGGCTTCTACTGTGTTTGAGTGTACATCCTGTTCGTTTACTACGACTGAATCTGGAAAATGAGTTTGAGCCATAAGCTCCAACGTCTGTTTTTCATTTTCAGTACTAGTACCATCTGGTTTTTCCATGAGACCCATACGATTAGTGTGTGATTTGGAGAGAATGTTATGGATTCTGGCTCCGCTTGGTAGGTCTTCTATGTCCCCGCAGAACTTCCTTTATGATTCCCTCTTGGCCCTTCTAATCTCCTTGTTGTACAGCGTAAGAGATGTTTTGTATGCATCCCATTCGCCGGATGATTTTGCTCTATTGAACAGTTTGTGGGTCTCAGTTCTTAGTTTGGTGAGCGCGTTGTTCCACCATGGAACTTTCTTTTTTCCAGTTGTTGGCTTTGCAGGGCAGGCCTCGTGGAATGTTCTCGTAATAGCGTCTTGTATCTGCGGGCTGCTGTTTCTAGACTATTTGTGTCATTGAAGTTTGATATGAATTGGCCTGCTTCATACGATAAAACCTGGTTGTAAACATCCCAGTTAGTAGATTTAGGCCTTCTGAACGTCTCTGAAAAAGTGCTATGCGAGTTTAATTCGAATAGGATTTGACGGTGATCTGACATTGATGTTTTGTTAGAAACATGCCAGATCACGATTTTGGTGCTAATAAATTGGGATGCAACAGTAATATCAAGGACTTCCTGCCTAATTCTATTAATGAATGTGGGCCTATTACCCCTGTTCATTATCTCCAGCTTATTGTTAATAATAAAATCAGATAGGAACTCACCTCTTTTGTTGACATTTGTACTGTCCCATACTGTGTGATGAGCATTGGCATCACAGCCAATTATCAGTTGTTTGTTCTCCCTCTCACACCAGTTCACTAGGTCCTTTAGTGTTTGGGATATTGGGTCGGTGGTATCACCTGAAAGGTAGATTGAGGCAATGATTATCTCTGATCTACCTTCTGTGAATGGTAACTCCACCTTCGCTGCAACAAGGTCTTTGTTGCAGAATTCTGAATTTAGTGCCTTTTTTGAATAGAATACACGCTCTAGGTCTATCACTTGACGTAGAGCCGTAAAGAAGCTCACATGTTGTTAGGCCTCTCACCTGGTCCTTGATAAGGTATGGCGTCTGGATGAGGGCCACATCCAGGTAGCTTCCTGCAAATCTACTGCACAGAACAGCCGAGGCTGCAATGGCGTGCTGAAGATTTACCTGAAGACACCTGAATGACGGCAGCGCTACAGCTTAGTATTTTGTCGCTGCAGTTCCATTGCCTTGTTAGAAGCAGCGACGTGGTCTACCATCCTTTGTTCCAGCGGTGTTCGGCCCGCTTCGTTTCTCGGTGTTGGACGGTTTCTGGCAAGTGGTCGATGTTGATCCTTGGGATTGCGGTCGTATCTGCCCTCGCTGTAGGTGCGCCTATCACCTGACCTGGCAACTTCTTTCTTGTCGCGTGACTTATCGCTGGCCCTTTTACCACGCGTGTCAGCTTCTCTTCTGTCACGTGACCTAACGCTGCCCCTTTTTTCACTGCTTTCTACTTTCCTGCGGTTACGTGACTTACCTTCGTCTCTGCTACTGCCGTCGGAGCGATGGTACCTATTGGCCCTGTCGCTGTTGCCTGATTTCGACTTGGTTGACGATGAGGTAGAAGAGTGGCCAGGTCTATTTTTTGGACGAAGAGGATGATGAATTTTGATGTGGAATCCTAGGATTGCCTGCATCTTTCGCTCTGTCATCTCTCTTCGGTGCAACATCAGATGTTTTGGTCGGAGCGGCAATTGGGGCCCGCGTGGTTTCTTTTTTGTTCTTCATCCTGATGTGCACTTTGTGGAAGTGAAGATGTGGTTGGTTGTCTATCCGTCGTAGATCACTGATGGATTTGTCATCTACCGATAGCACAAAGCCCTGACCACCCCCTTTACGTGTGGGATTGGGCACTGGGCCCTGATCTTCCACCTGCCTTCCTTGGCTGCTTGCTGTTGGATTGCTAGATGCAGGTTTTATTCCGTTTCCGGGCTTCTGAACCTGAACTTCACAATCCGTAATTGGAGCTCTGGGTCTTAGCAAGCTTCTTCATTGGCTGTTCAGGAGTGCTACCATCCGATCTGGTTCTTTTCGGTTCCCCAACCGTTTGCTGTTTTAGTTCCTTTTCAGCATTTCTTCTTTTTACAATAGCAGCAACCTTCTCTCTAGCATGTTCTACATCCATACCATCTGCTACCAATGCTCTTATTCTCCTTTTTGAAGCACCGGAGAAGTACTGCTGTTCTTTCCTCAGTACCAGCTTTTTGAGGGCCTCTTCGGCTTCGTCAACGGATGGTTCGCATTGTCCCTGTCCATTGACTAAGCCTGGGATACCGTCAGCAAGCATAGCTACTGAAGACTTCGGGGCGAGCTCCCCGGTTTGTGGTGGTGTGCACAACAGCTCATCTTCATTTTCTGTTGTCACCATTTCTTCGTCCACCATGTGTTCTGTTTGTTTCGTTATTGGTGCGCTTAGAGTAGCATCACACTCTTCTTTGTTTTTTTGTTTAATTAAAAAGTCCATTCTTGGTCCCACGAGTAGGACGGGAAATATCGGTCCACCATGGCAGAGCCCTGCATGCCGTGGTAAGGCTGGTTAAAACTGGAGGTCGCCTGGTATTAAGAGTGCAACGTTAGCGACTATTCACCCAATAGCCATTCATCTTCTCGGCACGTATAGCTGTACACCCCTAAGATTGGGAGGCTGGTTCGAGACTCAGGTTTTACATATGCGCAGCGTTAAGAATCTACATATGGTTCTTCCTTTATACAAGACTTCCACCTAGATAAGCTCCTACACGCTTTACATCTGCTATTTCCACGAGTACATTGCGGACTAGGAGATGTATTAAGAATAAATCCACACCGCAGCAACCGCAATACACCATTTGCGGCCGCGGCCGATAGGGAGCCCACCCCACGGATTTCGCACTTGCAGATTTGGTTTTTATCCGTATTTGAGACAGATGAAGTTCCAGCGGCCACCACGAGGAGGTAGAGCAAGCACTTGTCCAGTTACAACAATGTATACTGATGCACGCATTGCCTACCCTGTCGAATTCCAGACCCGACCCACTCCTTTTTGCTTAAAAAATAATTACTATAATCTGTTGTATAATAAAAAAAAAATTAGTTGTAAAAAAAAATCGTTATCTCTAGGATTAAGCTATTAAACTGCTGATATATGATTAAATTGAAAATAAACATCTATTCTAGTCTATAAAAATAACTAACAAAATATATAAAGAGAATTTAGTATGAGAATTCTCGAGAAATATATATCGTATATTGAAAGCAAAAATTCTATATAATATGCACATAATTATATAGAGAGACGCATATAATTTTATTACTTTCCAAACGAAATTCAAAAAAGTATTTAAAGTTAATTCTTGATAAATTGATCTCCAAATTTTTTTAATGTTTTTTTTCAAAAAAAATTTAATGTATTTGTTATATCATCGAATTAAATTTTTAATATTTTTTTAATTCTGTAAGATTTTATTAATGCAAATTTTGAATATTGAATACGTACCAACTTCTTCATTTATTTTAAAACAACTACAGTGTCACTACTATAGAAAATATACATATAGAAAGGTTTCCCTTATTGAAATATAGAAAGGTTTCCCTTATTGAAATCATTATAGGGCTCCTGTTTGAAGGATGGTGATTTAGCTAGAGCTAGAATGAATGAAGCTGAAGCTTGTTTTATTTTAGCAGCTAGAAATTATGCAGATAAAACTGCAGCAGATGAACATACGATATTACGTTCATGGGCTGTTAAAGATTTTGCACCAAATGTCCCTCAATATGTTCAAATATTTAGGTAAAGTAATTTACTAAAGATTTTAAAATAAAAAAAAGTAAAAAAAAATTAAATTAAATTTATTTACAGGCCAGAACATAAATTGCATGTTAAATTTGCAGAGCATGTTGTATGCGAAGATGAATTTAAGTATGCATTATTAGCAAATAATTGTACATGCCCTGGTGCTAGTACACTTGTTACATTATTGTTGCATACATCAAGAGGACAGTAAGTATTTAATTTTACCACAAAGTTACCGCGAATGGAGCGAAGCTTTTTTACTTTGTATATATATATATATATATATATGTATAGCTACATATATTCATAAGAACACTATAATATTACGATTTTTCAGCAAAAATCGTTTTATGCATTTTCAAGCAATAGTCGGGCACCTATAAATTAAGACTTTATATTGTGAATAAATTAAGACTTTAGAATAACTAATTTTCATAAGTTAATTTTTCAATATTTTTACAACAATAAACAATTATTAAAAAAATTTATAATAAATATGAAAAACTACAATGAAACATTATATAGGTACATATGAGAAATTATATAAAATCGGCATCATCATCGCCAACGAACAATAACAAAAAAAAACTTTTTTAATTGAGTAAATTCCTGAAAATTATTGAAATTCTAGAACATTCTAGAAAAAATCTCATGTTTTCTTCCCACATACGTCACCATCGCTAACGAGTTAAATGTTCCTAAATATTTTTGAATTCTTAAATTCAGAAAATTATTCAAATACGATTATAGAAAAAAAATTTCATATGCTGTCTTTTGCCCTTACGCCAGCTATGGGGCAATTTAACAAAAAATTATTTTTCAATTCATAAAGTTTAACATTTCAAATAAAATAACTATTTCATATCTTCAAATATAAATGCCCTAGTTAGCCCAAAAATATGATTTACGTCTTTACTATATTTTAGTTAGCACTTTTGCCACGGCTATTTATCAAAACAATCGAGTCAAGTGATAGTATTATATAATTTTATATCCAAAGGTATTATTAAAACTGAGTATTCGTTGATTGGTTTGAAAGGATCTATTTTTCAAGTATGCACAGAATGAGGTAAAAAATCACGTCCAGGTGTAACAATCTTCAGTGGGATGCACAGAGAAGGTGTTATATGATTTTATCCTCTTTCCCGCAGCCTCTACAGTTTGTGATATCTGTTAAATAACCTCAACGCGTGTTTCCTTGATACGACATGACCTGTTGATATACCAGTAGTGTCACAATAAGCCTATTGCCTGCAGTGACAAGTCGCTTATGTGTCGTCCATGTATTTAAATTTAATCTTAAATCTATACCAGTAGATCTTGCATTTGGATCATTCATGGATATGTCGTGACGTCGTGCCTGCCTAAAAAATTATCCTTTCGTGGCCTAGGATTTATTAAGTTTCTGGGAGATGTTTGTTGCCACATACTGTTGCCAGCTCATTAGCTTGTTCATTACCATAAATTGTACGTCGGTGCCTGCCGAGGCATCGATATCTCTTAAGGTTGATTCAGAAAAATACTAGAGGTTGAGTCCAATTGCTGACAACAGTTGGCTCTCTACCAACAGTTGGCTCTCTACCAACAGTTGGCTCTCTACCAACAGTTGGCTCTCTATTAGTTTGTTTCAATAATTAGTTTCTCCGTAATTGTTGGTTCAGAATTCATATAATATCAGATGGGTCATAAATTGCCATAAAATGTTGGGAAACCTCTAAGAGTTAGGCCTAGGTTCACATTGTCTAATTTAATTGACCCCCACTCCCACAGGTAAATTCAGATATTTCTTAGTTAACCGACATGGTTCTTATTTAACTACCTGGAATATTGCAATTACTTCAGCCTTAAAAATGGTGGTGTGTTTTTCGAGACTGAAAACTTGAGCCAGGTTCAGGTCTTCCGAAAAAGGCTTGGCCACAACCTTGTTCGGTTTCTGATCTATTAGTATAACCTGTGAGGGAAATTTAAGGTATGATCTATTAGTATAACCTGTGAGGGAAATTTAAGGTATAGGGGTGCTACTTGCCCAATCTCTCCTTAACGGTTTTGTGATTTTAATTTTATGCTCAAAAAGTAATTTTTCTATATGGTCATCGGCAAAAAACTCCCTCCATAGTATAAATTTTTTTAAAAAAATAACATAGTATTCAGTGAAATTTTGGCAACAAAATAAAACGACATAGTCGGCCTACGGATTGAAAAAAAGGCAGATTTTGAAACTGAAAAGATTTATTTATTTACATTCTAATCTGCCCACCATTACTTACAATAACTTTACGTAATCTTTTAGAAAATGAGTTTATGGTTTTGAAAATGGTGTCACTACACTATCAATATTTTCAAATGCGGAATTAATAGCTGCTTCTTTCTCTTCAAGCGTCTCGGGATTATTAACATATACTCTGTCCTTCAGATATCCCCAGATACCAAAATCACAAGGGTTCAAATCGGGTGAGTTTGGCAGCCGTTCTATTCCTGCACCAAATCGAGTGGTGAATCTAGAATTTTAAAAAGGAACGGCATTGAAACTAAGTGGAGGGAGTTTTTTAACGATAACCCTATAATTTATAATCAGTTATAGTTGTTTATAAAATTCCCATGCGGTACAAGACTATTGCAATTTCGAGCAGTGCAATAACGCCCGAGGTATTAACGACCAAAGGGCATTAAACCCCTTACGAAAAAAGGGAGAATTAACACCCAAATTGTGATTGGGTACCCACGATAATACCCACTTATGTGACCCATAAAGGCAATTATTGCAATAATTGAAATCACATTATTATTCTAATAAAAAGGGTTGGGCTCATATGCTATTACAGAAGCCTGTATTACAAAAGCCTGTATCGCAAAAGCTTGTATCAGCGCGCGCTCATATCAATAAATACACAATTACATTTTTTGACAGGCTTTTATATAAATAAACAATATCAATAAATAAATAAACATTAAATTCTTATAAAGGTTTTAATACTTTTATATACTTTATCATTTGGTTGTAGACTTTCGGACAAGCAAGATGTAATTATGGATATTTCAATTGTGAAAACGAACAAAGGTAAAAACAAGTTAAACGTGTTTATCTTTAATATTTTTAGAGAAAAACAAAGAAAGAAACGTATAATTGGGCTTGTGAGAAGTGTGAAACCCATTATAGTAGTAACCGCGTTGTAAAAATTCTGGCTGATGACAAACATCAGATTAGCAAATATCCCTCCCAACTCAACCATGACCCCCTTGCACTTGAAACTCATGTAGTCATAGGCAATGCTAAAATTAAATCACTTGCTAGAAATTCTGACTTTGCACCATCGCATATCGTAAAGAATCTATTGCTGACACTCCTAACATATCACGACACGCTTTACCCTCAAAACGTGCACAAAAACTTAAAATAAATCATGTTAGACGCGATAATTTGAAAGAACCAGATTCGCTTCGAAATATTAATATTCCGGAACATTTGAAACAACTAGAGGGCAAATTGTTTGTTTTAGCTGAAACGATGTGGAGGATGGAAAAATTTTTGTTTTAGGTGCGAAAACTTCCTTACAGGTTCTCTCAAAAGGTACTTGTTGGATTATGGACGGAACTTTTTATATAGCTCTATCCATAATGAAGCAACTGTTTTGTTTAATTAATGGAGAAATAATTCCCCTGGTGTTTGTCTAATGAGTAAGAAAACCGCCCTGCTCTATGATCACTTCTTTTTTCAGATTCATAAAATTTACTTAGAGTATGGTATCAAATCGAAACCTCAAAAAATTGTGATGGATTTTGGAAAGACCATTGCGTCTTCAGCTCGTTGTTTTTTCTCTGAGGCTGCAATAAAGGGATGTCTGCTCCATTTTGGGCAATTATTTGGAGAAAAGTATAAAAACAAGGACTTGCAATGAAATACGGCAACTCCGAATCATTTTCGTTTTACCAGGGGAAGTTTCAGATTATTATCGTAATTGAATGACGATGACGCTAAAAAATTTGGGACCTGGTTTAGGAAAAATCATATAGATGGCGGAAGTTCTAATAGGCAACACATATACAAACCAGAATTTTGGTCTGTGGTGGACTCCGCCACAATTTCAGAATGTTTTCCCCGTACCCAGAACAGCGTAGAGGCTTGGCATCGCTGACATTAAGTTGTAGTCGGTAAACGACATTACGGCTTTTATAAAATTATTGCGGATTTGGCGAAGGAATTAATTGTGGCTAAATCCCGAATTCAAAAAATTCAATTAGGGGAGCGAATAAAAATAAAAATATAATTATAGCCAAAAATTAAAATATAAAGATTACTTAGCAAACGTACCACCATTGACCCTGTAGATTTTTAAATCGCATTGCTCGTAATTACACTTTACATTAATTTGTTTTTTTATAATTGTAATTTGAAATGATTTATTTTCTTTTATGTTTTCATGGAATATTTTTTATATATCTTTCGTTATACGTTTTCATTTCATAGAATTTTGATTTTTTTATAGAAAAATTTAATTTGGTATTTTTTCCCTATAAAATCTAAAAATCATAAAAAAAAATAATTAACAACACTAAAAAATATAGAAAAAAAATAAAAAATAATTGAAACTGATAAAAAATCTATAAAATAAATATAAAAAAAATACTAAAAAAAAATTATGAAAGTTTAAAAAAAACATAGAAAAATTAGATAAAAGTGACCTAATCGATAATAGTTAGTTATCCACCTTCTTAAAATTAGATAATAGTGATCATCGCGTCCACGTCGCGGTCCTGGGTTAGGCAAAGAGAGAAGTTTTTTTACACACTTTTGTATTACAGGCTTTATAAATACAGGATTGTGACAATACAGGCATAGACAATACAGGCTTTCGATGAATTGGGCTTTTGAAATACAGGAGTTTGCGGGCAACTAGTACTGTAATGATTTAAAATTGATTGTAATTGAAAAATATTAATTGATTAATTTTCCATTGAAAATATTGATTTTAGAAGTTTAGTTGAAGTGTAAACTGCATGATACCATTATACAAGATAAGGCACTGCGCATATTAGCGAACTTCACTCAGTTTTTTGAATCTATCAAATGACGTCAGGTGAGAGTACAAAAAAAATTATATTAAAGAATTCATTCAAAATTTGTTTGTGTATTTTGAAATATTTTCATACAAATATTTGTTACTCTCAGCTGACGTCATGATGCGCAGAAGTATGCCAAAAAAATATACGGGAATGCCATATCTGATGAGTATAGTTGTATCATGTGTAATCTGTGTGAGATGCGGTACTACTTAACTTAAAATTTTATCACAATAATCACATTTCCATTTATTTTATTACTAATGAAAATAATAATAAAAATGTAAATTGTGACGGTAATAATATTATCATCCCTTTTAAATGGTGGGAAATTAGAAAAACATTAAGGACGTAGCGCTCCGCGCTGGGCACCGCGGATATAAAACTAAAAAATAAAACAATATCAATTTTTTTTGCTTCTCTATTTTGAAGGTATATCCGTTTCTCTATTTATTGATGGGAAATAAATCGGAAGAAACATATTTACATGCATTTCAATTTATTAATGCATATTTATTTCAATTTTGTCCTACATCCTTTATGAAGGATTTTATGTTCTGATTGCTAAACAAAAATATGTGAAACTGCAGCAGCAAGTAAACACAGATCTTGTGTCTTTATTCTAAGCAAATTGTTAAAAAAACTGAAAAAATATATACTTAATTATATATGTAAAACTTTATCTTTTATTTTTAAATTTGGTTGTTCTTCATTTTCTTTTCTATCATCACAAAAAATTTGATTATAGCAAAGTACTTTATTTCTCACTTATGTGGGTTATAAAGTCCGAACGTAATTTTGGTAAGAGGAATTAAAGACCATCGGTGTACAGTCCCATTTAGGTGAGTAATATCAACCGAATGGATTTCGGGCTTTAATTCTCACTTGTACGGGTTTTAACACCCTTCGGAAGCTTATGCCTGGGACGTTAATGTACTGTGCCTCGTAATTTATATTCTTATGCGGTACGGGACTCTTGCAATTTATCCAGTTGCCAACTGTGGTTAGACATATGGTATCGTACGCTACCATCATAAATGTATGTACGAAGTCTTTTGGATACCTAGATTTTCTTGAAGTGCTCGCAGTTTTTAATGCTCCAGTAATCCCTAAACAGCACTGGCGTTGCACCCTCTCTTAGGCTTAATATTTTGTCCTATATGTTTTCTCCATCCTACAGCGGCATGTGTAAATCGTAATAAGTACACAAGTGTATATCCAATGAATCACTTTCGGAGCTAGACCTCATATTTTCGGTGCCGTATAATAATGCCACATATCATAACGCCATAATGGCTTTATGACCCACTCGAATGTGTCTGAAAACAATAAGCGCAAATTTTTCTTGGATAGCTTTAACACTCACTCGAATGGGTCATAAAGCAATATGGCAAAACTGATTTAACAATAACAAAAAACGATTTCAAAATTATATTCAAATTTGAAATTCATACTTATAAATAATTATTTCATTTTACAAGTTTTCGGAGAACTGAAATTCCTTGTTTATGCCGGTATGATATTGGCTTGTAAATTGCAATTTTTCAGAAACTATCCATTTAGAGGGAGAGGTAATATTTCTTATATGAGAAAAAGATATGAGTGCGAGTAACACGCTATATTGAAAAAAATCCTGAATGTAAAAAAAAATCCAAAAACAATTCATGTCGCTAACGCCGGTATGACAATGGCTTGACAAAATCCAAAAAAAAACTAAAAAATGTCTCTTTGTGCGACTGAAACACAAATATTTTTCAATGAGAGACAACTATGGTGTCGTATTGATGCTGTCAAATATATTGATTTTGTTTTTTAATCTGTCAAAGATATTTCGCTGCTCGAATACTTGTTTGCTTCATACGCCTCTGACATGAAACTGAGAAAAACGACATGCAAATCTGAAGTTAATTTTAAGAAAAACAAGCAGATAGAATATTTTTTATTTTGGTGGATTGCTTTATGTTCTTTTAAGTGCCAGTTATCTTCGGGACCCGTCTTGAAACACGGATCAAGAAGTCTAACATGTGTACATTGTAAGTTGTAAATTTAGGGTGGATATGGAGCAAAGTGGAAAAAGGTCCTTTCGAAAACAGTAAATTAACTTCTAAACTAGTGCAAAGATATTTTTTAAATTTTGGAACTAAGATCTTAAAAGAACATAAAGCAATCCACCAAAATAAAAAAATATTCTATCTGCTAGTTTTTCTTAAAATTAACTTCAGATTTGCATGTCGTTTTTCACAGTTTCATGTCAGAGGCGTATGAAGCAAACAAGTATATCTTTGACAGATTAAAAAACAAAAACAATATATTTGACAGCATCAATTCGACACTATAGTTGCCTCTCAAATTTGAAGTAAATGGAGTTGGGAACTACGAATTAAAGAACTAGAATTTGAAAAAAAGGGTTCCCAAAAGTTTAGACGTTTAGAGCATAAATGGCGTTAAGACTCACATTTTTAGAAAACAATATGGCTTTATCGCCCAATGAGGTGAGTCTTAAAGCCATCCACTAAAAATTTGGGCATATTACTTTAAGACTCATTATAGTGGGTCATAAAGCCATTATGGCGTTATGACATATTATAACACGGCACCCATATTTTCCTTATAATATTCCTACATGTCCAGAAAGCATAGCATTTTCAGTTTTCTGTATTAAATCATATTTCTTTTCAATGTCTTATCAAAGATTACGCCAAGATATTCGATTTTGTCGGTTGTACTTAATCGTATATTTTCTGTTATGAGGAGGGTTATGCACAGTTCTGTTTGTTTCGGGATTATCTTTCATACGATTTTTGACGCCCAGACGCAGACAATATTTATGGCACCTTCTGTATCTACAAGCTCGGTTTGTGTGTTTTAAAAATTCCATTTAATCAGGATAGCCAGATCGCCTACACAGAATGCAATATGGTGACCAGCTCTTGTTGACTCCAGCACTCATCATACCAAGCAACCAGAGGAATAAAATACAATCATGTATATCATGTATAGTACCCCGCCATATCTCGTGTGTCCGATCTGTGAGAAGTCGACGAAATTTGCCCGAACCTTACATTTTTAAACATGAAAGCTATCCGCTTAAAAATTTCTATACCTTGATGAATATACCTAACATTTTCTTAACAGAGAAAGTTTTCTCAGTTATCTAAGCTAATCTGTGTATTGCCAAATCTACCTTTACAGTACATTTGATAAACTTAATAACACTAATACTATATTTACTATATTTTCAAGTTGATTAACATGTTGAACTAAAATTATATATTTTCATTTTTTGGTGTAATATTATCTCTAAGGATATTTGTCTATGGAGGACATGGCCAGATGGTAACGTCATATTCCTTGCCCTCTCAACCGTGGACGAATAATTTTCAAGAAAACCATAAATATTATTATGATTTCGGTCCCTATTACTTAACCTTATGCTAGCTAACATTTTCATCGTGAACACCCGGTATTTCCTAGAAATAAAAAAAAAATAAAAATAAATCTACTTGATTTAATTAATTTTATTTATTTTCTGTATCCATAAATTAAAAAAAAATGAGTACATTTCAATTATATTAGAGTTATAGTATGTTCACAGTTCACACCAGCTCTACATTATGTGATTTTGATTATCTTCGTAATTTTGAACAATATTACGTTCAAATTCATGTAATTTCCCACACAATGAGATGATTTGTAAATCAAATCAAATATAGTAATTTTGTAGAAATTATGCTCAAAATCATGTCAGAATCGAATGTTCAACCCTATTAATCTATTTTTAACCCAAAAAGTTTAGTTCTACAAACTTAATTCCTGTCAACTTGTCATTTCTGTCATGTTGTATTTTCTGTTATCAAGTCATCATTGTATTTTCTGTCATCAACAATAAAAATATTACAAATAATTTCAAAAAAAATATTATATTTTTTATTATATCAGTGATCGTAATTAGATTTTAGGTAGTGTGCCAAAAAAAATGTTCTTTTTTTTAAATATTATATCAGTGATCGTAATTAGATTTTAGGTAGTGTGCCAAAAAAAATGTTCTTTTTTTTAAACCAATATTTCTACGTGCCGATCCAAATCCATAAATTAAAATAGTATTGAAATAACAGAAATAAGATAATGTAGACTTATTTAATTTTAAATAATTAATTAAATTAATTAATTTTGGCACGCATGCCTTTTAATTGCGATCACTGTTATAAATCATAAAAAAACTTAAAATGTCAAACGAAATTATCTCAAATCTGGTGTGAACAGTTCGACGTAAATTCGAAATCATGAAACGAAATTACATAATTTCGAGCTGGTGAGAACATACTATTATGCAAATTTTAATCAATTATGTATATTTCCAATTTTAGTACAATTTCATTTTTTTTTCTTATTACGATAAGTTGACATTAGTAAACGCTAACGCACCTTCAATATTGATGAATATACCTAACGTATTCTTAACAGAGAATGTTTCCTCAATTGTCTAAGCTAATATGTGTATTGCCAAATCTACCAATCTACCTTTATAGTAGGTATATTATTGATGAGTTTTTTCCTTGTTTTTAGCTTGTTTTAATATAAATATTATGTATACTGTCATTTTACCATATATATTTGTATATGCATATATATTTATATACATAATTATAACCAAGATGTATTTCACATATTTTTATTCCAAAAAAATAATAAGGGAAGGTCAACAATCTCCAGAGGAATGGCATCGTCTGTATGGAAAATGTTCGGGTAATGAAATTTATCACATTGTTTTGGGTGATAGTAGATTTTTTGGTGAATATGAAGGGAAAAGTTTTACATATGCTAGTTTCCATTCACATCGAAAGTAAGTACGACAATGTATTTTTTTACTAAATATTGTTTCATTTGACGAACCCTTTAAATACAAAAGTGTAGGTTATTTTCTAAAGAGTCTGTAAATGTGGATTTCTATAAATCGTATTTTTTATGGAACTACAGTTTTTACCTGATATTTTTTTAAATATTAAAGTAATGAATTTTTAAAAATGAACAGAAAAAACATATTTTTCAAGTGACCAAAATCATTTACTTTGATGATGTTATTTTCATCTCTTGATTCGTAGAGTGTACGGAAGTACACCTTAATGTAAAAATTCCCTAAGGAATTTTTATTCAAATAAATAAATTATATGTTATTTTAAACAAATCTTTCTAAATATTTGTTCTAATTATATATATAAACAAAATGTAATTTACCTAATTCAATTTTCAATCCTGTAATAATTAAAATTGAATATAGTTATATTAATAATAATTTAATTCCGAAAACACTTCATTCGAACTTATGGTTATTATATTTTTCTTTCAAAACTATAGTAGTAACGATTAATATTCTATGTATTTATAAAATTAAATAGCATTAAAGCAGATTTATTACAAATTTTATTTATTCTGATGAACTTAATAGTTAATTATTTATTTTCTAATACAACTTTTTTAAATTATATTAATTTTTGATACAACAAATTTACTTTAATATCAAAATTTTTAAGCTAAAATCTCTCTACGAACAATTTATCTTTAATTTTTTTCCAATTTCTTATATTATATATGTATATTTTTTAAAGATATGGTGTAGCCTTAGTTGGGGTTCGACCAGCAGAACTTCCAGAATTTTATGAAGATACAATATTATTAAATCCCGGACCAAGACATATAATGAAAAAAGATGACACTTGTTATTATATGAGCATTACAAAAGAAGAAAATTCCGCATTTGTCGTTAATCAAAATCAAAATATCATAACAATGGAAACAAGTAAAGACGGTAAATAGCTTTAGTTTTTTTATTATTCTTATAATATAATAAATCTCGAAAAAAATATAAAAGAAAGAAACACAATTATTAAAATTAATTATATTTTTTTTGTATTTCTAATAGTTAAATTTACATGAACATTTTATTAAATTTTTTATAAAGTTTTTATTTATTCACAATTTAGTTAAATGTTAAATTAATTTTTTTTTAAAGTAATTTTGATTTTGGTAGGCCTCAGAGTATAAAGAACATTGCACAGCGTAATAGTTTCATAATCATCGTATTTTTTTCGTTTTCACTAGTAAAATAACCTTTAAAATAACCTTTCTTAATTTCCATTAAGACGTCCATATATATGATATTAGATCATCAAAACTTGGGTCTGGTTCATATCTTCCGAAAATGGACCTGCTCCACAACCTTGTTCCTTTTGATCCATCAGTATAAACCGTGAGGGAATTTAAATGGATAGGGGTGCCTTTCTCTCCTAGATGGTATTCTGATTTTAAAAGGAGTCTTTCTAGTTTATAGTCAGTTATACTATTCCGCTCTACACCATCCCCATGAATTGTTTGTAAAATATTTTGAGCTGTAACTTATCTATCGTAACTTACCCAGTTACCTAATTTGTTAAGACGTGCGGTAGCGGTAACTTATCCAGTTACCTAATTTGTTAAGACGTGCGGTAGCTTTCATCTTAAATATATGTATGTCAATCGGTAGGATACCTAAAATTACTACAACTTTCTAACGCCCCAGTGATACCTAAACAGCACTGGCGTGTCACCCGCCCACAAACCTTAATATTTAGCCCTACTTAGATATATTTCGTTAGACATTACATACGTTAACAATTACAAATTAGTTTATGGTAGCAAAAACTTTAATTTTGGAAATTTCCTTCTATTATACTCTACTAGACTCTCTTTTTAATTGTAATATTCCTTAATTTATATTACACATCAGTAATTTAAATTTGTAGTTTAACACATCAAAAACATTATAAAAGTATTTTACGCTTTCGAGTGGCAGAAATTCAAAAATAAATAAATTTCAAATAACAAGAAAGAACTGCGGTTGCTTAGTGTGTAGTGTAATATGTATCGTTCAAATCCCGGCCCAGGCATCGATTTCTTTCTAAGTTGACTCAGCTTTAAAGGAGTACCGGTAATAAAATATACAGCAATGTAAATTTTAAGACTTGAAAAAATGCTGGTGGTCGAGTCCAATTGCTGACAACAATTGACTCACTAGAAAGCCATTAGCTTTTTGCGCTAAATAGTTTATCCGTACAACAGGAAGTTGTACAACAGGAAGTCTTAATTGCAATAAAATGTCAGGAAAATCTCTAAGAGGCAGGCCTAGGCCCACATCGGGCTGTTGTGCCAAAATAATTAACAAAAAAAACCTATGATTATGAAACTACTGCTCAGTAACATAGTTGCATGGTATGATTTATATTCTGAATGATAGATATCCACACAATTCCATTATATATTCAAACATTTTGTCATATTTCAAGATAATATGATATCGTAATAATACGATAATTAAATTACAAAACATACAAAATAATATAATAATTACTCCTATTTATTATGCCTTCCTAATATATACTTTTGAAACATATTTTTACGTTAAATTAATTTAATTAATTATTTTAGTTAGTTTTTTATTATAATTTATTTTTATTTTTCGTATTATTGTGATTGTTAATTATATAAAAATTTAGTTAGAACAGCTACAATAAACAACAACACCACCACAATGACCACAGTGCATCCACAAATGGCACCAGTGCCGTCTGTATGTGTTCGTGTGCCACACAGTCCTAGTTTAGATTCTACGGTCATTAGTATGCCAATCAATAGACATCAATTTAACAGTGATTTAACAACATTATTCGTGCGTGAGTGTGCCACCCGACATTATACTTAAAAAATTCAATATAATTGTCTACAACCCCCGTTTGAAATTTATGTTATTTTTTTAGAAATTTAATTTACCATTTTATGCGCGACGCAAAATGCTAGCGTTGGCTCTAGTTGTAACCGTACAATAGCGTTGAAAAATTTATTAATATATAGTCAAAATAATTTAATGCGCAAAATTTGTCGTAATATAATATATATTCAACAATAAATTGCCCCCAAAAGCTTATAATTGCCAGCAGTGCCATATAAATTTTCCAACGTTGGCGTTGTGTTTATTTCTATTGACTTTTATACGTTGAAACCTTTTGAGAGTTACAGCTACAGTCAACGCTGACATTCTGCGTCCCGTATTATATTTGAATTCCTAATTGATTGTTTTTGGCTCAGTTTTAATATATGGCTGCGAAAATATTTTGCTTCCAAGTATTTTAATCATAATAATTATAATAATAGATTTTGATTTATATAAAAACTATAAATATTATTTTATAGTAGTGTAGTGTAGATTGATTATAGATATATTTTAATTTACTAGAAAATTTTAATTTTTATAATTATTTTATAAGTATGTAGTATGAATAAGAGCTAATTTTTGTATTAGATTATGTCTGTTGTACAAAAGATATTACAAAATGTTTAACAACTTGATTAAGTTGATGTTGATATAGAATAGTGCGTGGAGCGGTTGACAAACTTATTTTAAAGTTGGCCAACATGTTGAAGTAAAATCCATTTTTTTTTTTATATTTTGTGGGCGGATGTAATGTTTGCTTTCGTTTTTGGATTTCGAAAAATACATTTGAAAATTTACTGCTTGGCTGGTGTAAATGCGCACCATGCCTATGCGCAGCGTGACAATTGCAGCATACCTGTCTGTAAGCAATTTTTAATGTCTACTTTGTCAATTTCCATTCGATTTGTAAGAACAGTTATAGCCAAGTAAAAGGATATAAGGAAAATTAATTTAGAAGTCGCTGAGAAAAGGTCGTATGTTAATACAGCTATCAACAAATTCATAATGGCATTGGCAGCAGTACCCTCACATTATTGTCGTAGGTCGACTACTCGCAATGACTTGCCTTCAGATCTGAAACGCTGGTGAATGTTTATAATATGTATAGAGATCAGCAAGCCAATCAAAATTTGCATTTTGTAAATTACGATAAGTTTATTAAACTATTTCGGGACGGGAGGTTATAATATTGGAATACACCGACCTAAAAAAGATAAGTGTGAAAAATGCGCGAGATGGAAAAGTACGCCGGAATCTGAAAAGGATGAAAAATCACGTCAAGAATATAATAACCATTTCGAACGAAAAGAAAAAAATTAAAAAAGAATTTTTGGAAGAACGAAAAAAGCTGAGAATGATTCATCGTTACTTGTAGCAAGTTTCGATTTGCAGAAGGTTTTGAATTCTCCTATGGGTCAAAGTATGCTTATAGGTTATTTCCGAAAATTTGCTTCATACAATTTCACCATATACGAAACTTGCAACAAAACTGGCACTTGTTATTTCTGGAGTGAAAATAATGGAAAAAGAGGTGCCAATGAAATATGCAGCTGTTTCGATGAATTTTTTTGAATTTTATGACTGGAATGCAATGGTTTTAAAAAACAGCAAGATATTTACAAATACTTAGCCTCGGAATGAAATCAAATTTAAGGATATATACAAAATAATTATGACCAAAAATAATATAACAATTATCAAAAGTGATTATTCTGCAAATGAAGTTTCTTTTCGAACAAACAACGATGAACCTCGAATTGTTTATAGTTGCGAGCTGCCAATGAATGAAATGAAATACAAGGACTTGAAACACATGTGTGATAAAAAATCATTCCAATTAATATAATTCAGATTATCTCAGCTTAAAAGTTCACAAATCCGTGGTTAATATTTTTCCGGAAACAGATGGTAAAGACAAAAATATTTTGACTTACTAAGTCAAATATAATAATTATTTTTTAAGGTTTCTACCTAGCCTAATCCTATTTTTTTCATAAAGAACTTTTTGTTTTGTTTATTTATTTTTGTTATTTCTTAATTAATAATTTTTTTTTAATTATTTACTGGTATTGTTAATTCTTCAAAATGAAATTGGACTAACAATAGGCACAACCAAATGACATAAGCACCTACTTTATTGGAAAAAACTGGGGAAATTTTTTTTCTCTTTTATTTATTTATTTATTTATTTATTTGTGTTTAAATCAAACAACTTACAAAATTTCTTAAAATATATAAAATTACAAAATTCTTAAAATATATAAAATTAAAATTAAAATTAAAATAGTAAATATGAGTAATCAAATATAGATAAAATATATACAATAATAATATGTATATAATAAAAATATTAATTCTATATAAAAAATAGAATATTGTCAAGTATTTAATTGATTTTACTCATATTAATTAACTAGCTATAAATTCCAATTTAAAAGTGTTTACAAATTACTAATTAAGTATAGTAATAAACAAAAGGTTTAATTAATAACAGTAATAACAATCATAGCAATTATTATAGCAGAAACAATTCAGTTACTTAATATTAACTTTTTTAAATTATTTTTAGAAGTTGAACTTCTTATTTGATTTTGATATTTATTACATAATATCAGCATCCGATTAATAGGTTCAAACTTTCCATATGAAGTTCTATGGAAAGCTATTCTGAACAAATTAGGCGATCTACAGCGATAATTATTAGCAAATTGAATTTTATTTAAAATGAACAATGAATCAATTTGCAAATTTATTACTTCTGTTAAAAAGATCACGTCAGCCAATTCCCTTCTCTTTTCTAATGTTGTCAAATGGATGAGATTCAACCTTTCTAAATATGGTGGTAAAATGTATGGGTTCAACCATTGAAATTGACGAAGAGCAAATCTAATAAAATTTCTTTGGATTGCTTCTATTCGGCGAACATGAATATCGAAGTATGGATTCCATACTTGACTGGCATATTCTAGATTAGGACGAACAAGACAAGTAAATAGTGACTTTAATATGTAAGGATCCGCAAATTCTTTAGACCACCGTTTTATAAAACCTAACATTGAATTTGCTTTATTGATAATATAATTGTAATGCAACTTGAAGTCCAATTTCGGATCGAAATAAACACCCAGATCTTTAAAGGATTTAACTCTTGAAACAGTTTTTTCGTGGAGTTTATATGAAAATTGATTGGGCGAATGTTGACGTGAAAACGTCATTATTACACATTTATTGACATTAAGTTTTAGAAAATTTGAGTTACACCACATTGAAAAACGATCTAGATCATTTTGAAGCAAATATGAGTCTTTCAAAGAAGTAATCTTTTTATATATCTTCATATCGTCTGCGTATATACTTATACTGCTATTTTTAATTATAGACACTACATCATTTATCGAAATAATAAATAATAATGGTCCAAGATGGCTACCTTATTCGCTAAATATACAAGTTTGAGTGAAAAATAGAGCTGAAAACAATTCTATTATAATTAAGAAATATTAAAAAATAATAATTGTGCCAGCTTCAGTGCAAAATTGCTTTGAAACTATATTTTGGCTCTCCTGAACAATTTACACTTTTTCGCTTAGGCCCTTTTATTGAATTAGCGTCGATATATGAATTTTTTTTGTTATTTTTTTTTAGAATGTTGAGAAAAAAATTTACTTTTATTATATAATAGCCTTTTCAGACTATGCATGTTTAACGCGTAATTTAACAAGACAAAAAACATCCCATTCAGACTACGCGAAACTTATTAAAGTTGTCTAAAAATATATCAAACTGAAAAAAATATTTTCTTCGTATTTAAATAATAAAGGAATTTTACTGAAGTAAACAACAAAAACACGAAGAAACTTTTTTTTTCAGTGCAAAATTTTAGAATTACGCATTTTTTAATTACATTTTTACTAAATAAATTTTACTCGCGTCAGCTGAAATATGTAATAATTGAATATTTGGCATTATGACAAACCCTTAAAAATTGTATGTTATATTTTCTTACTAAATTAGTAAGAAGAGAAGATTTCTAGCCCAAAAATGATAATACTAATACCAATGGATTTACCGTCAATTCTGTGTGCAACAATTCTGTGTGCGACAATTCTGTGTGCGACAATTCTGTGTACAACAATTATGTGTGCAACAATTCTGTGTGCGACAATTCTGTGTAACATTTTTCAGAATTATTCCTTTGGCTGGGTTCAACAACGAGCCGCCCGTTTGTTGAACCCAGCCAAAGTAATATTTCTGAAAAATGTTACACAGAATTGTCGCACACTGAAAAAAAAATTTAAAAAATTTGAACAGTTGAACTAACTTTATAATAGTAAAATAATAACTCAGCTTTAGCATTACCCCGTACCAACGACGCGGACGTACTGAGAATAAGGTACCTCTTTTTTAACCTGTTAACTGTTTATGTCGCATATATGCGTCGATGAAAAACGCTCCTATTTTGCTAATGCGTGTATATGCGTCAGGCGAAAAAAATTATAATTTGCTATGAATTTCTTATATAAGCAAAAAAACAAACTATTTTCGAAATTTTAATATTCTAAGAATTTTAGTATACAGCCAAAACCTAATTGGAAACGTTACCACTCTTTGAATTCTCAGCACATCTTTACTTGCGCTGCTAATATCGCAAATTCGCGTAAATTTAATTTAGCAACTAGAAAACATTTTTCAAAAAAAAAATTAAACAGCTAACAGGTTAACGTAAATTAGTACATTTTTATCCATTTTGTACATTAGAAAAAAAATTTAAAAATTAAAGATTGTACATTTTTATTCAGTTTTGTACATTATAAAAAACCAAATAAATTCAAAAATGAAAAATTGTACATTTTTATTCATTAATTTTTTATAAAATATCAATAGATATTTCTTATGCGTTCTAAGAAGAGTTATAAGATTTACTTGTAAAAAACCTCATAATTTAACCATGAAGGTACAAGAGCTGCTATTATATGTATGTATTTATATATCTGATGATTCCCAGCTACTGGAAAAAGTGATTTACACACACCACAATAGACAATACACACAATTTCCATTCCAGGCACAGAATGTTGGTACACACAATTGTCGCACATAGAATTGTCGTACACAGAATTGTCGCACACAGAATTGTCGTACACAGAACTGTCACACACAGAATTGTCGCACACAGAATTGACGGGATACTATACCAATGCGTATTAATATTATAAAAATTCTTACTCTTCTACCTTCCCCCTTCTAACAAACCTAAAATAAATTGACACTAGGCAGAAAAAGGAAATAGAAAGCATTTTCCAAAAAGAGGGCTTGCCATATTTATATTTTAATTAAATATGCAAACCAAGTTATTAATTATGCAAACCACTTATCCAAAAAAAAATGAGTACATCGTCTGGCACTGCACACATTTGGCGTAGAATTTCTGAATCGGGAATACTATATGATTCTATATACAAAGGTTGTATATATTTTCAAACCTTTCCACCTAGGGACGAGAACTATATTTTGATTATTGCATAATAGAAAATTAGCTGATAGTCAAACCAAATACATAAATATTGTGGTTTGTTTGAATTACTTTAAGGAAAGTATATTTAAAAAACTTATTTTTATTTATATTTGATTCAGGAAATTTACTTTTAGAATTTTCTGTTTCAATTCAATGCTTTGTCACTGGTGGTTATTGTCAAAATTGAAACATAAAATTCAAAAAGTAAATTTCCTGAATCAAATATAAATAAAAATAAGTTTTTTAAAAATTCTTTCCTTAAAGTAATATAATACCATAATAATACCACATCAATATAATTTCCTGTGGTTCTTGAGTAACGATCAAATGCCAATATGAATTCTGATAAGGTCAACTTTCTCTAATTATTATTCATCGTTACTCAAGCTCCACAGGTAAGTATCTTAATGTGGTATTATTTGCTTGTTTATTACATTTTAGTTGAATAATACTTTAAGAGGAAGTGTATTTAAAAAACCTGACGCCCTATGGCACACGTTTTGGGACCCACTTGACCCACGGTGCCTCATTGACTACCCACCAAGATGTACTCTTCAAATCCATTCATTTGACACCCCACATGATTTTTTTTGCGATGAGCCTACATTACCCATTTAAAGACTTCATTGAATAGCTACTAGGGATATACCCCACATGATTTTTTTGTATGATGTTTTGAGCCGCACATAGCTCACGGTGCCACACGGACTATCTACTATTGAGATGTACTCTTCAAGACCTTTCATTTGATACATCACATTATTTTCTTGTGATGGGCCCTCACATGGCAGCGGTTTTGGGCTCGTCAAGAGCTTTCATTTGATACTCCACATGCTTATTTTCTACGATTGGGCCACATGACGCACTTTGAGCCCTCGTCTAACCCAGGGTGCCCCGCAGACTACGCAATGGGATATACTCTTCCAGACCCTTCATTTGATACCACATGATTTTTTTTGTATGAGGGGCTCCACATTACCCATTTTGGGCGCTACATAACCAACCCACGGTGCCACCCGGATTATCCCACATTGAGATGTACTCTTCAAGACCTTTCTGATACCCCACATCATTTTTGGGAACATGCGGCCTCTCGTACCACCTTACCATCTAAATTTAAAGGGCACCAAATATCTGATAACACGAGCTTAACGTACAAATTTGAATTAAATTGGTCAAGCCGTTAAGAGTTATATAGATTTTTAAAATACGACTAAAAATAACAATAAAAAGTGAAAAAATAAAATTCATTTTTTCCCTCTAGAAAAATCGAATAATTAATCCTATTTTCCATCTAAAAAAATCTAGTATGTATATTTTCCTTCTAGTAAGTAAGTAATAAGTAATTTTATAGATAAACCATTAAAATCCAGAAGAGGTTACAAACCATTACACCTAGATGGCGCCAAAGATATCTAGCTGGGACTAGAACCATTAAAAACCATAGAGAAACAATTATGCTGGGTTTACATTATGGCGAAAATTAGATTCTAATTTTAAAAAGGATGCAAGATAGTATTTTTCCCTAAGTGTGATAGAGAGAGATATGTCGTCGAGAAAAACTTTCCCCTTTTTGGACGTTGACAAATTTTCTCTTCTTTTTTATTGGACGTCGAATTATAGCACAAGACGCCAGCCTGCATGAGAAAATGAATATGACATGACGACATAATTTTATAGTTGATATAGCTATAAAACTATGAAATACTTTTTTTTCTACTTTTTTTTTGTAGGTACTTTTTTTCTTGTATACAATTTTTTTTATATATTCTAATATATGAATATATACAACAATAATATATTATATATATCATTTATACGTCAACTCAGTTCTTAAGTGTTCACTGTCCAAAAATAAAAATATTGAGAAATTGAAATTTATGATTTAGCATAAAAGTTATTATACTTTTTGCAACATTTCAATAATTGTAAATATTTTTTATTTTTTATATTTTTTATTTGTTTTTTATATAGAAGTGATAACAAAAATATTTATAAGTTGTAATTTATTTCATTTTTTTAAAAAACTACTGATCGATGTCGAATTGGGTCTTAAATAGTACTATATGTAAACCGGTAAATTATTCCCATTTAGCGGATATTGAACAAGAAATTGCATTTTGAACAGATAAGCCCATCATTTTTTTTTTTAATTATAATTTCATAACAGAATTAGATGATATGAATATTGCACAATTAATATGAACATAAAAACTTAACCGTAAAGTGTGACATAAAATTTAAAATTTTATTAATATTGTGCAATATCCATATCATCAGTTAGAACTTACCGATGATATGGATATTAAATACTTGATTAAAAATATAGGATTTGCACAAATATGAACTGACTTTTACTTTTGAAAATCTTGCGTAAGTTTGATCAATGTTATACATATCCTTTTAAAACTATTGGATATTGCACAAATATCCGCGGTAATAATTTAATATTTTGGCCCATTGAACATAACTTTTCAAGAATATCTTGGAAACGATTTGTGATAGAACCAAACGTTTTACGCCAATCGAAAGATCGTAGTCAAATTAGTAAAACTGCATATAACACATTTTGTCAAAAAATTTTCTATTGAACATAACAGGACAATATTTACTATAAAAAAATTTATATATGTCAAATATTTGCTATAATTCCCACCTAAAAATAATAATTTTTTGTTTCATTCCCCTTTTGGTTAATTTTTTCTTGCTATCTCTTTTTATTTTGGCGAAAAAATAAAAATTCTCCATAATATAAACCTAGCATAATAGAAAATTAACTCATATTCAAACCAAATATGTACAGAAATAATTACATATGTATATGTATGTATATTGGAATTGTAAATGAAATAAATGAAAAGTGAAATTTTGTCTCCCACATATATAATTCACAGAATGTAGGTATATTTTTGTGTATATAAATAAATATAATTTTCATTTTAAATCGGAATTGTATTCGTATACATATACATAATATATGTATATATATATATATATATATATATATATATATATATATATAAATATAACTCATTTAACTATATATATATGCATATATATTATATATGTATATAATATATTTATGTATATTTATGCATATATATATGTATATATAAAAAATAACGGGATGGGACAAAATTTCGTGAGACTTCAAACTGTAATAACATATTTATTCATTTTGACGTAACTAAACTAATAACCTTGATCTTCAATTACTTACCGCAGGGCAGGGCAGGCCTATTGAACGAATCGCTGAAAAGGAATTTATACACACAAAAAACTACCATAGAAAAAAATTTGTTACGATAAATAATTTTGGAATAAACAAAATTATTCCCTTTTTTTTGTTAAGAGGCCTTTGCCCAAAAAGTAGGATAAGGTTTTGCGCTGGAGCAGATAACTTGAGCTGTAATTATCGGATTTTGATCTGGTTTTTTGCAAATGGTTGGTAATAATACCTACCTTTTACACTATGTAGATTTTTTTTTAACTTTTTGACCTAGGTTGTCTGGAAATTTAAAAAAAAATTTCATTTCCATACAAAAAAAACGTTGCAACTTAGATTTTTTCAACAGTTTTCATCCAATTTGGGTGAAATTTTGAAGACAAGTAGTCTTTATAAAATTAATCTACACTAGGCAGCCCTTTTTTTCATTTTCGACCTAGGTTGTCTGGAAATTTAAAATGATTTGTCATTTCCATACAAAAAAAATGTTGCGACCTAGATTTTTTCCACAATTTGGATCCAATTTGGGTGAAATTTTGAAGACAATTAGTCTTTATAAAATTAATCTACACTAGGCAGCCGGAATTTTGATTTTTGACTCTAATTTTGATTTAACAGCAATTAAAAACTAAACTAAAGAAAATAAATTCATAAAATGAAGTCATTTTTTAAATTGACTCTTTTCCCAACATTTTCTTAATTAAAATTTTCAAAAATAATAGAAAATAAGTTTGTAGGAGCCAAATTAAGGAAGTAACTTTTTCCAAAATTTTCTAAAAAAATACTAATTTGAAATTGTTATACAGAAAAAAGTTCCACTAATTCCTAATAGGATCGTCGGTTGTAAATTGTTATATTCGCTATTATTTTTTGTAACTATATCTCTCTTGTTGTTCTCTATATCCTTTCTTATTTTGGGTATATATACAAACTTCTTTTTTTCATTTTCTTAAACAGGTTTTAGTTATATGCAAATATTTTCATTTAAATTTTAAATTTCAATATTTTAGAATTTTTTCGTTTTCTATATTCAGAATATTTATAATTTTTTAGGGGTTTAATAGTTTTTTTTGTTGAATGTGCTAAAAGTCTGTCGAGTAAGTTTAAAAAAAGGATAAATAAGAAAACTCAATAGCATATTTAAACGGGAATGTTATTTAAATTATAATAAATAACAATTTTTAATAAATAATAATATTTATTATAATAATCAAATGCATCAGTTCAGTATAAATTGAACTATGACTTTTTTTTCCTAAAAATAAGAAAAATATAAAAAGTATACTTTTTGGTATTTTCTTATAGATAAATTTCATGCATATTATTATTTCAATTTAAAAATTTAAGAATTATTTATCTTTCCCTATTTTTGGGAAAAAAAGATAATCAAATTATGAATGATTTGTTTATTAAAATTATTATTAAAAGAGTATATAAATAAAATAAATTATTCATATGTATATATTATGTAGCAAACATAAAATTCATACAAAAATCAAATCCATACATTTTTCTTATAATAAATAAAAATTCGCTAAAATTCAAACTTCACATTTTTTTACAAAAAAATACAAAATTTTCTAAAATTCAAAATTATTTTTTTATTGTACATAATTCTCATTCTCACAAAAAAGGCACACGCTTATTTGAAAAAAAGTGAGAAATTTTAAATACACAATTTGAGAAAAGTGTTATACCAAATATTATATTTTATATGCAATAACTAAAATTGTGTGTGTGCGCTTTGTAAATTGTTATACACACCATGTATAGTATAACAAAACGAAGTATACCAGATATAATTTTACTTTTTGGGCAAAGGCCTCTTAAATAAAAATAATTTTAAATTTCTATTAACCGAATCAGTAGCATCAGCCACACGGCAAAATTATCTGCAATTACTTGTTTAGACCAGCGCTGTCGAATGTACTACTATAGTAGTATTTTACTACTATTTGGTACGGCATACTACTGTACTACTATATCCTCAATAGTACTACTTTGTACTTTTATCTATATTTATCAAAGATTTAGTGTGGTTTTATACAATTTATGTTACAAAAAATAAAAAAATAACCTTTTTTTTTCATATCAAAAACAAAAATTAGCATATTCGTCAAATGCATAAAAGAAATTTACCTTGGATCTTGGATGGGACTTTTTCTGAAATAAAATGTAGCGAATACTAGGATTCTATTAAATTTACTAGGATTCTATTAAATAACGTTAAAATCATTTATTTTCTTTAATTGCCGCGTTCAGCTCGATCCAGCTCAAATAGCGCTGCAAAGAGCCGCACTTGATAGAGTAGCAAAAATTAAATAGCCGTTCAGTAGAATTTTTCGCTAATATACCCCTTAAAACACCAACTTTTATTTAATATTCCTGTCAAACAAAAATTGCTGATCTATCTAGCATAAAATTTTTCTGCTAAATAAAACTCGAGCGCTAGAGATCGAGCGCTCGAAAAAATAACCGCTCAGTTAATATTAATATTATTACGTGAAATTAGTAAAAATATCAGTGAAATGACAACAACAATGTCTTTATCACCAACAACCACAATACCATACCATTATCCTTGTCAAATGAAAAAAATGAAAATATTATAATTATTAATATAATTATTGTTCAAATAATTATATTATTTGAACAATAATATACCATTCATTATTTTCCGACACATAATTAAATTTTACTTTCTTTTTTTTTCGTAAATTTCTATTCTTGACTACTTGAACATAGAAATTTTTGAATGAAAATCGTCATAGCAAACAGTATTTTCTGGTTGTTTATTTTTATGAATCTTTTTTATGATATTTTTTTCAAAATGTTGAAAAAAAATTTTGTTTTATTTTGTATGCCAAATACAAAGTTTTGTATGCCAAATACAAAGTTTTGTATGATTGAACTGTGTGTGGTTATGTTGATCGACAACTCCATAGAAAATCAGTCGCTGGCTGTCAAAATTTGGAAAAAATTATTAGACATATAATATAATAATTTTATGTGGAATTTAAATATTAAATAGAAAAATATTATATATATATATATATACATATACCAGAAGTGTAAATTCATAAAAGGAAAACTAAGCTGACTATACTTTGGAATTGGAATTAAATATATATATATATATATATATAGATATATATTCAGACTTATATATGTAAAATAAGGACTGTCCCAGAAAAAAATGATACTAATATCTTGTTTAATTTCTTAGTACATATATAATTTACCGTTTATTGTACAATTGTGAAATATTTTATTGTTTGAACTTGTAAAATAATTACGTAAAGGCCGGCGCACAATTGGGGTTTTAATCCATAGTGTTAACTTAAAAAAGTTTCAACATATGGAAATCAATGTAACCGAGCACAATACCAGTAGTTAACGCTAGGCGACAAAAACGCCAGCGCTGGCTTTCAACAAGTTGAAAAATTAACGCCAGCGCTAGACTATTTCAATATTGGGAGGCAAAAAATTGGTGAAAAATCTATTTTTTGGGATGCAAAAACTTGACAAAAAACAAAATTTAACTATGCGAGGCAAAAACTTGCTGGAAAAATCACATAAAAATTATGAAAATTTTACAAATATAAAAAAAAATCTACGCTACAATTGTGCGAAGCCTGGCTTTTTCCGCTAGCGTTAATAAAAGTTAAAGTAAACGCTATCGATTAAAGCCCCAATTGTGCGCCGGCCTTAATAGCTACTTCGTTATTTGTTCTCCATGCAGAAACATGTGATCAAAATAACAAAAAGCGCGTGATGAAATAATTTCCAAATATGCGGAAAGTAATAAAATTAAGTATTTAATTAACTACACAAAAAATTTATTTATTTATTTAGATTTGCAAATGGCTTGCCACAATATAATATTGCTTTGGAAATTTTGAATATTTTTTGGTGTAAGCAAATGTAAATAAATAAATAAATTTTTTAAAATTTTTAAAGATACGCGCCCTTTTAATAATAGCAAAGATAATAATATAAGAAGAGTTCAAAACTCATACAAAAAATTTCATATGGATAAGCAAATTTTAAGATTAATAGACCTATTTACAAATTAACAACGTAACAACTGATTTGACACTTGTTAAAAATTAATAAGAAGTGCCATAACAAGCAAGCGTAAAAATGCTATTCACAAAAATGGTGAATATGCACTTGTTAAAAATTATGAGGTGAATTTTGCTTGTTAAAATGTGAACGAAAAATAGTTAAATGGTGAATAAATTTTCTAAAAAACCGGTTTCTAAAACAGAAATTTTGTGATTTTTTTTATTTGAATTGAAAAATATATTTTTGTACTTGAAAATTCTATGAATTTAGTAGTTGTAGGTTGTACATACAATATATATACAGTTGCTCACAAAAGTATCCGACCACTTCTTTTATTCAGTAGAATTAATCTTAGACGTTAAGTTTTAAATATCAGAAAACAAATAATTATTATTTTTTAACATTATTTAGTCTTTTAATTTATAATCCAATCATAGAAATATCAAAATTCAATATACTTCAGAAAAAATCGACAACCAAACAATTAAGTACATAATTCGGAAATGCCATTTTTCTCGAATGACGCACTATTTGGAAACTATTTGGTAACTAAACTTACTTTGGGGAAGTCCCCCGTATGTATACACACTTAGTGCCCGACTTTACTGTCAATTGTTTTAGAGTTCGCACAGCTATGTAAGTTTTTCTGATAATTAATTCATTTTTCTAATATGTTTTTCTAGTATTATAAAGTGCATTAGTAAAGGCTTTTTATAGCCAATATTAAAAACAATACTTAATTGAAAATGAAGTGAAAAACATTAAATATATTGAACCAAGTAGGGTGGCCGGATACTTTTGTGAGCAACTGTATATAATATAATGTATTTATATATACGGTATATATATATATATATATATATATTATGGTTTATATATTTACTAGATAACAAAAGTCATATACATATATATATATACGAATATATATATATATATTGTATGTAAGACTACTATTTAAATTTACTGCCAGTTTTTAAAAAAATTCATAAAATTTTCAACTACATACAAAAATACATTTTTCAATTCAAATATATACATATGTATATATTAAAAATATTTAAAAATATTTATTTGTATATAATGCAAGTATATATTGCAGAAACCCCTAAATGAAAATGATTATAATATGAAAAATTCTATACAGATTCCAATATATGATAATTTTTGAATATTTGTTCGAAGGATAAAATTTAAATGTTTCATTTTTGTATTCGCATAGAGTCAGTATTAATTCGAAAAAAATTTATATATATATTATTATGACTTTTATACCTACTAGATACAAAAAATCGGTATATAAAATGTATATATATCTCACTATATATATATGTATATATATAATATATATATCATATATATATTAATATTATAAAAAAAGATAAAAATTATCATATATATATTTTTCATATTTCATAATTGATAATAATATATATAAACATAGAATATATATATATGTATATTGTATATGTAAAACTACTATTTACTGCCAGTTTTAAAAAAAAAATCATCTAATTTTCAAGTACGAAAAATCACTTTTATATGGAGTTGTTAAATAACAACCACTCAAATCTGGTTGTTAAATACCAAGTGTCAATAAAGAAATTTAACAGCTTAACAATTATCTTAACAATTTCTGAATAGCAATTTTAACAAGCCGTGGTGAATTTTTATCAATATTGTGAATTTTTTCATACAAAATTTTGACATTGTGAATTTTTATAATATACCAACTTGTTAAATAACCATGACAGTTCATAATGAAGGAATTGTCATTTTCTTAACAATTTTGTTAACAATTTGTGAATAGCTATTTTCAATTTTGCTTGTTAAATAACGACTTAAGAGATTAACAAGATAACAAGTCGGTTTGTGAATAAGGCTATTTATTATAAATCCCACAATAAATAAAGCTTTACATATACTTTAAAACAATTCGAAATATTTCCTGCCGTGCCGACTAGGTTAATATTTTATTTTTAAAAGCTTAGCCATATATTTCGCAAAAGCTCTTTTTAATTTTTTTTAAATAAATAAGCAACAGCTCTTTTTGTGTCCATGCACACATGAGTATGCACATATAATTGTGTGTATACACTATTTATGGGATTTAGTTTTTTAATTAAAAAATTAACAGAATTTCTTATACATATGAGTTTTGAACTCTTCTTATATATACTCTTTGATATTACTTTAAAGGGAAAGTATAATTCAAAACTCTTTTTTTTATTTATATGTTATTATTAATTTTTTCTAAATATAAAAAGCATCATATTTGCAGTAGTTAGTAGTAAAACTAATTTTGAAGTAAATCTTCTTTAGCCGCGTTGGGGGTATTTTCATGAAAATGTCACGAAATTTTGTCCCAACCCGTTATTTCTTATACATATCTGTATAAATATATTACATATTTATAAATTTATATATATATATATATATTATATTATATATATATATATATATGTATATATGTATATATATATATATATATTATATATATATATATATACATATATACGAATACAACTCCGATTTAATATGAGATAATTAAAATTATACCCGGGACACACAGGACCGAAAACTCAGTTTTCGTGTTTTCAAAGTTCAAAAATGGAAATTCATAAGGTTTAGTACAGTTTTCAGGAATAAATTGAAAACACGAAACCTACAAATTTTTAAGGTTTTCACGAAAATATATTTTAGCGCCATCTATTACAAAATAGAAGATATGTATTTTTGTAGTAGGCATAGCTAAGTTTCCATACAAAAAGTAGCCATTTTTGTGTAAAATAAAAAAAAAAATCGAAAATTAAAAAAAAAAAGAAAAAAAATTAAATTTTATTAAATAATTTTTAATATAATTAAATGAAAATTTGACATTAAAAACAAATAATTACTATTTTTAATTTTTTTGGTTTTTACGTAGAGTTGTTTAAATAAATAATTTTCATAATTTGACATTCGAAAACGAAATCGCGCTCCATTTTTGGTGCGTCACTATAAAAGTTATTAGATCTAGTTTTCGCGAAAACTTAGGTTTTCAATTTTGGTGTGTCCCGGGTATTATACTTAAATAAACAAAAATATAATACATTATCTGTGAATTATATATGTGGGAGACAAAATTTCACATTCCATTTATTGTATTTACAATTACAATATATGTATGGTTGGTTGGTTGGTGTAAGTGGCGAGTCCTGGACGACTGTCCATGTTCTCCAATTAGCGCAATAGCGCCGTTTTCATACCACTCATTCTCGCGACCAAAAGGCAAGTAAATATGGCAAGTGGGGTGTTTGTTAGAGCCATTTCGTGGCGTTCAAGTAACGGGTTATGTCAAGAGGTTTTATCCCGGCTATATCGCTTAGCGCATTAAAGAAGGGACTGCCGAGAGAACAGAGTCTGGCCCTGGCCAGCGCTGGACACTCGCAGACGAAATGTACTATTGTTTCTTCTACGTTTGTTATAAGGCAGCTGCGACACGAAGGATTAAACGGGATACCAAGCCTGGAGGCATGCACGCCAATCGGCCAGTGGCCCGTAAGTACGGCTACTGTTCTAGCCAGATCCTTTCGTGGTAGCTTAAGAAGTTCGTCACTTCTGTTTTTATTGTACGACGGCCAGGTACTCCTCGCCGTATTGCAGTTATTTAACCCAACCCATCTGGAGTTGGCTAAGGAAAGGTAGTGCAAGTATATGTCTCTTTTTACCGTGTTCATTGGTAGCTGCACCTGTTCTGCCAATGTATGGTCTAAGCCCGAGCCCGATCTAGCCAATTCATCAGCACGTTCATTACCCTCAATGTTCCTATGACCGGGAACCCAAAAGAGTGTAATGTTGAGATGACTGCCTAGGTATGTGAGTTCTTCGTAGCAGTTCCTAACTGGTTTCGAGGATATGACGGCAGAGTTAAGAGCCAAGATAGCGGCCTGACTATCTGTAACTACTGCCACATTCCGCTTAGTTGTGGAGTCGTTCCTAAGTGCTTGGCATGCCTTCCAGATTGCTAGCATTTCCGCCTGGAAGACACTACATCTGTCTGGTAGCCTATAGGAATTTGCAAGTTTAAGGGAATCCGAGTATACTCCAGCGCCAACACCGCAGTCCATTTTGGAACCGTCTGTGTATAGCACTGTGTCCATGTTAGCAAGTGGGTTATTAGCTTTCCACTCATTCCTGGTTGGCAATCTGACTGAATTTCTTGTCGATCTCAAATTTTCGAATAGTGTAATCAGTGGTTATTGTATCTAAGTAGCTACCTGTAGTGCCTAAGATTCTACCATGTCCGTAGGGTTTAGCTTGCCAGTGCTTGTTCTCTTGAAGCCTGAGCGCACTACAAGTAGCAAGGTTCTTAATGTGGAGCTCAAGGGGGAGAAGGTGGTAGAAGCAAGTCCAAGGCAGCACTTGGCGTCGTTCTTAACGCTCCAGTGATGCTTAAACTAGCACTTCTCTGGACTTTGCATAGCATGACACTGATATATTGTTTCTCGACAGCAGGCCACCACACCACTGAACCGTAGGTGAGGATAGGTCGTACAACGGCAGTATAGAGCCATAGAACCATCCGTGGTTTCAGACCCCATTTTTTTCCCAGCATTTTTTTGCATGAATAAAGGGCTATACAGGCCTTCTTTACTCTTTCCTCAATATTAAGTCTCCAGTTTCAGTTTCGGGTGTAACATTACACCTAGATACCGTACGCTGGAGGCCAGATTCAGAGTTTCCCCGTCCAGTCTAGGTCGGTTAAACGCGGGTATTTTTGTTTTTGTGGTAAACAGCATTAATTCCGTTTTCTTCGGATTAACATTAAGGCCACACTCTTTGGCCCAATTGCTTACCATTAGCAAAGCTCTTTCCATAATTTCGCTTATTATGTGAAGGTATTTGCCAGAGACCAGTATCACTAGGTCATCCGCGTACGCTATTGTTATAATTCCCTCCGCCTGGAGTTTCCTAAGAATCTTATCCATCGCTATTAGCCACAGTAGGGGAGACAACACGCCCCCCTGCGGCGTACCTCTTTTGGTGAATCTGGTAATATGGCTGTTACCAAGATCCGCCTGTATTTGTCTTGATTGAAGCATCTTTACAATCCAGCTGCACATAGCTGGGCAAACCCCTAGTTCGCTCAAGGACTCTTGGATAGCTTCTACTTGTATGTTGTTAAAGGCACCTTCTATGTCTAGAAAGGTGGCAAGGGTGTATTGCTTGTAGTGGAACGATTTTTCCACATTACGTACCACTTCACTTAAAGCAGTGTCAGTGGACTTACCTTTACAGTACGCATGCTGTGACTTGCATAGCGGAGTGATATCAAGAACTTTCGTTAGCTCGACTTCGAGTAGGCGTTCCAGTGTTTTTAGCATGAAAGAAGAGAGGCTGATCGGCCTGAAGTCCTTTGCTGTTTCGTGCCCTCTCCTTCCAGCTTTTGGGATGAAGACTACCCTAGCCCTCCTCCATGACTGTGGTATATGGCTAAGCACAAGGCTACCTGTAAATAATTTTTTAATGATGGGAATAATAAGCTCCTTACCTTCCTGTAACATCTTAGGAAAAATACCGTCTGGACCTGCGGATTTGTATGGAGCAAAATTGTCGATCGCCCAGGCGACCATATTATCTGTTACCAATGATTTGACCCATTCCCCTGACTGCGATATAGTTTCCTGGTTGCCCGTCTGAGCAGCTCCGTCAACCTCCGAGCAGCCTGGAAAGTGGGTGTTCACTAGTAAGTTTAGAGTTTCTGAGGACGACTCCGTCCATGTTCCTTCCGAAGTCTTCAGAAAGGATGGATTTGAGTGCTCTTTGGAAAGAACCCGACTAAGTCTGGCCGTGTCTTTCGAGGTTTCGATGGATTCGCAGTAATCTTGCCAAGATTGATTCTTAGCTGTGCGAATAGCTTTTTTGTACTCTTTCAAACGGTCCTTATAGAGTTGCCATGTGTTTCTTTTATAGCAGAAATTATAGGCTTCCCTAGTCTCCCTTCTTAGGCTCGTCAGATTTTCATTCCACCATACTGGGAACGATTTCTTGCTTCGCTTTATGGGACATGAAACTTTGAAAGATACCTGCATGGCCTTTGCGAACTTGTCCGTCTGTTCTTCTAGTTGGGTAATGGATCTTATATCTGAATCCGAATTATCTATGGCTGATAATTTTTGTCTTAGTACATTTCTGAAAGTCGTCCAGTTTGTACTTTTGGGATTTCTGAAGGGCTTAGGGCTATCGCGCATGTAATTTATATTGAAGAGTATCCAACTATGATCTGAAAAAGATTTTTTCTCCGATACTCTCCAATTTTCTAGCTTTAGGGAATCATTATTACTAATGCAGGTAATATCGATAACCTCTTCCCATCCCGGACAACTGTCCGAACTTGGGAAGGTAAAGGTGGGAGTATTACCCCTATTTGCAACTATTAGGTTAGTATTTAATATAAAATCAAAAAGTGACTCACCTCTGTCATTTATTTCAGAGCTTCCCCACAGGGTATGTCTGGCATTCGCATCGCAGCCGGCTAGGAGATTGTTTCCTTTGTCATGGACTAGTTGCTGGAATTCCAGTGGCGGGGCAGGTTTATCGTGAGCCATATACACCGAACTGATGTATAGCTCCTTACCACCCTCCTGTTCAATCTTGACAACGGTCAGATCTACAGAACTGAAATTAGAGCAAAGAAAGGCATTAATGTGTTTTTTAACCAGAATACATGTTCTGGGCTTACCACCGTTCACTTCCACAGGCTTGTAGAATAGGTTATAATTTCGGCAAGACAGACCTCAAATTCTGGAGGTGTTAATCCACGGTTCTTGAATAATGGCGATGTCGTGGTCTTCCTCAACTAGGAAGACCAGCAGGTTATCCGAAGCACTTTTGGAGTGCTTAAGGTTGACCTGAACCACCTTCAACATCGCCATCTTTAGTATTAAATGTTACCATCTCTGTGTCTAGAGACATTTCCTCAAGAAGATCGTTGGCCTCATCTAGGCCATCGACCTCCTGCGCATCTTTAAATATTTTTAATTTGGCCAGCCTGATGCCAAAACGAAACTTGAACTCCAGCCTTTCCAGAGGCTGGAGACTCTCCTCGTTTATAAGGAGGAGGAACGAGACACTACTCTTCTGGGTATCCACGTATCCCGGCTCTTTCTTTAACACTGCCCAGTTGGTCATGGGCACATCGGGGTTGTGCAGTTGCAGGCACCGAAGAAGCTTCTCCCCGTCTATGTCCATCCTGGGTAACCATATACGAGCCCTGGGTCTCACTGGGATTTCCTTAGCGGGGATTAGGCCAATCGTGGCTTCCTCCCAAGCGTTACTAATCTTAGTAACACTGGCGCTAAGAAAATCCTTGGAGAACAGGTCCACGCAACGGATAACCCGGTAGCCCCTGACTACCTCGAATGAATCATAGCTAGGGAGAGGCCCCTTACACTCCAAGACGTGATCCATAACCATCTCGGACAGCTTTGCTTCTATTTTTACCCAGAGTTCGGCTGAGACTTTCCGAAACTCTGCTTTCTCATTGATTATGGCAAGCGCCAAGTGATCCTTGACTATATCACTAAACTTGCGCTGCTGCGACGTATTTTTTCTTGCCTCTGTCTTAGCAAGTTTTGCTTTTGGTCTGTTCATACTAGCTTCATCCTGGGATCTTTCCCTTTTAGCTGGTATGGACGGCTTGACGCTATTAGCAACATGAGCTTCATATTGCTTAATAATATCATCGCAATTCTTGCGGTCCTCTTCGTCCCTCTCATTGACTCTACCTTCGGCCTCGTTCTGAACAATCTTGTTCAAAATGAACTTGGCTTTCAGGTATCGTCTTCTGAGAATGAACCCGAGCTTCTAACCGTTCTGCTTTTTGTGGAAGTACTTGGTCTGGTACTTCCAGAACTTGAGGGCTTTGGAGTACTATGGCTGGTACTACCGCTGCCCCCAGAAACTTGTTCTCTTGGAGCACTATGGCAGGTACTCTCAGGCTTGGTTTTGGTTTGATTTGTGTTGGTACTGTGGCTGGTACTTTTAACTGTCTCCTGACTGGAGGCCAGAAGATCATCTTCAGAAGACGATCCGATGTTAAGTTGGTTTTGTGGTTTTTATTGTTGTAATCCATATTTTGTTCCCACGAGAATGTCCGGAAACCGGGAACCCAAAAGAGTGTAATGTTGAGATGACTGCCTAGGTATGTGAGTTCTTCGTAGCAGTTCCTAACTGGTTTCGAGGATATGACGGCAGAGTTAAGAGCCAAGATAGCGGCCTGACTATCTGTAACTACTGCCACATTCCGCTTAGTTGTGGAGTCGTTCCTAAGTGCTTGGCATGCCTTCCAGATTGCTAGCATTTCCGCCTGGAAGACACTACATCTGTCTGGTAGCCTATAGGAATTTGCAAGTTTAAGGGAATCCGAGTATACTCCAGCGCCAACACCGCAGTCCATTTTGGAACCGTCTGTGTATAGCACTGTGTCCATGTTAGCAAGTGGGTTATTAGCTTTCCACTCATTCCTGGTTGGCAATCTGACTGAATTTCTTGTCGATCTCAAATTTTCGAATAGTGTAATCAGTGGTTATTGTATCTAAGTAGCTACCTGTAGTGCCTAAGATTCTACCATGTCCGTAGGGTTTAGCTTGCCAGTGCTTGTTCTCTTGAAGCCTGAGCGCACTACAAGTAGCAAGGTTCTTAATGTGGAGCTCAAGGGGGAGAAGGTGGTAGAAGCAAGTCCAAGGCAGCACTTGGCGTCGTTCTTAACGCTCCAGTGATGCTTAAACTAGCACTTCTCTGGACTTTGCATAGCATGACACTGATATATTGTTTCTCGACAGCAGGCCACCACACCACTGAACCGTAGGTGAGGATAGGTCGTACAACGGCAGTATAGAGCCATAGAACCATCCGTGGTTTCAGACCCCATTTTTTTCCCAGCATTTTTTTGCATGAATAAAGGGCTATACAGGCCTTCTTTACTCTTTCCTCAATATTAAGTCTCCAGTTTCAGTTTCGGGTGTAACATTACACCTAGATACCGTACGCTGGAGGCCAGATTCAGAGTTTCCCCGTCCAGTCTAGGTCGGTTAAACGCGGGTATTTTTGTTTTTGTGGTAAACAGCATTAATTCCGTTTTCTTCGGATTAACATTAAGGCCACACTCTTTGGCCCAATTGCTTACCATTAGCAAAGCTCTTTCCATAATTTCGCTTATTATGTGAAGGTATTTGCCAGAGACCAGTATCACTAGGTCATCCGCGTACGCTATTGTTATAATTCCCTCCGCCTGGAGTTTCCTAAGAATCTTATCCATCGCTATTAGCCACAGTAGGGGAGACAACACGCCCCCCTGCGGCGTACCTCTTTTGGTGAATCTGGTAATATGGCTGTTACCAAGATCCGCCTGTATTTGTCTTGATTGAAGCATCTTTACAATCCAGCTGCACATAGCTGGGCAAACCCCTAGTTCGCTCAAGGACTCTTGGATAGCTTCTACTTGTATGTTGTTAAAGGCACCTTCTATGTCTAGAAAGGTGGCAAGGGTGTATTGCTTGTAGTGCAACGATTTTTCCACATTACGTACCACTTCACTTAAAGCAGTGTCAGTGGACTTACCTTTACAGTACGCATGCTGTGACTTGCATAGCGGAGTGATATCAAGAACTTTCGTTAGCTCGACTTCGAGTAGGCGTTCCAGTGTTTTTAGCATGAAAGAAGAGAGGCTGATCGGCCTGAAGTCCTTTGCTGTTTCGTGCCCTCTCCTTCCAGCTTTTGGGATGAAGACTACCCTAGCCCTCCTCCATGACTGTGGTATATGGCTAAGCACAAGGCTACCTGTAAATAATTTTTTAATGATGGGAATAATAAGCTCCTTACCTTCCTGTAACATCTTAGGAAAAATACCGTCTGGACCTGCGGATTTGTATGGAGCAAAATTGTCGATCGCCCAGGCGACCATATTATCTGTTACCAATGATTTGACCCATTCCCCTGACTGCGATATAGTTTCCTGGTTGCCCGTCTGAGCAGCTCCGTCAACCTCCGAGCAGCCTGGAAAGTGGGTGTTCACTAGTAAGTTTAGAGTTTCTGAGGACGACTCCGTCCATGTTCCTTCCGAAGTCTTCAGAAAGGATGGATTTGAGTGCTCTTTGGAAAGAACCCGACTAAGTCTGGCCGTGTCTTTCGAGGTTTCGATGGATTCGCAGTAATCTTGCCAAGATTGATTCTTAGCTGTGCGAATAGCTTTTTTGTACTCTTTCAAACGGTCCTTATAGAGTTGCCATGTGTTTCTTTTATAGCAGAAATTATAGGCTTCCCTAGTCTCCCTTCTTAGGCTCGTCAGATTTTCATTCCACCATACTGGGAACGATTTCTTGCTTCGCTTTATGGGACATGAAACTTTGAAAGATACCTGCATGGCCTTTGCGAACTTGTCCGTCTGTTCTTCTAGTTGGGTAATGGATCTTATATCTGAATCCGAATTATCTATGGCTGATAATTTTTGTCTTAGTACATTTCTGAAAGTCGTCCAGTTTGTACTTTTGGGATTTCTGAAGGGCTTAGGGCTATCGCGCATGTAATTTATATTGAAGAGTATCCAACTATGATCTGAAAAAGATTTTTTCTCCGATACTCTCCAATTTTCTAGCTTTAGGGAATCATTATTACTAATGCAGGTAATATCGATAACCTCTTCCCATCCCGGACAACTGTCCGAACTTGGGAAGGTAAAGGTGGGAGTATTACCCCTATTTGCAACTATTAGGTTAGTATTTAATATAAAATCAAAAAGTGACTCACCTCTGTCATTTATTTCAGAGCTTCCCCACAGGGTATGTCTGGCATTCGCATCGCAGCCGGCTAGGAGATTGTTTCCTTTGTCATGGACTAGTTGCTGGAATTCCAGTGGCGGGGCAGGTTTATCGTGAGCCATATACACCGAACTGATGTATAGCTCCTTACCACCCTCCTGTTCAATCTTGACAACGGTCAGATCTACAGAACTGAAATTAGAGCAAAGAAAGGCATTAATGTGTTTTTTAACCAGAATACATGTTCTGGGCTTACCACCGTTCACTTCCACAGGCTTGTAGAATAGGTTATAATTTCGGCAAGACAGACCTCAAATTCTGGAGGTGTTAATCCACGGTTCTTGAATAATGGCGATGTCGTGGTCTTCCTCAACTAGGAAGACCAGCAGGTTATCCGAAGCACTTTTGGAGTGCTTAAGGTTGACCTGAACCACCTTCAACATCGCCATCTTTAGTATTAAATGTTACCATCTCTGTGTCTAGAGACATTTCCTCAAGAAGATCGTTGGCCTCATCTAGGCCATCGACCTCCTGCGCATCTTTAAATATTTTTAATTTGGCCAGCCTGATGCCAAAACGAAACTTGAACTCCAGCCTTTCCAGAGGCTGGAGACTCTCCTCGTTTATAAGGAGGAGGAACGAGACACTACTCTTCTGGGTATCCACGTATCCCGGCTCTTTCTTTAACACTGCCCAGTTGGTCATGGGCACATCGGGGTTGTGCAGTTGCAGGCACCGAAGAAGCTTCTCCCCGTCTATGTCCATCCTGGGTAACCATATACGAGCCCTGGGTCTCACTGGGATTTCCTTAGCGGGGATTAGGCCAATCGTGGCTTCCTCCCAAGCGTTACTAATCTTAGTAACACTGGCGCTAAGAAAATCCTTGGAGAACAGGTCCACGCAACGGATAACCCGGTAGCCCCTGACTACCTCGAATGAATCATAGCTAGGGAGAGGCCCCTTACACTCCAAGACGTGATCCATAACCATCTCGGACAGCTTTGCTTCTATTTTTACCCAGAGTTCGGCTGAGACTTTCCGAAACTCTGCTTTCTCATTGATTATGGCAAGCGCCAAGTGATCCTTGACTATATCACTAAACTTGCGCTGCTGCGACGTATTTTTTCTTGCCTCTGTCTTAGCAAGTTTTGCTTTTGGTCTGTTCATACTAGCTTCATCCTGGGATCTTTCCCTTTTAGCTGGTATGGACGGCTTGACGCTATTAGCAACATGAGCTTCATATTGCTTAATAATATCATCGCAATTCTTGCGGTCCTCTTCGTCCCTCTCATTGACTCTACCTTCGGCCTCGTTCTGAACAATCTTGTTCAAAATGAACTTGGCTTTCAGGTATCGTCTTCTGAGAATGAACCCGAGCTTCTAACCGTTCTGCTTTTTGTGGAAGTACTTGGTCTGGTACTTCCAGAACTTGAGGGCTTTGGAGTACTATGGCTGGTACTACCGCTGCCCCCAGAAACTTGTTCTCTTGGAGCACTATGGCAGGTACTCTCAGGCTTGGTTTTGGTTTGATTTGTGTTGGTACTGTGGCTGGTACTTTTAACTGTCTCCTGACTGGAGGCCAGAAGATCATCTTCAGAAGACGATCCGATGTTAAGTTGGTTTTGTGGTTTTTATTGTTGTAATCCATATTTTGTTCCCACGAGAATGTCCGGAAAGAGGAGTCCGTCTCAGCAGAGCCGACATACTGGGATAAGGCACTTATACAACCGACCTTGCCCTGGCATCGGAGGGAGCTCGTTAGCGGCTGGTTTGACCCCCAGCCTTTCAGTCCTCGGCACGGCGCTCACACCACCACTGACATTAGGTTTGGGAATGGGAAGTTGGTATAATTGACGGAAAAGAATGGATAAGGATATGGATTGGGGTAAGAAAGGAAGCGACTGTTAGCTACGTAGAAACGCATTGCCCAGAGCGAACCGGCGTGATGGACATGTCACGCACACTAGGAGGTCGTCGCCACTCGCCCCCAATATATGTATATTCAAACCACATTATTTATGTATTTAGTTTGAATATGAGCTAATTCTATATTAGCTGAGTTTTTTGCAAATGGGTCCGGGTCAAGGTTTGAAAAAAACAATAAGGATCATTTATTCGGGTTTCATAAATTTGAACAGGTGGGACCGGTTTGTCATAATTTTAATTTTATGTAGATATGATAATTTTTTGTATTTGTATATATGAATAGTTGTAAAAAAGGCTAAAAACATCTTAGCAACATATATTTTTAAATTATTTCATATTTTTACAGTGTTTTTAAAATAATAAATCACTAAACAAATATTTTTTCTCTAATTTTGTTTGCACCGCCATCTATTTGTAATTTCCACATTAAATCTATTCTGGTTTCAAAACCTTGAACCAGATAAATATATGGGTTATGTTGTTGTTTTTTATATAAAAATGAAAACCTTGCACCAGACCCGTTTGAAAAAAACACAGCTATTATATAATAATAAAAATATGGTTCTGGTCCCAGCTTTAATTTCATTTCGATATTTTTGGCGCCAAGTAGGAATAAAAATTTTAAACCTATTTTAGTTTTTTAATGGTTTACTTATAAAATTAATTATTTGATTTGTCTAGAAGAAAAATATGTATACAGATTAATTGGAATTTTCTAGAAGGAAAATATACTTTCTAGACCCAGAAGGAAATTAATGAATTTTATTTTTTCACGTTTTATATATGATTAGTTGTCCTTTTCTAAAAATTTATATAACTCTTAAATGGCTTGACCGATTTAGCTCAAATTTGTAAGTTAACTTCATATATATTTTTATTTTATAATAATAATAATAATATATGTAAATGATTGTTATATACAGTTGTACACGAAGGTCAACATACAGCATGAAATAGTTGCAAATTGTGATTTAGATTATAAAATTAAAAAAAATGGGCTCAACCGAACTACCGATCAGTAGTTTTATAATTATGGGCTTTTTTCAAACTTAACTACTGTAAATGCATGCCGCAGAAATTATAACAACTGTGATTTTATACTACTACTTACTACCTTTGTAGTCACACTCCATTTTTGGAGCACATTTACTATATTAAATTACAAGTTTTTACTTGTATCTCTAGCTCAGAATTTGAGAATTTATTTATGTACTTATTTCGGTCTGCTAATTAATTTACAGATTATTTGAATTAATTATATATTTGTACATAGATTTATATATATAAAAAAATATTTTTAATATAACATAATTTCATAGTATATTTGCTGGTGCTCGGACTTATTGTCACAGGCCAAAACGCCATATGGCAATATGGGACAAAACAATTGTCCCAAAACGCCACAATTTGCAAAACAATTGTTTTGTCCCATATTGCCATATGGCCTTATTAGACTGATATATTTCAAATTTAAAAATATTGCATTGATAAACTGCAATGCGTGTTTGTATACGGCTTCACTTTACTTGTTCAATAATATATAAATGAAGAATAAAAAAATTGCAGAGGTAGTGACAGTCGGATAACGTCAAGTTCACGCCGGCCGCTCATCTAATTCCCATTTAACATTAGGTCAAGTGTAATTACCCAATATCTATGACAATATTAGCATTAAAATCGTTGGTAATACAGTCGATAATATATGAAGAATTATCAACATGTTTTTGATAAATATCTATGGGGCACGAGGTGGAATATAAGACAAACATACACACATACGCATAACTTATGCTGACGTTGAACAAAAGAACACATATTTGCTCAATATCAGCATAATTTAAGTCAATCTGCGTGGATGTTATGCGTGACTTTACGGAAATCGGTATTCCCCCGTCCCTTTTTGATTTACTCGGATCTATCACGGCGAAAAATACTATATTGATTATCATCAAGAAATTCAGAGGTCAGGATACGGGACGTATACGCAGAAATCCACACCAAACTTTAAGAAATCTGAGAGCAGCAATTGGAATCTCAAAATCATCTGTTAATGAGATAATTCATAAGGATCTTGGAATGAGAGCATTTTAAAAACAAGGGTCCACGGTCTCACAGCTTCTCAAAAGGAAGCCAGGGTAAAAAAAATACAAGCATCTCTTGAACTGGCACGATGATACCGAGATCATCTTCTCCGATGAGAAACTGTTTGTACTACAGGGACATCACTTCGCACAGAACGATCGTGTATATGCAGTTTCAATGAAGGACGTTCCAGCTGATAAGAAAATTATTGAACGATATCAAAATGTTTCATCTGTGATGGTTTGGGGAGCAGTTTCTGTCCGTGTAAGTTTCCGTTAATTTTTATTGATAAGGGCGTTAAAATTAACAAGGAGTACTATTTGGAAGACGTTTTAAAACATCTTTTACATCCTAATGCTCGGTCTGTGTTTGGTGATGACTATTTCTGTTTCCAGCAGGATTCAGCTCCTGCCCATAAGGCAAAGATCGTTCAAGAGTGGTTGAAGATCAATTTACCAGATTTTATCTCTGTTGATGAATGGCCAGCAGCGTCACCGGATCTTAACCCATTGGATTACACTATTTGGAGCTACATGCTTAGTAAAATGGGGAATCTAAAAAACATGAGTATGGCTAATTTCAAGCTACGCATAAAAAATATCTGGGAGGAAATACCAGACGAGTTCGTGCGTTCCTTTCGTAACGCATTCGTCATACGACTTCGTGCAGTTGTGAAAAACGGGGAAGAAAGATATAAACTTCTAGTAATGAATTAAAATAACTATGTTCACTATTTAAAATAAGCTATAATTCAGATTCAAATAAATAAATAAAAATTTAAACAAATTTAATTATTTTACCGACAACTTCTTACGGACACGGTGTGTATAATATCCATAAAAATGTATATAAATAGTATCATTTTGTGCAAAGAAAATATAAAATATTATTTGTATGTAGTTAGTTTTTCGAAGACCCATAATTTAGTAGACTATTTTATTTTATTTTAATTAAGCAAGTATTTCAATATTAATGCACAGTAGCAATAATAGTTACTAAATTTTAAGTAGAGTTTAGTTTTTTAGGATATTACCAAGAATATAATTTTGCGACCAATTTTTTGAATTTTTTTCCATGGCCTGTGCGGGAGGCTATGAAAAGGAAGTAAAAAATTCTCTTTTTATTCTCAGTGGAAAAAAAAATCATTTTTTTCTTAATTTGAAAAATTTTTACGTTTTAGAAATTAATTTTTAGATATATTTATGCTTTTTTAATATTTTGGGCACATATAATAAATATTTGAGAAATATGAAAAAAAAAATATATTATATGCCAATATATGTATGCATTTCAAAAATTGTACACTTAAGCAAAACCCTGCACCTGTACGTCCCTGAAATATATTTTATTAGTATATATTACAAATTTGGGGCTACATGAATTAAGGCAAAATAGCGATTAATTCACTTAATATTGCCTCAATACGCAAGGCGTTAATTCTCGACCCAATACGTTTTGTTATTTTGAGTCACACAATATATTTAAAGAGATTTCAGAATAATATGTAGATGTACAGCATATAATGAGAGAGCGGGTTCCAATGTTATGATTATGACCCGCAAAAAAAATTTGAAAAATTCGCATTTGTTCTACATGCAACTTCTTTATTATTATATATTCTTTGATATTAGTTTAGTTTAGTAAACAATATTATATATGTAGAATAAAGTTATTGTTTTTGAAATTTTTTTTAGTGTATTTATACTAAATTAATAAATTTCAAGCTGACATATTTCTAATCCAATTATGAAACATTGAATTTCTTAAGACCGAAAAACAATTCCTAAAATTAGAATTGAAACGGTGAAAACAAAATTTAGAAAAACTACATAAATCTTTAATAATAAACATGACAAAAAAACAAAATTAAAACACACAAAATAGCGAAAATAACGGTGAAAAATCAAATCAGAAAATAAATTATAAATGAGTACTCAAATTTTTAGGCAAGTTTTAATTGTTTGTACACTTAAAAATCTAGTAAAAAGTGACTGCAGCAGTGAATAAAAATTTAAAATTATCAAATATATTTTTGGAAAATTTTTATTTTTAAAATAATTATGATCAGTTGATTTTGAATTTTATAATAATAGATATAGTTTGCTCACAATTTTGTCAGCTTTTTAATTTGAATTGAAAACTTATCCCGCAAACAAGTCTTGCATGACATACTCATGAATCACCAAAGACATGTCTTTTAGACGTGCCCAAGACCAACTGCAAATATCGCCATACAAATGGCACAAGTCGTCTTGCATGACAATTCTTGGATGTGTCTTGCATGACATGTCTTGGGGTTGTATGGTGTTTGTCTTGTGGAAAAAAATTCATATTATATATGAAAATCAATTCTTTTTATTTAAAAACTAATAAAATAGAATTAAAACTAATGAAAACAAAACTTTTAACTTTTTTTAAAAAACTTTTCATATAAATATAAGTAAAAATATGACTAAACAAAATATAATCAAGCAAATTTACATTTTTTTTCCACAAGACAAACACCATCCATTATTATCTGGCACTTAATAAAAATTATATACAAAAAATAGGTTTTATTAGTTATAGGAAATATTTTATTTCGTAGAATATTCACCTATCCCTTTCTCTCTAATGCATTTTAAATTACCAGAGACATGTCTTCGATCTGTCTTGCAGACAGAAAATTTGTTTGGTAGCTTAAACAAAAAAAGAAAACTACTACAGCCATAAAAACATCTATACCATCAATGATTACATATAATCAAATAATAAATTATTTAAGTAGGAAATTTCTTAAAACTCAAATAATAAATTATTTAAGGCCATTATTTCTAACAAAACATCAGAAATCACGTTTTCATCATGCAAGCATCTTCCAAGTAGAGCTAATGGAGGAGCACTGGCATAGTTGACAATAGAGCACTATAATGAGTGTAGTTACCAAATATCAGCCCAATCCATCCAGGGGTGCTAGAGAAAATCCCAGATGAAAATATGGCCATTCATCATTTCGTCCAGACCGCTATAACGAATGTGTTTACCAAATATCAGCCCAATCCATCCAGAGGTGCTAGAGAAAATCCCATATGAAAATATGGCCATTCATCATTTCATCCAGACCACTAATTTGAATATGCTTACCAAATATCAGGCCAATCCATCCAGGGGTTCCAGAGAAAATACCATATGAAAATTGCCATTAATTGAAAGCAGTTGTCAAATTAAAACTGCGAAATTGCGTTAGAACTTTAAGCGCAGTTGATATTTTCGAACATGCTGCCTTTGCAGTAGCGACTTATCGAACAGACTGCTTTCGCAATTTTGCAGTTCTGAATTATCGAACAACTGCTTACTTCTTTCCGAAAACGCCCGGACTCACTCAATGATGGATGTCCGCACATATACAGGAGCTGACTTTTACACCGATCACGAACTACTTCTTGGACAGCGGCAGGCTGCAACTAAGATAATCAAAAATACGTGGAAAAACAACTCAGAGACCAAGAACATGTAACCTAGGTAGATTACGAAACCCATACATCTCTCCACATTTTGTAGCCAACTCACAGATATGCCGGTAAGCAATAACGACTGGAACCATGATCTGGACAAATTAAAAGATATAACCACTTAAACAAATGTATTTAGAAAAAATAATCGCAAACTATAGACCTCTTATGCAAGTTTGCGAAAAATTAAGTCAAAATGATGGTGCGTAAACACAATGAAACTACTCATACGACATAAAGAAAGCCGAAAGCTTTCAAATAGCTCAAGAGAGAAGTGTATCAAAATAGCAAGAAAATTAATGCCTATAAAACGATGAACGCTCCTCCACTATGAGGTGCTCATGCACAATGCGATATTCTTACTTCGAAACAGCAACAACTAGAGATATAGAGAGAGTACTTGAAAGACAATGAAGAACCTATCTTTGAAATGAATGAAATGAGTAATCTACTCCATCCGCTGCCCCAATAAATGCCAAACAATGAAACTATGACTTGGAATCCAGAGTAGCGTGATGTGATGTTAACACGTTGACGTTTATGAGTTCTTTGTTGCGCCGCTCAGAAACAAACTATGCATAATTGTGTTTTTTGTTAGATATTTTGATGCGGTAAACACCAAAATGTCCAGAGTCGGAGAAAAAATCGAAATGCATCATATTGGAAACTTTTTTTTTAGCACTATTGGTGTCATTTGTAATGTTAATTACTAAATGTTGATACAATTGCACAAGAAAACTGTAATGGTCATGACAACTATACTTGTCATTTGCTATGCGAATTTTTTTTTTGCCGACTATAGGTGTCATAAACGTCAACGTGTTAAGCTGTTTGTAGACTCGTGTCTAGGTTAATATGTGTTTTATTTATTCCTGGAATTTGTAACTTGAATTTGAAGTTCTGGAAATCTCCAGCTTTGGAGCCTTTGGTGGTATTTCGTAGTGACAGCTGTGTAAAGTCTTATGTCCCTTATGTAACAGACTTCACGAAGTCTCACTGAAAATACTAGCCGTTAATCCGAATGTTATGACAACTTAGCAAAAGCCGACGTTGTTCAGTGAACTTCTTGTTAAGGAATTCAAGTTTTCTAAACAACTCTTAATTTAGCGGCGGATATAAGGTTAGATAATAAACACTCAAAGTTTCAAGTTGAAGTGTAATTACTTTATTGAAAACCATTTCTTTTATATCCCAAAATTACATTGATTCTTGTGGCTAAGGGTTATTTTGCTATTGCAGAAAAAATATACATATGTGGAAATATTCAATATTTAGTAGAAGCTTTGTATATAAATGTGTAGAAGTTATTTACCCTTAAATTGCATATGCATCAATATATATATTTACACATAATTTCATGTATATAATTATGCATATAGCACGTGTTTTATTTAGTTTATTTATAAATATTTATTTATTTATTTTGTACATAGATATATCCACATATGTTTACAATATTTATATTTATTTTTAACTTAACTAACCTTACGCAACATATAACATTTTGTTTTATTATTTACTTGTGTTTGTATTTATATTTTAAAATTATTATATATTAATAACAATAACATTCTTGTTTTATTTTTATATACTTTTAATTTAGTGTGGGAGATTTCTAACTTCTTCTAACTTCTTCACTCCCAGCGGAAAAGGAGGAATCTTATGGTAAAAAGGTTCCTTCTTTCCAACTGTCTCATTTAGATAAAATTTCAGCTTATTACAAATTTTTTTCTTAATATTTCTTTTTATGTATCTAATCTATTATGTATATCTTTTATATTAATTTTTATATGTACAATTTTTATAATGTTTAACTTTAAAATTTATTGAATGAATCATTTTGTTATTACTTATATTATCAATAGGTTTAAATATAAAATTTATTTATATAACTTCAAAGATTTATTTATTTTATTTTACTTATGTTCATTATTTATAGGTTCCCCTTAATACATTTTTAGTTTTCTAAAAATGTATTAAGGCAAAAAAATTAGAATTACAGTAGTTATTTATATATTGCAAATGAATTTTAATTGATAAATAGTTCATAATATTACATGTAGATGACTCTGTTGTCAATATTCCGTTTCATTTCATTTTATTTCATTTATTTCAAATACATTGGCCCAAAAAGGCATAGCCTATGTTTTTTTTTTACATTAAAAAATGGCAATTTATTAAAAAAAAAGCTAGTTTTATATTTTTTAATGATATTCAATGATTTTTTTTTTTTACTTTTATAAAACTCAAAGTTAATGTGATTTAAAAAAAAATTATCAGCTGATAAATTCAATTGTGATTGAAATAAAAAAAATTGTCGCCTTATTTTCAGTGAATCGTTTTTTTGCAAAAATTTTGCAATACAATATACCCGTCTACAAAAAAACAGGGCTAATATTGCTAAATATACATAATATGGTTTTAAACTATTTTTATGTACTAATATTTTCTGTCTTTATTTCGCAGTTAACTCGTTATCATACCTCTTTTCCTATCCTGTTTCTTTTTAAGCATAGTTTACGTAGCATTTCTATGTGCTATTTGTAATTTATTTTTCAAATCTATTATAAAATCATCATAATTATGCACTGGTTGTACATTTCTTATTAAACTTGAAGATTATTGACATTGTTTACCGCATATGAGTTCGTATAGTGTATATTCTGTTTCTGAATGTACTGATGTATTATTATAGCAGAATGTGTAGTATGGTAACTATTTATCCCAATCTGTATTGTTTTTAGTTACCTATGTCCTGAGATACGCTCCTAATACCTTATGCGAATTTTCTAGAGCTCCAATACTTTCATGGTGGTATGCTGTAGAGAACATTTGTTCATTTTTAGCATTTGACACGTGTTCTTAAAAACACGACTGATAAATTCCGTTCCTTGATCGGAAACGTATTTTCTTTGGAACACTATATTTTAATATGATATGTTTTACGAGTCCTTTTGCTACAGGATTTGCTTCTTTGTTTTTAAGTGGTATATTCTGTATAAATTTCTTAAGCTCATCTTGTATTGTTAAAATATATTTATAATACTCTGTTAATTCGTCTAATGGGCCTACAAGATCTACATAAATTCTCTCAAAACTTGTTTCAATGGTTGATCGTTGATGTCATAATCATTGGTTGTCTTTTCATGTTTATATGACAGGATTCTCAATGTTTTACAAATGTTGTTATATCTTCCTGCATTCCTGTCCAAAAATATTTGAATTTTATATTTTTAATCATACGATTTATTAAATTTATTAATTCTCCTTTTGTAATATATAATTTTTTCAATTTTAATGGACCAGTAATTTTCTGCACGTTCCACCATAACAATCTGCCGAATGTCACAAATTGGTCTATAGTACTATAGTGCTATTTTTTAGTATACATAATCATTATAATACAATTCCTTTTTGGAATGTAAGCTAATATTTTATTTGGACCCAATATAATATATGTTTTGTTGATTTTTCAATTTATTTATTACTTCCTCGAAACTATCTACTATTTTTAATTCAACTAGTTTTAATCCTTCTGGTGGTGGCTGTAATAATTCTTCTATAAGTTGTTCATCGGTTTCTTTTGGTGTGTCAATCTGTTCTTCATTTGTTTTTGCTTTTGATCTAGTCGTTACTGCTATAACTAAAAATTTGAAATCGTCAGATGTAATTTTCACTCTACTTAATGCATCTGCTGTGCAATTTTTTTTCCTGGTGAATATTCTACATAAAAATTATATTCTTCCAGTAAAATTCTAACTCTTGTCAACCTAGATGACGGTTCTTTTAATGAAAATAAATAAACCAATGGTCTATGATCTGTTAAAATTTTAAATCGCCTTCCGAAAAGATATGGTCGATAGTGTTTAATATCCCATACTATGGCTAATAATTCCTTTTCTATTGTGCTGTAATTTTTCTCAGCATTATTTAAAGTTTTACTAGCATATGCTATTGGTCTATCATCGTTATTAGAAAGTACTGCTCCTAGAGCAAATCCTGATGCGTCAGTCGCAATATAAATTCTTCGTCAAAATTTGGTAATTGTAAAATTTTCGGACTCATTAAAATTTCCTGGATAGTTTCGAAGGCTTCGAAACAGTCTTTTGTAAAATTAAATTTAGTATCCTTTTTTAATAATTTATTTAGTGGAATTGTTATTTAACCGAAATTCGGTATAAATATAATTTGCAAATGCGACAAATCTCCGAACTTGATCTGCAATACTTGGTTGTGGAAATTTCTTAATTGCGTTAGATTTTGATGGATTAAGCAAAATGCCATTCTACGAAATAATGTGGCCTAAACATAATACTTCTTTTCTCAGAAAACTACATTTAACATGATGTATTTTAAGATTTACTTCTCAAGTCGTTGGAAAACTTCTATTAAATTTTTATTGTGCGATTCTTAACTATTTACGAAAATTATCAAATCGTCTAAATTTACAAAACATCTCGAATATGTAAATCCTGACTGACATTATGCGTGAAAGTGCACCGGATGAAATTTTCAAACCCATTGGCAAACGTGTTGATTCAAAATGTCCGTTTTCAGTCGAAAATGCGGTACACTCTCTACTGTCTTTGTCTAGTTCCATTTGGTAGTATCCCTGACTAAGATCTATGTCTAGTTCCATTTGGTAGTATCCCTGACTAAGAGCCATGAAAACCCACTCACATAATTCTGTTTGATAGAATATGCGTTCATTTTGAAATTTTGTATCTAACCAATATGTAGATTCACATCGTGGTGAAAGTGTTATTGAATTTAAATTTTCCTTATTTAATATGGGTAAGATTACGTATTTATTTTTTATTGCTAATTCGAAATAAATATTTTCTAAATTTATTTTTGCCTAAAAGTCCTTTAAAGAAATTTGCTCCCAAAATACCATCTACCGGTACGGGAAAATTATCACACACTAATGAAAATCATATTTAACATTTAATGATTGAACATTTAATTGGTTAGTACAAGTTACTATTATAATTTCTGCTCCTATTACCATTAAAATTCCGGTTTGTGTTTAAAATACCAAGAAAATATTGATTATTTCTATTATAATTATTATAATTATTGTTATTATTGGGATTGTTATTATGATTATAATTATTAGTTTGTCCCCAAATATTTTGATTATTATTTTGGAAATTATGATACGGTCGTTTATTATTATTGTTATTGTAATTATTATTTTGATAATTATGATTATAATTATCATTCCCACCGTTGTGGAATGGTTGTCTACTTTGGCGTGTATTTCTGTTTCTGTTGTTGTCTATATATCTGACTGATGTTAGTGTTTGTCTTTCCGATTCGCTTTGCGCACTGACGTCCAATTCGGTCATGCGTAAGATAAGCCTTTCGATGTCGGTTATAAATTTCCTTGGCGTGTATAGTAATATAGTTTGTATTAATTATATGGAGTCTTTACATTCACATTTTGGCTTTATTTGTCGTTTTAATTCAGCGAAATATGTTGTGGTGACAGTTCCTAATTCTGTTAATGCTTTCCCTTGTATTTTGCATTTAACCACAAACTTTACTTGAATTGGCTTTTCCTCCGTCTTTAATAAATTATGGTAAAATCCTACACAATTCAAAAAATCTCTGATTTTTTCTTCTCTCGTTTCTCCCCTTTCGATTATCAATGATGGTAACTTTTGCGCTACATTAAAATCAAAACTTGCCATTGTTTTTGTTATTTCTGCCTTTGTATCTTTATTTTCAGAATCACTTTCTTGTTTCCGATTATTGTTTTGTCTAGAAATTCCTTAGACTTCTTATTTAAAACGTAAGCTACGGCTAAGTAGACTTTTTAAAAAATTTCTTTATATACTAGTGCTAAAGTTTTATCTCCCTTATATAATTCCTGCCAAGAATTGCTACAGGTTTCTATAATTTTATCAACATACGCTAATTTTTGTAGTATGTATCCCGAGGTGTATTTCCGATTCGGTGTTTTCTTAAAATTTTTATTTAACTTTTCCAAATTATTTATTTCTGTTTCTAATATATTTATCATTCTATATCTATGCTAATACTAATTTTCCCATAATTACATATAAAAAGAAATTATTATCGTTATTGAAATATTGTGCTTGTACATAAAACAAACTAAATAAATTTTTATTCCTATAATTTTAAAAACATAATTATAGGCGCTACCGTATAATGTATACAAAAATAAATATAAGAAATATAGTTTAAAATTAAATAAATATAAGAGATATAGTTTAAGTTTAAAATTAAAACGTATATACTTAAAAAGGTATTAATGTATTATTAAATATAAGTAGTATAAAGCCCCCCTTAGATCGAATTATATACTACGTACAATAGTGACGACATGCTTAACAGAAGCCAAAATCACACAACCGTTCTAGAAATAATACTTGCTGTGTGTAATAAAGAGAAAGGTGATGAGAGACGGCTAGTCTTTCTGTATTTTTGGTTGGTCAGAATATGAATTCGTGGGTTGGGCTTGCCGTGCAGTCTGTAAATAATGTACAGATCTGGATGTACCGCTGGAGTAAAAATGCTCTGGATGTACCGCTAGTGTAAGAATGATTTTAGTATAGATTTGTATGGTGACTAACCAAAAACTATAAACAAGTCTGTTAGAGTGGCCGTCGTGGTTGATGATCTTTTTGATGATATTTCCCGAATATTTGTGTATTTGTGATTTTTTCTGATAGTATTGCGCCCGCGCATATAAATAATTTTTGTATTTTTGTTTTGTGCTTATTCGCAATAACTATAGTCCCGCCTTTGCAAACAAAACAAAGGTAACAGGCGCTAGAATGGTTCAGAAGTTATTTGTAATATTCATACACAATCTCCAAAAAAAAACAAGAAAAAAAAACGTCATAATATTGAAAACATGTATTGCAAATGTAAAATATATTATTCAGTTGAATAACCTACTGTTTGTCAACAGAAAAATTGAAAATTTCTATATTCAGATTATTTAATGTATGAACTTGATATTATATTTTTTTCCAGATTGATACTAATATTTAAATACAAGGTCAAGTGAAAGCTTAAGCTTTATTTTGATTATAAAATATTAATGAAAATAACAGAAAGAATACACTAATATTCATACACAATAACAAAAAAAAAAACAAGAAAAAAAGACGTCATAATATTGAAAACCTGTATTGCAAATGTAAACAAACGAAATATATTATTCAGTTTTCAACAAGAAATAATATATATATGGTTAATAATATGCGAATAGTGTATGCGGTAGTATTTGTAAACATTTGAAAAAAAAAACACAGTTATGTTGTTTATTATTTCATTTATTTAATAAATACAAAATTGATATGGAATTAAATATCAAACTTATAATAGATACACAATAATAAAAATATTTTATGTTTTTGGGGTTATTTAGATTTTGTTCTTGCTTGATCGACCCTCTACCTGTTGTACCACAAACATCCATGCCTTCGTTGTCTTTCATTTTGTACTCATCGGAAAAAATATAGCAATTAGAAGAATATTTCTTGTGTTCATCTGCAATAACATCGTCTCTATTCCAATGAGATATTTGAACATTACAGTAGTAACACTGTACAATGTCACCCAAGTTTAAATAAAAAAACCCATTTGAAAAAAACTATTTCTTGCTTACAAAAGTTTTTGGCCAATTAATGTAAATATATTTCAAGAGATCCACAAATTAATGTAAATATATTTCAAGACGACTATGTACGAATTGTTAAAAAAAAGCAATTTTCGAGCATGGATATACACCAAAATGGACAAAAGAAATTTTTCAAGTACAAAAAATTATAAATAGACAACCATATCCTTTATTTATATTGAAAGACTTGAAGGGACATGAGGTTGAAGGAAGATTTTATTATCAAGAACTTCAAAAAGTTTATGTAAAAAAATGATAGTTTTTAATCATCCGTTTACCATGATGATAGCAGGCCCGTCGGGTTGTGCTAAAACTACATTTATTTGTAAGTTGATTAGATATATACACAAATTTATTAAACCGGTGCCAACAAAAATATTATGGTGCAATCCTGAATTTAGCGCGGTTCCAAAAAATATAAGAAATTTAGAATATCGTAATTAAGTTCCAGAAAATATCAAAAATGAAAATAATGAATTAATATTAATTGTTTTGGATGACTTAATGTTAAATGCCTATAATACAAAAGTATGTGAATTATTTCCAAAAGGTTCACACCATAGAAATTTATCAGTTATTTTAATTACACAAAATGTGTTTCATCAGGGAAATCATTGTCGAGATATATCACTTAATTGTAAATATTTGGTTCTTTTTAAAAATCCTCGCGACAAATCACAAATAGCTCCTTTAGCGAAACAAATTTATCCAGAAAACTCCAAAGAATTTCTGAGAGTATATAATGAGGTGACATCTATTCCTTATGGTTATATTATACTGGATTTAACTCAAGACATTAACGATATATTTCGTTTTAGATCAATTATACTTAATAATAATTATTTTGAATGTTATTGCACGTTAAAACAATTAACAGATCTATCTGAAAAACATGAAACGATTGAAAACAAATCGCCATATCTTACATGTATTAAAAAATTCTAAACCAAAATGTCGTCAAATTTTGCTAAAAAATTGTGATCCGGAAGTTATTAAAACTATTTGTGAAATTGCTATAAATACGCTTAATGGAAATCACAAAGTGTCTAATCACACTTATAATAAATTAAATAAAAATAAAAAGGTATTGCGTTGTTTAGCTTGTCCTAAAAAATCATTGCAAGTAAAATGAAAAGTTATTATACAGAATGGAGGTTTTTTACCTATGCTAATAGGTACAGTATTATCAGGTTTGATTGGTAGTTTACTTTCAAAATAAAAATTAAGATGAATAATTTACAACGAATGATTGTTATACCACCTGAACTTTATAATAAATTTAAGGATAATTTTAATAATGATGTAGAACTTTCATACCTAGTATGAAAGAAATACTTTTAAATAAAAAATTATCGGATAGTGAAAAATGGTATACATATCGTCAAAAGCTAATAAAATTTGCAAATAAAAGGCGACAACAATTAAAACAAAGCTCTAACAATACGCATCACATACAAACAGTACAACACGTGCCTTCTAATAAAACAATGGCTGTTAGAAACAAAGTATTGTCAAATATGAGTATGCAAACAGAACCAGAAATTACAGATACTAAAAATAAAAATTTATCACATATGCAAACCCAAACAGAACCCGATACAAAAAAAGGAAAAAGGATACAAACAGATGCAATTACATCTGAAGATGTTGGTGTGCAATACCAAGAACCCCAAAACGATATGTATACATTTACACCTGGTAAGATAATTCCAACATCTGATAAAGATTGTGATGAATTCGAAACGGATGACGAAGTTTTTGATAACGAGGATGAAATACTAAATTTAGCACTCTCAGCAACACCAGCAGGAAAACGTATAAAAGAAAGGAAATCTATTGGTTCGTCAGATGTACGTATGTTTGAATCGGATGGAGGTGACATTATTTCAGTACCTATATTTGAAAGACCTAAAAAAGATACAAGTTTAAATCGTTAATTACGTTCTTCTACTAAGAAAGCATCCGCTCAAACTTTATTGAAATTCCCAGTTCGTAAAAAAGTATTAAAATCAGAAAAGAATAATTTACAAGCCAAATCAGAAAAAGATAAGTTCAAACCTAAAACGACAACTTATAAATAAAAAAAATGAATCAAACAGATGATTTTTTCATTACTCTCTTGAGTGATGCTTCTAATAATTATTATAACAATAACTCGTTGACACGTTTTACAAATAAATTTCCAACTGAAATTAATTTAACACATAATAATTGGAAAGTAGGTGTTTCGGAAATATATATTAACGATTTTATACCGAATAGGTATAACGAAAATTATGAAGAAAGTGCATTTATAATAATTGGAAGTACGGAAAAAAATAAATTAGGCGTAGGGAAAACATACATTCCATATAACAAAGATGATGTAAAATGTGACTGGAAAGCCTCTATTTTACCAATACTTCTTGAAAATATATCTGGGGGACCAGGCTTAAACAAAAAAGAATTAACGATATTTCATTTCGGAGATTTACACCTTTATCACTGATGATGAAAATTATAAGGATCCGGACAAAATTCTAGATATTAAAGAGTCAAAATATATTGAAGTGTGTGTAACTAGCCCTAAAATAGATGTAAAAGATTAGCAGATCATATTCAGTCAAAAGCTTTATGAAAACTATTTTTTCCCAAGTTAAAAAAATTAGATCACATAAAACAAAAATTGTCAAAGCTTTTGAAGTATTTTTAAACGATTTTACTTCAATATCAAAAGCAGCAATGTTGTTTATGTACACTGATAAAATAGAACCATGTTTTGTGGGTGATTCAAAGGTACGAGTTCTTAATATTATTGAAACAAAAAACTCTTTTGAATCAACAATAATCAAATATAAACGTATACAATATCATAATGTTGAAAAAAAAGTTTTTGATAACATATCCATAAAACTAGCTGATAAATTTGGATTTGATATAAATTTTAGCAGGAGTGTAATACCTACAAAAATATTATTACATTTTATAAAAAATTAATATAAATAAAGAGAAATCGTTACACTCTAATTATTAATCAATGAACCGTCATTATATTAAATACTATTTATCTCAAACAGGGGGTAATATTGAAGAAATAGAACCCCTGTTTCATTCGGCTGTAAATTATCAGAGAGGCCGAGGATTAGGAGACGTTTTCGGAGGGTTATTTCGCTATATAAAGCCTATATTATCATCAGGTCTAAATTTTTTACAAAAACAAGCAGTTTCAAGTGGAATTGGTGTTTTATCAGATATTGCGTCAGGAGCAAATCCGAAAGAAGTGTTACAAGATAGAGGTAAAGAAGCATTGACAAATTTGAGACGCGAAGCTGTGAATAAACTGCATACGATGCATGGTTCAGGTAAAAGGAGGGCTATAAAAAGAAAGAATTCTACAAAACCCAGTCATTTACGTCTCAAATTGAAGAGACGTAAAGTTAAAAGAAGAAGCAAAAATAAAAAACGAGTATATTAGACATTTTTGATTAAAGATATTGGAGTGCATGAAGTCAGAGTTAGATATATTTAGTTCACCACCTATTAAATCAAGTATCTTAAAATCAAAAGAATTTGCTTATAACCCAATTGCTTCTTTAGATAATTCTTCGACTATAGAATTTGTTTCTTTGGGTCATGGCGATACGTATAGAGATTTGTCATCAACATATTTAAAATTAAAAATACAAATATTAAAGAAAGATGGATCAGTGTGGAATGATGATAAAGATACTTCTACACCTCCTAAATTAATAGCCCAGCCGGCAATTGTTAACAATTTATTACATTCTATGATTAAACAATGCAATGTTCAGTTAAATGGTAAAAATATTACTTCATCTGACAACAATTATAATTATAGAGATTACATCGAGTCTTTACTTAACTATGGAAATGATGCTGCCAATACCCATTTAGAATGTGCTGGTTGGTCGTTAGATAAACATGATGTAGGAAAATCTGGAAATAGTGGTGCCTCAGAACGTAAAAAACAATATAATAATAGTGGTGTTGTTGAATTGATGGGTAAACTCCATGTTGATATGTTTAATCAACCCACATTATTAACAAATGGTGTGGATGTCAGAGTTTTACTAACTTTGGAAAAACCAGATTTTTACTTTTTCTCTGACGATAATGATAACAGTCAAATGAAAATAATTGAAGCTACATTATTTATGAGACATGTCACAGTAAATCCTAGTATTTTACTTAAGCATAATGCTGTTTTAGAAAAGGCGAATGCAAAATACAATTACAAACGTGTTGAAATAAAATCATTCACAGTACCATCAAGTAGTACTAATATATCGCTTGACAATGTTTTCATAGGACAACTACCCAATACTATACTATTTTGCATGACGGATAATGAAGCTTTTACTGGAAAACGTTCAAAAAATCCTTTTAATTTCAAACATTTTGAGATGACACAATTTATGCTATATGTTAATGGCGTTCAAATACCGAATTTACCAATTGAAACTAGTTTTGCTGACAAACATCGTTTTGATACACGTGCATATTATACCCTTTTTAATGGAACTGGAATTCATCATTCGGACAGAGGCCATCAAATCACAAAATCAAAGTTCAGCAAAGGTTTTTACATTCTTGCATTCGATTTAACTCCAGATTTATCAGGAAATAATTCGTGTCAAAGTTTATTGAACCAAAGCACTGTTAGAATTGAAGCCAAGTTTTCCAGAGCATTAAATACGACTGTAACATGTCTTGTTTATGGAGAGTTTGATGGGAGTTTGCAAATTGATAAGAATCGAAACGTATATACAAACCTATAAATAGGGTGGAATAGCAGTTTTAATACATTTTAAAATTGACAGTTAAATAAACAACAACAATATGGTTTATAAAAATTATGCATTAGTTGATAGGAGTTTCTGCTCTAATAATAAGAATACGATATTTGTTAAATCTATTAGTATTACTGGAATAAAAGAGTCTTGTAAAATCTTTAGTAAGGAATTTAAATATCAATATCCAACAACAGATGGAATAAATGATATAGATAAAAGTGACAATTATGTATTTGGAAATTTTTCAAATGAACAGACAACTAATGAACTTCAAAATATATTTAAGAAAATTGATATTTTATTCACAAACGGTAAGATCAAAACCGAATTTTTAAAACATTTCGTGGAAGCAGATATAAAAGTTATTGATTTTTCAACTCTGGAATAATATGGATACATTTCAAATTGTTAATGTACTAAAATGCAACAACTATACTAGAAAATATTTTAAAGGAGTTTTTGCCATAAATAAAATTCCGAAATTTATTAAAAGACCTGCAATAATTGTTGTAAATACAGATCCTTCCACAAAACCTGGTGCTTGACTTTTTAAATAAAATTTAAATATATAATATAACTTTTTAAATATTGTTATCAGTTACAACAACAATGCTACATGCAACATAAAAAAATATTTCAACAAATATTTGGAAAAATGTAAAACCAAAGGTGTATTGCAATTATCATATGATGACAATTACATTCCAATGGAACTTTCACATGTACACTGCAACTATTCTCGATTATTTTTCGAAATACCAATATACTGTTCCAGTAAATTATTTGAAAATCTTATAAAAATTAATTTTAATATTGAAATGTAAAAACTTTTTTTTGAAATTAATAAAAAATATATAAAATTTAATAATCTATTTTATTATTTTATTATTTTGTAACATGTATATATTCATACAATTTTGAACAGCACATCTATTATTTTTATTTTTGTTGTAGTGAATTTCACAATAAACCTCATATGTTCTTAAAGAGTTTAATTTAGGTATATCATTTTCAAGCTCTATAATCTCTGTTGATGTTTGTAAGTATTGACATAAAAAAACTTTTTTCTGCAATCCTTTAACATAAATTTTATGGTTGGCATAAGTTGTCAAAATATTTGGAAGTTCGTTGTAAGAAATTAAACCATCATTCCACTGCAAATTGTTGATATTGTGATATATGTAAAGGCCTTGTTGTTTAGTTGCATCATTTAGTTCTTCTTGAGGAAAAGGTGGTTTGAAAGAAAATAGTGTTGGAACTAGAGAACCTAGTTGAAGTACGGTCATTTCCTTAACAAAATGGTGACGTCCGTTTCCTAGTACAAACTGAAGATCAACAAAACATATTAGTTTTCCCATTATTTTTTATTATTGTTATTGTGCAGTTAATAAGCAAACGCTCTTTGTGAAATGTAAAATGCAACTAAATAAAAAATACATATTTTTTATATTTAATATATTTTGTCGCTAACAAAAAAAAAAGTTTTTTTATTACAAATATCAATACATTATAATTTTATGATTATTACATTTAACATTTTATTATTACGGTAGTTACATTTTAATTTATATTTTTTAAATTTTCGTTATTACATTTAATTTTGGAATTGATATCCATATGGGATTGTTGCAAAATCGTCTCCGACACACACTCTTTTGGTAAAAGTAAATCCAAATTTTTTGCTCTCACTTTCTGTAACGACAACAAAATTCTTTTTTCTTTTTATTTTTTTGGCATCATGTATTGTGTATGAACCAGTATTCGATGGATCCATAATCAATTTTTTTAAATTATTGAAATTTAAAATTTTCTTGTTGTTTATACTGCATGTTACCCCTTACATTTCGCAACTTCCCTCGTTTTTTTGGTTTCTGGAGTAAAGTATTTGTAGGCATAACATTTAGGACCTGTTGCAACGAATTCAGTAATAAATGTTCTTGGGCCATAATCTGCTAATTCGACAGTAAATTCTCCCAAGAAGTTACCTGTGGTAGGTTTATATGAGGAATTTTTATTTTCAACAAATATAATGGAATCTGTATCACAATACAGAACATTTTTTCCTATCTTATACAATTCCTCATACAATTTTAATCGAGCATGTGCCGTTGTAAATATACCTACAGTTAGGGAAACATGTTTAAGCGGTGGGGCACACTCAATGTGTGTATATTTCCACTTCACCCATATTTGTTCTTTTCCAGCTATATACAAATCTTCTATTTCTACACCGGGCGAATGCACAAGTTTCTGGAATTCATCAATTGAAGATATTACGCTGGTTTGATTCATTTCATTTTTCTGAATTAGTTTCCCCCAAAGCGAATTAATGCATAACTTTTCGGTGTTTCGATAAGATGGGTTTGGATTCATTTTGGATTTATCCAATAGAACATTTTCAGTATTAAAATATTTTTTAATATATTCATTCTGCTCCTCTAGAGTGTTACATTCTCTTGGAAAACCTGTTGCTTCCTGTTTGAGTTTTATGAAACTATTCATGTACTCTGCAAACAAACCTCCTGTTTTGGTAATAGGATCATATATAGTTGTTTGGTATTCCCATACTTCAAACAATTCCAAAATTGTATAACCTTTATCTAAACTTATATTAATTTCTATAGAAGCCCATGTACCAATTAAACTATGTTCGTCCGTATTGTGTGTACAATTTTCTAATACATTTTCGGTCTCACCGCACGTCCTGCACAGTACAATAAGTAATTTATTGTTTATTCTTTAAGGTAAAACAGGTATAAACAAATCTTTTGGAGGTAAGATGCTACATTTTATTATACCGTCAATATTAGTTATATCGGCGATATTCTTACATTCCTCTCTATTATAAATTTTAGGATGCCCAATAGGATATTTACAATTCTTATTTACAAAAGGGTATAAAGAAGTAAAATCCAAATATCGAATTTTGTCACCAGGTTTTATTTTATGATATAGCTTAAACACTTCAGTACGCCCTCCAAATATTGCATCACGAGGTTGTAAAGAACTATACAAAATTAACGGATTTGTGTCCAGTAGATTACTTTCCTTAGGGTTTTCTTTTAAATATTTTTTGAAATCACATTCCGATATGGTTTTTACAATAAAATTTTTATTTTTTAAATAATCAAGTCTATAAGAAAGATTATTGTATTTATCATCAAATGTAACTCCATGGTGTAATGCAAATCTATTATAAAAGCATTTAGGACAACCATGATAAAAACACCCCAAAAACTCATATACCGTATTTGTATGGGAATTATAGCCATCGACTTGGATATTACCACAATTTGGTAACATTATGTACTTCATATTTTATTTGCCCATTACATTTTTCATTCTCGTATACTAACCATTTCAAACCTATAAATGATTGATTTTGTTTTGAAGAATAATTATTAGTAGGTACAATACCCATTGTATTCTTTTTAAGGAATTTTTTTCTATAAACAAGCATTACAGCTTGAGCTATAGTAAAGCTTTCTAGGAAAGGGTTTACATCCATTAATAATATAAAATCAGTCATAAATTTAATACAACCTTTCCTAAGTATAATAACATCCCCTTGGCAATATTTTATTAACTCCAGTCATAACCATTAACTCCAAACATAACCAGAACTTTTTAAATCTTGCCACCACTTTTTAAAATTTTCTAATTCGATTAAATTTAAAGCCTGCGTAGCAAACATATTTTGATCAGGAATTTCCCCTATATATGTATAATTTTTATAGACAAGTGTTGCATTTACATGCAGTAGTGACGAAGTCACATGTAGGGTTTGTCCGACAATACTTACATAGTTCCTGACAATTGTATATATTTGAATACAAAATATTGCAAAAGCTACATTGGTATTTTTTTCCAAAAAATGATTTAACATTTTTCAAAGTGACGTAGTGCTTCGATTTTTCAAAATAGAACAAATTTATAACCTTTACACCCTTTTCTTGAATTTTTACGAATTTAGTAAAATCGTTTTTATCAATATAAACTATAATATTAAAATCAGACAAAACTTTTTGAATGTAAAAATATCCTCGATATTAAAGCCATCATCTGATCCTCTGCTAACTTTAGCTTTTTTGATCAGTTTTTCAACTTCCTGGCGTAATAATTTTGAATTTTTACGCAAACATTTTTTCAATGCTACGTTATTATTACTTGCAAAAAATTTACCTATAATAATTGATTTAGGTAAACAATTATTATTAGATTCACGACCGACATCGATTATACTTGTTTTACGTTTCAAAATTTGTGCTTCTGTCATGTTGGTCAAATTTAAACGTCCTTTACCGCTATGTACTTGTATTACTTTTACTGAAATCTCAATCAAATCAGTTGAATGAAAGGCTTCATTTGATTGAATAACAGCACCTAACAAATCCGTGATCATTTCCGAATTTATACTTGAAATTTTCTTGAACGACAATCCAATAGGTCTAGTATTTTCAATAGATGGAATTGAAATTTGAAGACCCATTAAATCGTCTTTTGAAAAGTCCGATTTAACAATGGATAAAATGTGCCTAAAGCAAGTGTCTAGCCACTCAGTAATCGTGTCAAAGTCTTCACTATAGTCGTTTAATTTAAACACAATGTCCTTATTACTAACTTTAAACTTAGGACTAAATCCTACTTTTTGCTTAATAATATTAACATATTGCTTACCACCGCGGCCCATCTGCTCATTTGAAGATGAAATTGTGGAATTTGTATGTTGTTTTTGTTGTACTAAACCTCCACTAGTACTTGGGATTGCACCAAACTTGCGATTTCCGAACTGTTTCTAATAATGCCCTGAAGTTGGTTCATCAGTGCTGAAGCTTTTTCTATAACTTCAGCAAGTTGATTCGATAAATTGTTGATATTCTTAAAAAAAAATATATTGTTTTTCATTTTCTCCATATTTAAATATTTATTTAAAAGAACTTACCAAATCCATTGTATATACCACTTAAATGTAACTTTTGTTTCTAGTTTACATCTAGAATATTTTCTACTCTTATTTATGAAAACAATTTAAGAAAAAAGGATTTACTTTGTAAATATTTGAAAATGTTCTTTGTTTTGTAATGTCTTCAATTCACTATATATTTAATATGTCGTAAAAATAGTAATAATGTTGATAAATTATTGTTATTATTATAACCTTCATCACCAAAGCTGTGTTTTTTTTTTCAACTCTTTACAAATACTACCGCATACACTATTTGCATATTATTAACCATATATATATTATTTCTTGTTGAAAACTGAATAATATATATCGTTTGTTTACATTTGCAATACAGGTTTTCAATATTATGACGTCTTTTTTTCTTGTTTTTTTTTTGTTATTGTGTATGAATATTAGTGTATTTTTTCTGTTATTTTCATTAATATTTTATAATCAAAATAAAGCTTAAGCTTTCACTTGACCTTGTATTTAAATATTAGTATCAATCTGGAAAAAAATATAATAACAAGTTCATACATTAAATAATCTGAATATAGAAATTTTCAATTTTTCTGTTGACAAACAGTAGGTTATTCAACTGAATAATATATTTTACATTTGCAATACATGTTTTCAATATTATGACGTTTTTTTTTCTTGTTTTTTTTTTGGAGATTGTGTATGAATATTACAAATAACTTCTGAACCATTCTAGCGCCTGTTACCTTTGTTTTGTTTGCAAAGGCGGGACTATAGTTATTGCGAATAAGCACAAAACAAAAATACAAAAATTATTTATATGCGCGGGCGCAATACTATCAGAAAAAATCACAAATACACAAATATTCGGGAAATATCATCAAAAAGATCATCAACCACGACGCCCACTCTAACAGACTTGTTTACAGATTTTGGTTAGTCACCATACAAATCTATACTAAAATCATTTTTACACTAGCGGTACATCCAGAGCATTTTTACTCCAGCGGTGCATCCAGATCTGTACATTATTTACAGACTGCACGGCAAGCCCAACCCACGAATTCATATTCTGACCAACCAAAAATACAGAAAGACTAGCCGTCTCTCATCACCTGTCTCTTTATTACACACAGCAAGTATTATTTCTAGAACGGTTGTGTGATTTTGGCTTCTGTTAAGCATGTCGTCACTATTGTACGTAGTATATAATTCGATCTAAGGGGGGCTTTATACTACTAATATATGTTCTCTTTTTTTTTAAATATTTATTTTAGTTATATAAAAAAATTCCTATAACAAATTTGGATTGAAAGAGAGGGATTCACGAGATCCATGAACTCAACATAAGCCCATTGTACTTTCTCTCTGGGCTTCATGAATTTGCAGATAAACGCGGTAAAATTACAGCGGTTGACTCAGTCACCAGCTTTCACGTTCGATTTTAAGAATCACTTACCACCCTAAAGCGCACGGCAAGTGAGACAGTCACACATGAAGTGAGTGATAGTTTTTCTATCTACATCGCAAGACCTGCATGTGTAGACCTCATACCGCCATATTTTAAAAGCGTGGTCCCGTAATATAGAGTGCCCTGTTCATAGCGCAATTGGCACTTGTATTAGGTTTTTACTAAGTTGTAAAATGTTTGTCGTTGCGACTTCGCTAGGGGCGCCTCATATATCCTTTGTAATTTTACTTTGTTGCTATTAACTAGAATTGGTGAAGCGACGTATCAGCCCAACATTTTAGGTTAGCTTAGCTTTCACGAAACCCTCACCAGGAAAGATGCAGAGTTTAATTGCATCACCTGTCTGACTAACTCGCCGGCTTTCTTATTTCCGTATCGCCGGGACACCATTTTAAGGTAACTATTTGTTTCAGTATGGTTGTTAAAACTGTTTCTATTTTTGGAGCAACCTGAACTTTGAACCAAATGAATTTGTCGCTTTGGAGTAAAATTAACTTTTACTATTATGATTTTTTCTTTGATAATAAGAACACTGTTCGGATTTAATATTTATTTAGTATTTATTATTAATTTAATTTTATGTAATTTTACTATAAATACAACATTAAGTTTTGTTTATTTCATCTTAGTTTTTCTATTATTCTTTTATAATGTAAATTCAACTTTGATTAAATTTTAATATTATAGCTTTCCTCTCAATAATATGATTTAATATTAATATTCACTATAAATTTTATATTTAAAATAAACTTTTAACACAACAAGACTTTTCTTTTTAAATTTAAAATTAAGTTATGTATTATTATTTTTATGTCTAATTGACCCTCAAACAGAACTTTAATTTAGTTATAATTGATGGTGACTTCGTCACCCAAACAAAACTTATTTGTGTTACCAAAAAACAGCTAATGTATTTGGTGAAAGAGGTTTTTGGTTTTTCAAAATTTCGCATGCAATATTTTCTATTCTATTTTTAGTTCTATTTTAATTTTTTTTCTTTTTAGTTTTAATTATTATGAAAAATATTCAATTAGCAGTTTTTTGGTTGTGAATTGAAGTACTGAGAGCGAGCCGGTTGTCGAGCCAAGGGCACCGTTCTGTTTAGTGCTGGGTAGTATAAACCGGTACCAGTACGGTTTAGGATTTTTGAAATGCCTAGAAATATTGGATACTTTTCAAATGTTCCATTAACGGATTAGAAAAACAGTAAATAAAACTAATGCATTTTCCTTTCTTTTGGTTTACTACTACATAGTTCTACAATAGGGGTCTTTGAGGAAATATGCTTTTGATAAAGGAGTATTTTTTCATATTTTTTAAATTATAATTTTTAACCATCCATAAGTTATCATGAAGAAGATTAGTTTTAGCAAGATAATGTTGATGACTCATTCCACAACAATATTATTGGCATATTGATAAAAAAATTATGAGTAATTAGTTTTAAATATTTTAATATAAATACCAGTCTTAAAATAACAAGTTTGGGATCGCTCCCACTTAAATTAATTCTAATTAAATTAAATTAAGTAAATAACTTATAACGTTTGCGTTTCAAGAAAATTACTAAATCACTTTTGTATACATAATTTATTATTATTATAAATTGTGATATATATATATATTTTAATATTAAATTTTAAATATCGTTAAAATAATAAATGTGTTCTGATTTTTATATTCAAATTAACAATTAAAATTGAATTTGTTTTTATCGTCTTAAATACTGTGTAAAAAAATTAAACATTTTGAATTAAAGCGGAATTTACATGGTTCAATTATCGTTCAAGTTCCACATTCAAGTTGTTACGATTTAATACGATGCACTCTTCTACTTTTTTATATCTACTTGAATTCCAATTTAATAAAATAGGAATTAGTTCTATTTTTTCCAAACTTGAACGGCACTACATATAAATATAACGCACACTACAAGAAACATTTTTATATGCTTTAAAGTGCGCCTATACAATGGCGAAATTTAGTGGCGAATTTTTTTAAAGGATAGAGAAATATATTTATGTATAAGTGCGGTAGAGACAGCAATATCGTCCAGAAATTTTTTTGGACGTCCAATTTTCGAAATTTAATTGCGAATGGGATGTCCAATTATGGCATAAGACGTCGGCTCTCGTCTTGTGCCATAATTGGACGTCCAAAAGATGAGATTTTATAGAAAAACTATAGATGGCGTTAATATTATATATATACAAAATTATGTTATGTCAAATTTATATTTTTATACTAAAGCTAGGTATTCACTTCCAAAAAAAAAGTTGGCAAAATTGTGAGCAAAATATCATATTAAAAATATGTAAATAACATAATATACATAATATAATATAATCATACTGAGTACCATGTGTATATGCCAAAGCAAAAACTAAGAAAAAAATTTTGTCCCTGGTAAAATTTTCTATATAAAATCATACTTTTTTTTCACTGAGTGTGGATGAATTTTTTTTTCAAATAAATTATTTACATTGTCAAGCAATATTTTTTAGGAATATCAAAAAGTTTCCATAATTTTTTTGAATGCCAACTAGATGCTATAAATTCCCAAACCAAAATAATGTTTTTGTTTCATTCTTTCGTTAGGCGAATTTTAGCATGCTATCTCGTTCTACTTTGCCTAAAAAATATAAGTTTCGCCATTGTTTAAACTTTACATTATATTTTTTTTTAAATTGAAATTGTTTCGAAAGTGAGTGAGCGAGAAAAAAACATACGTAAAAGGGAGATAGATAATAAAAAAAACCAATTTCCTTAACATTATGAATTACTTTCAAATTTCTTAAAGAATTATTATAATATTAATATATCATTGGAGTATTTTATAAAAATTCTTTAATAAAAACTATATAATTTACTTAAGAATTTTGTTAAGAAGTTTTTAAGAAATTCTTTAAAAATTTTCAATGAATTCCGTAAGAATATCTTAAATTCAGAATAACATTAAAAATTCTTAAAGAGTTTGTTTAAGAATTCTAAAGGATTTCTAAAAGAATTTCAGGAAGAAAAATCAAACAAAATCAGAAACGTTTAAGTTATTTCTAGAACAAAGCAATTTAAAAATTAAAAAAAAATACCTTAACAATAAAAATGAAAAAATACTTTTATAAAATAATTCAGTTGAAAAAATACCTTTTAAAAATAATTAAAGTTAAAAAATAATTTATTGCTATAAAAGCTTTCAAAATTATATCAATAATTAAAGGTATAATTTTTTTAGCATGATAATTATTTTAAGGTATTTTCGTAACATTTTCACTCTTTTTTAGATGCAATAGCAATAAAATTTCCACAAACAAAAATGGAAGAAACGGAAAGGCAAATAAAATTTTTAATACAAAAAGAACATATTAAACAAAAGCGAAAAAAACATAGCAGCACAACGACTACTAATTAATTAAAATAGTCATTTAAAAAAAATTATAAGCTAATATGCATTAATAAAGGAATATTAATAAAAAAATACATATTAAAAAAATAATGTTTCCTTTTTTATGCATTTTCTAAAGGATAGGCCCCTAGAGTTTTTCTTTTTTCTGTACGAATTTTTTTATTTTTTTAAAATTACGAAAATCTAAGGTAATTTTTAACTATTAAATATAAGTTTTTCCAAAGAAAATTTTGAAATTTTCTTAAAACTTTCTATATTCCACTTCATATATTTTTTCCGTAAAAAATCTTTAAGATTTAACGATTTTGTTTCGTTTTTCTTAAAGTTTTTAGAGAAAACTCCGAATTTTGCACACTGGTATGTTCAAAATATTATCATTCTGAATGTATCGGCATAAAGTAATAATATAAAGAGAAAATATTTCATATATCATTTTTTGCAAAAAATTTTATAAAATAATATAGAAATGTAAGCCCCCAAGCTTTTTCAAAGGCTAGAACCTCTATTTTAAAAGCCCTCTAAGAAATATTTTTTTTTTCACTATAAAAAGTATAAAAAATTGTATTTACATAAAACTGTATTTACGTTATCAGATTTTTCATAAAACATTTCATGCGATTTTTTGTCTGATCAAAAATCGTACAATATGAACGTAAAAATATCTAGTCTCATGCGACGTTTTATGAAAAATCTGACGGTATGCATTTTCATACATCGTACGATCTTTCATATGACTAGTCTTATGAAAAGTGTGATAATGTAAATACAACTTTAACATATCAAATTAATATTTTTATATGGTTGTGACTCTCCAAAGATGTGTAGACTTGTAATTTACTGTTTACTTGTCGTTTTATTTTTTAAATTTGAAATTTGCAGTGTGCCGATATAAAAGAAATCGATATAAATGAAATTGATATAAAAGAAATTTTATTATTATTTTTGGATTTAATTCGATTTGGTGAGTTTTTTTTACTATTTCGATGTTTCACTTAGGAACTTATCTTTTAGACAATGGAAAAAATTACAAAAAAGAAGAGTGCAAGAACCACAGCCGAGCAGCTAGAAATTTATATAAATTTTTTGGAAAGTCACCCAGATTTTGTGGCATCGAAAAACTCGCCAAAAAATCCAAAATATCTGGCGGAGATGTGGAGTGAGCTAGCAAACAAGCTGAACTCACAAAGAGGGCCTTCCAAAACCGCCAATGAATGGAAACTGGTAAGTAATCTGAAGTTGAATAATAGTGTGTATACAATTAGATAATTGGGTTTTTGTTCATTAGTCATTACAACATTGGAGGAACCAACTTAAATCTAGAGCAAGAAAAATAAAAGCGGAAATATTGCTGACTGGTGGTGGTGCTCCTGCCTCTGTAACTTTATCTAGTTTCGAAGAAAGAGCGTTAACTGTGTTAGGAAGAATTAGTGTATCTGGGGATCAAAGTGTTCCACATCTGGGATTTGAGGTTTTATAATAAATGATAAATTTCTTCATGAAAAAAAAAATTTTTTAATTGTAGGATGTGGTTGCAATGAGCAATGATTCAGCATCCAACACAGTCTCCTTAGAAAGTGACAATATTCAATCAGATGCAATATCCAATACAGTTCCGGAGCATATTCCATCAGATTGTAGTATGACAGATGATAACTTACCACCGGGGCCATCACGATTAACACCACGTAAACGACCATCTAGTTCTAGTACCATGTCGGTATTGACTGATAAAATAATGAAGTTGGCACATGACAGGATTGAACAGGACAGATTAATTGCTGAGGAGAGATTGGAAATAGATAAAAAAATGCAGATGCAATGCTCAAAATGGCTGAGGCTATGCAAGTGTTGGCAAACGCATTTGCCAACAAAAAATAATAAAATTTTTTTTTTAAATAATAATGCCATGATGTAAATATGAATGACCAAAAATATTGTAATATTTTAATATTTAATATTTTTAACATAAAAACAAAATTTATAAATGTTATAATGTAATATTAAATTTTATAATGTAATAATAATAATATATATAATGTTTTAATTTATATATAATGTTTTAATATTACAATGTGTTTACATATTCATTTCTTGTTCGTCGTCCTTCTTCCAAAAAACTTTCATCAATTTCAGCTTCATTTTCATTTTCTTGCTCGTCGTACTCAATATTTTCATCCAAATCATCAACTGAAAAACCTTTATCAATAAGAGTGTTGTGCAAAATAAAACAAGAATAAATTATAAACGCGGCTCGTTGAGGGCTATAATGCAAAGTCCGGTACTTATGCAAGCATCTGAAGCGAGCCTTTAAGATCCCAAAGGCTCTTTCAACAACATTTCGAGCTTTTATTTGTATCTTGTTGTACTTCACTTGCTTTTGATTTTGTGGGTTAGAAATTGGCGTTAACAGCCAAGGCTCAAGTGGATAACCTCCATCACCTAGAAGCCAGGTCGATCTTCTAGGGTTATGCTGTTGAATAAGATGAATTCGAGTCGGCGTTGTGCTCCATATGGCTGAATCATGAGAGCTACGTGGAAACTTGGCGTTTACTGCCAAAAAATTTAAATTTGAATCTGCTATCTGATGTAATATCTGGCCCAAGCTATGTAATATCTTACGCTAACTACTCCCCTTGGATACCTATATGAGGGTATCCCCGATTGGTCGTAGGACTATTATATAAATAAATCCAATCCAATAACCTTAGCTAAAGAGCCTGAGTTAAACTAAAATTAGCTAAAGAGCCTAGTTCAGTTGGATTGGAAGTATATTATTTTATTCTAATGGTAGCGAGTAGCCGAGTTAAAATAAAACAATTTGTTTGACTTTCAAGTTAAAAGTGAATCTTTATTTTATTCATATTCTCTTTTATACCCTAAATCTATTCGTTACATACTTATTATTTATTAGTTACTTATTTCTAATTATTGGTAATATTTGCTAACGCCAGCAATCCTTAAATTTCTTTATAATTATTCTTAGTTTCAATAATTATTTAAAGTATTGCACATATAAATATATATATATACATATATATATTTACATGATTACTAATAATGTTCTCTGTATGCATATATATAAATGCATTAGAATACATGTGTTATTAACATATATACCACACAGAACATAAACATATTTGGTGATATTTTGTAAACAAACAAAGTGAAAGTCGATGCCCGTTTGACCTATACTTTTGTTTACATTAAAACATAAACATATGACGAATATTTTCGTATATGTTTAGTGGCATATATCACACCACCCCTCCTGGCGGAAAAGGAGGAATCTTATCCTTAAATAAATTCCTTCTTTCTAGCGTTAACAGATATTTTCCAAAATATTTTAAATTAATATTTTTTTTTTTCAATTACATTCTTGTTTTAACTTTCTTTATAAAACTTATATTCTTATTTACTTATTTATTTCTAGAAATTTATTTTTTTTTTTTCTTAGATTTAACATTTCTATTTCTATTTATTATTAATATTCTTCTTTTATTTATTTTACTTTAATAACATCTCATTTCTACTTAAATTGTTTTTTTTTTTTTTTTTTTTTTTTTTTTTTTTTTTTTTTTAATCGTTAATTTATTTATTTTTCATCATTAATTTATAAAAAAAACCGGTATAAACCAACCTCTCCTAAATTAAATTACTTTCTTTAAAATAATTCGTTGCTCAATCTTGTATTATGTTGACTGAATATAATTTTAAAAAATTTTCAGCATTCAATCCATAATGCCTTCGAATGTTTGATAATTTTTCAAACTAACTACTAATGTTTCATAATTATGATTAATAATCTAATTTCTATGCCTATATCTATACTCTAAATCTTATACATATATATACTCTTATATATACTCTATTTACTTACTATCTATGGGTTTCCAGGCGTCCCCTTCCCCCTAAATTGTAAAAGAAATTTTTTTTTTTTTTTTTTTTTTTTTTTAAACCTAACTCTCAGTTATTATCATTAGATATGTGTAATATGGTTTTAACCTATTCTTATGTACTACTACTTTCTTTCTATCTGTCTTTATCTCGCAGTTTACTTTACTTTCTTTCTATCTGTCTTTATCTCGCACTTGTTGGCGTTGTTAGAAGAATATAATTTCTATGTAGAATATTCGCCGGGTAAAGAGAATTGTACCGCAGATGCTTTAAGTAGAATACAAATATCATCTGAGGATTTAAAAATTCTAATAATGACCAGATCAAAAACCAAAGAGGCTGAAGACAATGAAAAAACGGATGAGCAAATTATAGATGAATTATTACAACCACCATTAACAGGTTTGAAATTAGTCGAATTAAAAATAGTAGATAGTTTCGAAGAGGAGATAGAAAAATTAAAAAATCAACAAGAAATAATTTTGGGTCCAAATAAAATATTAGCATACATACCGAAGAAGAATTGTTTATTAATGGTTAAACCAAAAGATAGCACAGAAAATCAAAACACAACATTCGGCAGATTGCTGTGGAAAGATGTGCAGAAAATCATTGGTCCATTAAAAATAGGAGATTTATATATCTCGAAAACTGAATTATTAAAATTGAATGACGGCCGTCGACAAAACAATTTAAATAATATGAAAAAGAAATTGAACGAAATTTTTAAAAATATGAATATTAAAGTGCACATTATGAAGGATTTGATAAGGATAACTGACCCAGGTATGAAGAAACTACTATTAAACGATTATCATATATTACCAACAAGTGGACATGCAGGTATTAATCGTATGATTAAAAATATTAAATGCAAATACTTTTGGACGGGAATGCAAGAGGATATAGCAACTTTTGTTAAGCATTGTGAAACATGTCAACGAAACAAACACATAAACGTGAAAAAACAACCAATGGTCATAACATCAACCAGCGAGACAAGCTTTGAGAAAATATTTGTAGACCTCGTAGGACCTTTAGATGACACAGAAGAAGGGTATAAATATATACTTACCATACAAGACGAATTGACTAAGTTTATAGAAAATGTTCCATTGAAGAACAAAGAAGCAAATTCCGTAGCTGAAGGATTGGTAGAAAATTTCATTTTAAAATATGGAGTACCAAAGAAGATAGCTTCGGATCAAGGAACAGAATTTATGAGTCAAGTATTTAAAGAAATGTGTAAGATGCTGAAAATAGACCAAATATTTTCTACTGCATATCATCATGAAAGCATAGGAGCATTGGAAAATTCGCATAAGGTGTTAGGAGCGTATTTAAGAACATATGTTACTGAAAATCATTCAGACTGGCATAAATGGTTGCCATATTATACATTTTGCTATAACACAGCAGTACACTCTGAAACAAACTATACACCATACGAATTAGTATACGGAAAGCAATGCAAACTACCATCAAATCTTACGAATAAAGTAGAACCACTTTACAATTACGAAGACTACAATATCGATTTAAAAAACAAATTGCAAATAGCTCATAGAGACGCGAGAGAAGTACTAGGTAAAAAGAAATTAGAAAGAAAAAATAGATTTGATAAAGATTATAGAGTAAAAGATAGTATATACGAAGCAGGGAGTCTAGTGTTATTAAGAAACGAAAATAGGAAGAAGTTGGATCCAATATATATTGGTCCATATGAAGTAGTAGGAAATAAAGGTGTAAACTGCGAGATAAAGACAGATAGAAAGAAAGTAGTAGTACATAAGAATAGGTTAAAACCATATTACACATATCTAATGATAATAACTGAGAGTTAGGTTTAAAAAAAAAAAAAAAAAAAAAAAAAATTTCTTTTACAATTTAGGGGGAAGGGGACGCCTGGAAACCCATAGATAGTAAGTAAATAGAGTATATATAAGAGTATATATATGTATAAGATTTAGAGTATAGATATAGGCATAGAAATTAGATTATTAATCATAATTATGAAATAAATAATAATAAATATGAAATAAATGTAATTTTAAAGAAAAATAATAAATATGATTTTAACGAAAACAATAAATATGAAATAAATACCCTATGTATATGTAATTTTAATAATAAATAAATATCCTATGTATATGAAAATTTAAAGAATAATAAATATGAACTAAATATCAAAAACAAAAAAAAAAAAAAGTATATAGACAATACTTAGGTAATATATATGTATATCTAAGAAACAAATAATAATAAGTATATACAACATATAATTTGAAATACTTTTATAAATAAATATGCAATATGACAAAGGAAGGGTCAATTGCACTTGAAAAAGAAAAATAACGAAAAAAAAAAATAATTTACTTTTATAAATAAATATGCAATACGACAAATGAAGGGTCAATTGCACTTGAAAAAGAAAAATAACTAAAAAAAAAAAAAAAAAAAATATAAATAAAACTAAAATATCAAATTCCAAATACTTTGATATATACATAACACATGTTATCGGAAAATTTTCATTATTAGTAATGAACATAATATAAAGAATAATTTAGAAATCATCTTTTTTTTTGAAAAAAAAAACCAAATTACCATAACCCAAAATAAACTATAACCCAAAAGTAAATAAATTACTTTATACATACATCTGTATATGTATCGTGAATGATTCTTGTTTTTTCTTGAAAATTCTTTTCGATAGAGTAACATTACTTATATTTAAATATTTCTTTGCATTGTGTTGATAATAATATATTTTTTTTAAAATGGGAAGCTCTTCCACCAAAGAGGAAGAAATCTTCGTTAATAACAATGCTGGTGTATCCACCAACAGTGTCGATAATAGTAAAAGAAGCTATTCGGACATTCAATTAATAATTATTATCTTAGCACTGGTTATCGTGATTTATTTCGTATTGTACAAAGCAAAGAAATATTTAGATAATAACATTAAACGGCAAGTAACACTTGCCGCAGTATAATTTAAATGTTGTAGATAAATATTTTGAAAAAAAATTTTTCTTATAACTATTAACGAATTTATTTTGATTATTGAAAATGGCAGGATCGCCATGTAATATCTGGCCCAAGCTATGTAATATCTTACGCTAACTACTCCCCTTGGATACCTATATGAGGGTATCCCCGATTGGTCGTAGGACTATTATATAAATAAATCCAATCCAATAACCTTAGCTAAAGAGCCTGAGTTAAACTAAAATTAGCTAAAGAGCCTAGTTCAGTTGGATTGGAAGTATATTATTTTATTCTAATGGTAGCGAGTAGCCGAGTTAAAATAAAACAATTTGTTTGACTTTCAAGTTAAAAGTGAATCTTTATTTTATTCATATTCTCTTTTATACCCTAAATCTATTCGTTACATACTTATTATTTATTAGTTACTTATTTCTAATTATTGGTAATATTTGCTAACGCCAGCAATCCTTAAATTTCTTTATAATTATTCTTAGTTTCAATAATTATTTAAAGTATTGCACATATAAATATATATATATACATATATATATTTACATGATTACTAATAATGTTCTCTGTATGCATATATATAAATGCATTAGAATACATGTGTTATTAACATATATACCACACAGAACATAAACATATTTGGTGATATTTTGTAAACAAACAAAGTGAAAGTCGATGCCCGTTTGACCTATACTTTTGTTTACATTAAAACATAAACATATGACGAATATTTTCGTATATGTTTAGTGGCATATATCACACTGAATATAAATTTTTTTATTAAAATATAAGCAAAAGTATATAAAATAAATGTTTTTACAGCTTCCACGTTAATGCTATAAAATCCTTTACGATTCATATACAGTCGGGCTGGTCTGATTGGGTCATGCATTAGAGGTGAAATTATTGAAATATGGGTACAGTACCAGTATTTTAATGATATATAATAGTTTTATTTACACATTTTATTTATTTCTCACCCTTCTTTCACATTACTTTTTTCATCGGAAGTCTTACAAAATTTTATTCTGTAAGCCAATATGCACGTTATTAATCGGCATATGTACGTAATATTTCTAGAAATAGTTGGCAATAAATAACAGAAACCCACGCTTTTTTGGTAGGAGCCGTACGCCATAAAATTTAATGCTGATAAAAAAATAGTAGAGATGTTGTCATATTATATTCATATAAATAATAATACTATATGATCATCACTCACTCGTAACATAAATGGAATTTCAGAATGTTCAATGTCATACTGTTCAAGTTCATCGATTAATTGTAACGCAATTGTTTTTGGTAAACGAAAAGTTGCTCTAAAAATTTCATCGTCCACTTCAAATGGGTTTGTCGTATCTCTTAATTTTCGAAGTTGCTGCTTTCGTAGTGTTCTGAAAATTTATTTTTTGATTTTTTTATATATTTATTTTTAAATTATTTTATTATGTAAATTACTTTTTTTCCTGTTCACTAATAATAAACTCCAAGAATGTAGCCAGAATATCCATCGCACTTTGAAATGTTATGTTATTTATATTTACCAAACTGTCAAATATGTTATGACTCTCTTAAGACCTAATAAATACTTGATCATAGCTATGACTATTTGTTATGACTAGTCATAGTTAAGACTGTACCCAGAATACCAAAAAAAAAAATCTCCAGTCATAACTATGACTAATGTAGAGTTATGACTGTCATAGCGCCTTGTGACTGGCAGCAGAATCGCACAGATACTTAATATTTTTTGAAATTTTGATTGTTTATTTAATCGTGCTTCTTTTTTTTCAATATTTTTTCAATGAGCTTTGAAAATAGAAAAGATATAGAGGGCTTTTAAAATAAAGATTCTAGCATATGAAAAAGCTTGGGGTCTTACATTTCTATATTATTGTATAAAAATTTGTGCAAAAAATGATATATGAAATAGTTTCTCTATATATTATTACTTTATGGTATCGGTATATCTCGCAGTGCAAATAAATATTTGGGAGAATTTAACAAAACTTGTGTTTTATTGCTGTTAGGTGAGTGCAAAACAATTAACACGTAATGCTTGCACTTAAATCAAATAATGACGTATTAAAATCATTTTCTGATTCAATAGAGTCTCTTATCAAATCCTTACATAAAAATGAAAAAAAAAACTTTTAATATGCAACAAAATATAAACTCAATTTTCCAACATGTTGATGTTTTAAGTGGAAATGTTGATAAGATTGATAAGAAATTAAATACTTGTTATAAAAGTTACCTTTTATAATTGTTTTCTTTTTTAAATAAAACACTTTATTATTATTATTTTAATAAACTTTTTATTTATTACTATTATTTATTTAGTTAACGTTGAATTATTTCTTTTAATGTTTAATTTATAATTTAATTTACGTTCATTTTATTTTTAACTTTCAATTTTAATCTTCGATTTTTAATTCTTATTTTTGAGTTAATATAAATGTTATTTTCATTTATGTTATTATGTAATTTAAACTTATTATATAAAACTTTATTAAATTTACTTTTTTTTAATAAAAATTCTAACTATTAATTTTATCAACTTTTAATGAATATTATTCTTAATTACTTAGTGTCTTCTTGACACTTCCGAAAAACTTATTAATTTATTTAATTGGTGTCTATTCGACACCTCCAAGTAAACTTAATCTTTTTAGTTGGTGTCTTCTTGACACCCAAATTAAACTTCATTTTGGCTACCAAAAAACAGCTATTTTATTTGGTTGAAGAGCTTTTTGGTTTTCCAAAATATCGCATGCGAAATTTTGGTTAGCCAATCAACTCTTCAAAATTTGTTCTAATTTAATTTTTAATTATTTTGCAAATTTAATTAATAATTTTATATTATTTCAAAATAATTTAGTTAGCTGTGCAAATTTAATTAATAATTTTATATTATTTCAAAATAATTTAGTTAAGTACTGGGTGCTTCAATTCACAACACCTTCTCTCTTTAGAAAAAATATAGGGATCGAAGTTTTTACTTCGAACACTATTTTTTTAAAAATAATATTATTTTGAATTTTTCCATTTTTAAAAAAAATTTATTTACTTATAGATAATAGATAATATAATAGATTTTTTCTTCATTGTATATTATATAATTAAAAAATTTTTTTTTAAATTTATTTAAATATATTTTTTTATTTATGTATAAGATTTAATAATATTTTTTTTGTAATGATAAATATTTTACTTTTAAAAAATTTTTATTTTATTATATTAAAAAATCAAATTCCTTTTTTCTCTGTTTTTTATTTTATTTTTTTTTATTTTAAAATTTGTAAAATTTATTTTGTATATTAAAAATCAAATTTTAATTTAATATTTAATTGCATATAAAATTTTTTTCTTCAGATTTTTGAAAAGAATTATTAAGGTTTTTATTTAAATTATTGGACATAGGTACTTTTAGTGGGAAATTAATAGGTACATTTTAAAATATATTTGTAAATAAAAACTAGTGAGTTTAATATACTAAAAATTTATTAAAAAATCGTTTTTTTTATATGAATTTTGTGTAGGGATCCCTCCCCGTAGGGATCCCTCTTGTGGAAATCTATATACGTATACAATATATATATATTTTTTTTTTTAAATTTTCTTTAAGTCATTTTTATAAACCAAAACTAATGGTTTTCTTTCGTTTTTTAAAATTAAAATTAACTCTTTCTTTTATTTTTGGTATGTTTTGGGGGTCATTTTTTAGGGGTTTTATTTCAAAATTTTGAATAGGGTTCAATTTTACTTTTACGTTTTCAATTTCTACATTTTCCGTGGTTACATTAACTACACAAACAGTTACAGAATTATTTTTACTATTTACCAAACAATTTCCTAAAAACACGCCTGATTTTATTTGTTGAGCTTCACAAAAGAATTCTCCCTCTTCCGTTGTAGGGAGACTGATTGCCTTTTCCATGCGTGCTGGTACTATAATTTTTGTTGATTTTATTATTCCATTAATTTCCATTTTTTCACTTTAACATTATTAGATTCAGATACTTCTTTATTTTTATTTTCCATTGCATTGTCCATTTTTAATTTCGTCTGCTATTACATTATTATTTAAACCAATTATTACATCATTATTCATTACTTCTTGATACTTTCAATATTCTCCAAATTTTTATTTTCTATGTCATAACTATTATTATATTCCTCATTATTTACGTCCTCATTTACTACTTCCTCTCCGTTTACGTCATAATTATTATTATATTCCTCATTACTAACTTCATCATTTACTTTCATAACTTCCGCATTCACTACAATAATATCCCCCTCCTTTAATTTACTACTATTTTCACTTAATACCTCCTTAGTTTCTTCAATAACTTCCTCTTTATTTTCTATTACTTCCATAACTCCATTATTTTCCTTAAAACTCTCCTGTACGTTATCATAAATTTCTCGTAATTGTTGTATCTTTACCGCGTTTAATTGATTTGAATCTTTAATACAATGCATATTTATTTTTTCATTTTGTTTTTGTGAAAATGGAATATAAAATTCCGAATTATTTGTTTTTGTTTTTGGAAATTGTAATTGTTTTTGGGGTCCTAAAATATTACAATTAGGGGACAAAAAATTGTTTCCCAAAATACCATCAACTGGTAACTTAATATCATTATCTGTAACTTGGAAATCGCATTTAAAATTTTGCCCTAATAAAAATTTACCCTCACAGGAACCTAAAGTGGAGCTCACATTGTTTATTGAACTTATTTGTATCTTATTATCTGTACATATTAGTGTTCCTTTTTTCAATGTTGAATTTTTTATTAAACTAACCTGAGCTCCTGTGTCTACTAATAACTTTACTTTGTCTGTTTTGGCTATATCTAAAGCCAATTGAACTATAGGCTCCTGTAAGGTGGTTGTTGTGCCCTCCGTATGGAATGAGCTGGGCTTTTTTAGTTCACTCCATTCTCGTTTCCCGAGACTAACGCCATTCTAGATTCATAAGATTGACGTGTTTCGCAATTCAATATTTTGTGACCTTCACAAGTGGTTTCCGTGTTGGTTACTGTTAAAACTCTTTGTGGGCTTGCGCCGTTATTCCCTGCACGTGGTTTTAAACAATTAGCGGATTCGTGTCCGTTAATTCCGCAGTTGTTACAACGTTTTATTTCATTATGTGAGCGAAATTGCATTGTACAATCTCTACTTATGTGGCCTTGTTTACCACATTTGAAACATTTTATAAGAGGATTTGAATTAGGTCCTCTGTTAGCAATATTTGTATTCCTAATATTATTATAATTATTATTATTACTATTATAATTAGATTGGTAGTTATTTCCGTTAAACATACTACCATTATTATTGTTCAATCTATTAGGGGTCTTATTGTAATAATTGAACGGGGTCTTATTGTTATTAAAATTATTATTATTATTATTATTATTAGAAAATTGTTTATCATTATTACTAAAATTGTTGTTGTTGTTATTATTTAGATTTCTACTCCCAGTGTTGAAATTATTGCGAACGTTATTATTATGCTGTTGGTTGTTCCTAAAATTATGATTATTGTTAAAACTTCTCTGATTATTCCCATTACCAAATTTGTTGCTGTTGGGTTGTTCCGCTTGCAGCCCATTTTCGTTTAATTTTTTCATCATCGTTGTAATTAATGTTATCATTTGATCCCCTACGACTGCTTGATTGTTGCTTGATGTATTAGAACTTCCAATGCCGCCTAAATTTCGAGTTTCATTCAGATATTGTCGAGCTGCTCCTATAGAGACTCGTAAATTTTCCGGATTTTTAAATAATAGATATTGTTTTAACTCTGCTGATCGCAGTCCTCCCAAAAACACTCTCTTTGCTGTGATCTCCATCTCGTTTATCAATGCTCGTCCCTCGTTGTTATATCTCTCATTTACCCTGTTCCGATACGCGGCCAATTTTTCGGATATTCGTTCTCCAAAAAGTTCTACAGTTTCATATCCGTTTCATATTGGTACATTCCCATAATTTCCGAGGCTAAAGTAGCCATATCTTTACTTTCTATGAAACGGTTTCTTAAAATATCCTTGTATTGTGTAAAATTTTGGACGTTGGCATATCTAACGAGAGCGTTGGCCGCACCTGTTAATTTACTGGTAATTAAAATCCGTAAAAGTATGCCTTTTTGCTCATCCCTCGTTAACTCGTATGATTGGTGAGCCAATTCCAGAAAATTGTTTAGTTCGTTTTCAATGTCCAACCCTACGCCTGAAAATGTTGGAACGTGTACCAAAAATGTCTAATTTTAATTTTAATTTTTTTAAATTAAAATTAGACATAATTTTTTCAACCGGTAAGAGCGTTGGTTCCAAATGGTAAGAGTTGTCATTAGTGAAATTTTCCGCGTTGTACTCATGTTGTACGGGTAACTGACGTGGTGGTGGAGGCGGAATAGGGGTCGAATTTAACCCTGATGGTCCTGGCCTCTTCATCGTTCTGTTACTAAAGAAATGGGGGTCATTTATTGGATTCATTTAGTCGGATTTTTTAATATTTAAACTTCTTCTTTCCGTTTTAGTAATAATCACTTTATTTTTCCTTGCTTTTTTAGGTCTTCTTATTGGACCAATTCTATTATATTTTACCCCGGATCTTAATGTTCTAAAGCTTTTTCTGTTTTCCGACACTCTATCTTCCTGCACTTGGTGTAAAAAATCAGAAAAATTGTTTTTATTTAAAACTTCTAAATTCTTCTTCTATATTTTCGATGTTTGTTTTAGTTTTTTCGTCCGCATCTTCAAATTCTGGACTTGAATTTAGAAATGAAAAAGTAGAAATTCGTTTCGAAAATTTTAAAATAGATTGCGCTAAAGTTGAGGTTTTTGATTTTTGCGACATTAGTTTCCTTATTAAAAAAACTACAACAACAACAATGTAAATACGCCCTTTTTTTATATTATGATTTAGAGGTCATAATTTTATTAAATGTCAGTAAAAAGTGAAAAAAAAATTTTGTATACTTAATTTTTAGGGGTCGAATTTTTTATTCTGAAAAAAATTTTAAGCTCGAAAAATTGTGTTTGTATTTTTCCTAAAAATTATTTTTAATTTAAATTTTATCTTATTTAACGAGAATCATTCCAATTTAATAAAATTATTTAAAATAAAATACTCATTTTTATTTATTTTATTTTTATTCCTGAATATATGCAATAAAAATTTTTTTTTTCGACATAAAAAAAATATAAATTCCCTAACTCCTAAAATTATGCAATAAAATTTTTATTCAATACCAAAAAAAATTGTTAATAAATTTTCATAATATGAATGCTTTTACAAAAAAAAACGCGCTTTGTTCTAATGAAACTTACGTACGTCATTTAAAATATTTATATTAATATCAATTAAGTTGACAACAATATTTTATATAAAAATGATCAAACGTATTTTGAAAATATATATATATATATCCCTTTATATATATGTATATATAATTTTCGTCATTACGAACAAAAAAAATTAAATTTTGATATAAAATGTAAATACATATAGTATAATTATTTTTTAGGGGTCGAGAAAACAAAAAGAAATCCAATTCAATATAGTTATAAAATTTTATTAATACATATTTTTTTTAAATTTTATTATAAAAACCAATCCAAATTAAGACGATGAATATATATAATTTTTTTTTTTAAAATTTTATTATTATAGGTACTTCTAAAAGTTCACTTTTGTTAAGTAAGTGTAATTGAAAAAAAAAGTATTTTGGTTGACTTTGTTTTGCAATGATAAATTGAAATTGCGGTTAATTACCTTTAAAAAAAATTTATTATAAATTTTTAAAAAACAAAAAATTACGAAATTATTTATTTTCAACAAGAAAATTTGCTAATTTTAATTATAAGTATGTATGTATATATATTATTTTGTCATAAGAAGACGAAAAAATTTTTTTAAAGTTATATAGGGTGAAAAGAAAAATATTGGGTAACAAAGAAAATTTGTATCCCAATTTTTTATTATTACATAGAAAAAAACTTTATACCAGGTAACTTGATTTTATACAGCCCTGAGTTAACTTTATACAAACTGTACATTTGTATTGTCTTTACACAGTTTTAGTATAAAATCAACGAACCCTAGTATTTTTGTAATTAAATTTAACACATACTGCCTTTAATTGTTTTTATTACCTTATTTTTTTTTTATACACTACCATGTATATAATATTTTAATGCTAATAAAAATTTAGGAAACAAAGAAAAAAAACTTTATATAATTGCTGAAAACGCACAATTAATATAATGCAGCGAAAAAAGAAATATGTATATACATATATATGATCAACTTATAGTAAGAAAAAAACTTATATAATTGCACCATATGTATTAATGTGTGCTTTGTTGATATGCATTTATTTATAATAATTATTATATTTGTATAAAAAAATTTAGGGTAACTATTGGGAAAGGTTAGGAAATTTGTTTAACAAAAAAAATTATATACAATTTATATATCCATATATATCCATAAAACTTTGTTTACAAGTTTTGTTGGATTTTACGAAAAAAAAATTACTTTTTTTTTATATTTATATGCCGTATATAGGAATTTGATTTTTTGTATAACTTTTTTGAACAAAATTTGGAAAAAAAAAATTTTTTGTGATAATTTTTTAACATTTAATTTGATACATTTTGAATTCGATTTTTTTTATTTTTTTTTTGATAATTAATTAAACAATCAATTTGAAATTTAGAATTTTAAATTGAAAATTTTTTTTATGATTTATTTAAACAAAATTCCATTTTTTTATTATTAAATTTAATAATTTTCCTTAATGTTATTTTAGATTTTGACTTACATAATAAATTTGTTGATCTGCTTCTTATGTTGATTTTTTTTGTTGTTATTGCCTTTTCGTTGATATACTGCTTTCTTACGTTGATTTTTTTGTTATTGTTTTTTCACTGCCTTATTTGTTGATCTGCTACTGTTATTTGTACTTCGTTGTTCTGCTATTTTTTTTTTTCACTTTTTTGTTAAATTGTAAGTTTTTTGCGTGGTAATTTTCGTAAAATTTGTAAAAAAAATTTTTATAATTTTTTTTTAAATTTCGAACCGTTTTACCGCACACAAGTCTTTTTTTTTTTTATAGGAAACGTAGTTCCTATCCTGTCCGCAGCGCCAATGTTATAAAAGTTACCTTTTATAATTGTTTTCTTTTTTAAATAAAACACTTTATTATTAATATTTTAATAAACTTTTTATTTATTACTATTATTTATTTAGTTAACGTTGAATTATTTCTTTTAATGTTTAATTTATAATTTAATTTACGTTCATTTTATTTTTAACTTTCAATTTTAATCTTCGATTTTTAATTCTTATTTTTGAGTTAATATAAATGTTATTTTCATTTATGTTATTATGTAATTTAAACTTATTATATAAAACTTTATTAAATTTACTTTTTTTTAATAAAAATTCTAACTATTAATTTTAACAACTTTTAATGAATATTATTCTTAATTACTTAGTGTCTTCTTGACACTTCCGAAAAACTTATTAATTTATTTAATTGGTGTCTATTCGACACCTCCAAGTAAACTTAATCTTTTTAGTTGGTGTCTTCTTGACACCCAAATTAAACTTCATTTTGGCTACCAAAAAACAGCTATTTTATTTGGTTGAAGAGCTTTTTGGTTTTCCAAAATATCGCATGCGATATTTTGGTTAGCCAATCAACTCTTCAAAATTTTGTTCTAATTTAATTTTTAATTATTTTGCAAATTTAATTAATAATTTTATATTACATATTTCAAAATAATTTAGTTAGCTGTTTTTTGGTTGTGAATTGAAGTACTGGGTGCTTCAATTCACAACATACTCACTCGGGAAAAATTGTACTGGCAACAAATAAAGTTAAGGAATTGTATAATAATTATAACACTTGCATTAAAGAAATAAAAATTATAATTAAAAAAAAGTTTTTTAAAAATACTTACCCTTAAGGCTCGAGGAGCGCACTTTCATGTTTTATAGAGGAATTGTTTTGCCCATTTTATTCAAAACCAGTGAACATTTTCTTCCAATTTTTATAACATATCAAGAATATATAAATTTCACGGATAGGTGTTTTACTTTTTTAATCCCCTCCCCCTGTCGGATTTACCTGTCGGAGCACCTGAAAAGTGGGCCATTTTATTGCCCATTTTATGACTAAACCCTTACATATTTTGATTTTTTTTTCTACAGAATAAAGATTGAATATATTTTTCACGGATGTATGTTTTTCATTTTTGATATTTGTTATCAATTTTGTAATAATAAAATTTTTATATAATTACCTCTTTTTTCAAAAAAATTTTGGAAGTAAATGTGTGGATTTTAGTGTATCTAGTCTCTGATAGGGAACTTTGAATGCTTTAAAACAGTTTTTGAGACAGAAAGCTGTTTTTTTGTTTGTGTGTGTTTCAAATTATTGTTATTGAATAATAATAGCTTTATTGAATAATAGCTTCGGATGTACATTACATATGGATGGATGTATAAGTATATAGAAAATATTAATTACCAATAACATAATTTTTAGTTTACATTTTTTATTTATATTTTTCGTTTTTCAGATAAAATGTATGAGAAAAGGTGGATTTTTAGATTCAGATGTGGCTTTTTTTTATTTGTTTCAAAATTTGGCTCAGGCTTATAAAATTGTAAAAATAATTACAAATTTATACTCAATTTTTATAGGTAAATGAAATGAAAAAAAAGTAGGTAAAATCTACAATAAAAATTCAGGAAGGATATTATTTAATTTTTTTTTAATGAAATATAAATATATATATTATTATCCTGGATGAAATTATATATGCCCATATTTTCATCTGGGATTTTCTCTGGCACCCCCGCATGGATTGGGCTGATATTTGCTAAACACTAGAGAAAATTCCAGATGAAAATATGGTCATACATAACTTTATCCAGGATAATATTCAATTTGATATTTCATTAAAAAATGAAATACGACGGCATTCCATTCAAATACGACCTTTTGTAGAATAACCACCAATACAATATATGTGATCAGATATTGATGGATAATGTAATTAATTTTTTTAATATATATATATATTATATTTTATATTATATAAATATATAGATAACTATTTACTATATAATATTATAATATCTGATCAGATAATATTATATACTATTTACATATTACATTATATAAAATAATTGTAAATTCAATAAAGGGAAAGTAAAATGAATTCGTTACCCATAAATATCTGGTCAAGCAATAAGCAATAATAGATTATTACATATGTTATATTATCAATTCGTTTCCAAAAATCAAAATTTGTTGGATAATTTTATCATCACATATTTAATTAATAACATATACATTATTTGCCAACGCCGCTTTCAATTTACTTATAAAAACATCAAATAATGTATTACAAACGCATACACACGAAAAATATAAAAGCTCTTTTTCAGAAAAAAACATTGGTATGAATGACGTCAGGATTTGGGTTTTTTTCTGACGCTCCTCGACCCTTAAAGTAATAATTAACTAAAAAGTAATAAACAAGCAAATAATACTATATCAATGTACTTTCCTGGGAGCTTGAGCAACTGTCAACAATAGTAAGGGTAAGTAGGCCTCATTATAAATGCCATTAATTCTGGTAAGGTCTACTTTCCCTTACTATTTTTTTTTTACATGCGGCCTACCGTGCCCCCCTTCCCGGCTGTTGCTAAGTTTTGTCGGCATTGGGCAATTTTCTTTGAAAGCGCATATGATTTCTGAATTTGTCATCATAGCCGCATCTTCTAGGTCCTCAATATCCTTGATTTTCTTCGGAATCGCCTCTAGTTTACTTTCTAGGTCGGTATTATATGACGACCAATTAGTTCTCTTTTTGGGGCGGTTGATAAGTGGGCTACTCCTAGTAGACCGAATCTGATATGTTTATGATCCATACAAGATGGCTCATCTGAGACGTGCCAGTCGTTTGTCTTATTCGTTAAGAAAGTGGTCGTTATGGTTAGATCTAGAACCTCATTTCTAATTCTATTGACGAATGTTGGCTTATTACCCGAATTTGTTATCGATAAATTATAACTAGCAATAAATTCCAGTAATGACACCCCTGTTATTAATATCCGTGCTACCCCAGTTGGTATGATGAGCATATGCATCACATCCTACCAAAAGCTGCAATTTATTTCTTCTCGCAAAAAGTAGCAGTCCTATTAACTCAGGTGGGGGACATAGATGATCCGCGGCAAAGTATGCGGAACATACTATGATGTTCCCCAGCTCGGCCTTTGGGTCAATTATTGCCGCTACTACGTCCTGTTGACAGAATTCTGTAATTGGAACGTAATTAATATCTTTATTAAATAAAATACAAGCTATTGGTCTCGAGTTTGTATTATCATAAAAAAACTCACCTCCGGACACTCTTGGAGTCCGCCCTACTTCTACTTCTGCCCGGGGGGTGCGCGATGCCTCTCTCCTTGTTTGTCAGCGGGAGTCATCGAATCGCGCTGGTCTGTTGTGCTCCACTCTCCTCCACCCTTCTCTCCTTTCCCTAGCGTGCGACTTTCTCCTAGGAGCTATTCTTTGAGGGCATCTCCTTCTGTAGTCCATCCTCTCTCTCTTTCGTGCCTTCTGCCTTCGTCTTTTTTTCATCGGCTTTCAGAGGTGGTCTAAATTGTATGCTGCTTTTATTTAGACCACAAGGATTTTAAGGCGGAGATCGATCTTATCAAAACCTAATCATGGTCTACAAATCAGGTCTTGAATGACTCTAGCGGAGGCGTCATCTATTGAGAGAACCATGTGATGGTCATTGTCATTAGATAATCTCCTCAGAATCTTCCAATTCTGGGTATGCAGGCCATCGTTTTGTCTGCCTAGTCTGTCCAGGATTTCCTCCTTACGCAGATTATCTTGGTCAGGAAAGAATCCTGAGAAAACCGCATGTGTAGGAAGATCTATGCCTTCTGCCAACACTAAATCAGCCTCTTTGCAGGGCTTGATTTTCCTTATGGTATCTTTCAGCCATCGCTTGCTAGCATCATCAGCGCATTTGATAGATACCCACCCGGGTTTTCGTGCCGACCCATTGAATCGAACATGAGTACCCCTGGGCAATTCGTACATGGCGTTCAGGATCGACCTTTGTACTTTCTTTGCCTCTTCTTCACTTAGCGCCCGCAAAGGAGATTGCCGTGGTATACCTACTCTGGTATTGCTCGCAATCGCAACCTCACTCTACGTTGGCTTGCTCTGTGTGTTAGTTCTATTTCTTTTGGCAATCATAGGTGGCGTGCTACCGTCCGATCTGTTCCTTTTAACACACAGAGAGCCGGATGCTTTCCGTGCTAGCATATCCTCATACTCTTTGTCCATTCTTGCCCTTGCCTCGTAGAATGGGATACCTGCGGAAATTATTTTCTTCAGCTTCTTCCTAGCTTCACTCCTGACATTTCAGCTTCTTCCTAGCTTCACTCCTGGAACCTGACATTTCGGTGACGTTACCATTATCCGAGGACATTAACTAGTCGCTCTCGCCTTCCGTGGTAATATCACTAGCGTCGATATCAGTGTTGCCTAGTCTTGTTCTTTGTATCATTTCAATAGCATCTGCAAGTATGAAGCCTGCATAAGCGGGCTCTGACTTTGCGGATGCTATTGGTGTAGACAGAATTGCCTTTGTTTGTGATATTGATGTTGTAGATGTTGTTGAGTTTGTTGATTCCTTGATTTGTTTCATTGCCCTAGTTGTCGTTGTATTTGCTTCTTTTTTTTTGTTTTCCCATATTTGTTCCCACGAATATCGCGACAAATAAGGTCCACCATGGCAGAGGTCCGATACCATGGTAAGGCTGGTTAAAACCGGAGGTCGCCTGGTATCCGGAATACACCGTTATCGACTGAGCCCACCCTCAGCCAGGCAGCCCTCGGCACGGTACGAGTAACACCATTGGCTTGGTCGCACACTGCAAATTCGGTCTGTGTCCGTGTTTAATATATATACACAGTTCCAGGGGCCACCTCGAGGATGTTATGCAGGCACTTGGTTAGGAACTTCTACAGTTGCAACATTTATATCTTTGGATAGAAATGCCTACCCTGTAAAATCCCCACTATATATATATATATATATATATATACTGGAAGTATAATTCACAAAAGGGAAAGTAATGACTAAATCTTGACTGACAGAATAGAGTTTCAATTCGAATCTATGCAATCATCAATAATTTTTTTACATAAAAATGCATCTGATAATTTAGACAAGTTAAATTAAATTGATAATGAATTATACGATTTTAGAAATAATAAAAATTATAATAATCTAGTTGAAATAAAAAATCTCTTACATATACATGGTGATGAACTAACAGCAACTAAGGTAACACTCAACGATGTTACTGATTAATTAAAAAATGTACACTGTGCATTATTTACAAAAAATAATGAGGATTATAGCCAGGGTTACCGCGGCGTAATATTTTTGGGTATTAGATTCTATATATAAATTATATAAATTTTTATATTTTTGTTCATTTACAGAATTCTTAATATTTCCAACTTTATACCAAAACTCATCAAAATTTCTAATATTTTGATAGTCAATCTGCTCTTTAAAATTGTTATCTAACATTTTTAACTTTAGATTATTGTATTGTTATGTTCAAATGTTTAGGATATATATTATTTTCTGGCTATAGCCAATCTATATAATATATTTTCCTATTGAACTGGAAGCGTTGATATAATGTATTTTTATATTATTTTGGCTTTTGCCAGTTAAATAATATATTGTTCAAATAAAAATTCAGCTTTTGTATTTGACTTTTATATATCAAACTTTATTTATTCCAACTTAAGTTAAATAAATAGCTCCGTGCAAAACTTTCTGTTTTGGAAGCTCTTAACTGTAAGCTGGATAAATTTCGACTCCCTGAATTACCAAAAAACCAACGTATTTATAGGCAAATATTAATTTACCGGCCTTTGTTTATCATAAAAATGTAAACGAACTTTGAATCAATAATAATAATACAATTTACTATTGAGCAATCGCCACTCAATAATAATTATTATTAATTGTAATTGTTCATACCCAAAATTTGCATACACTGCATAAATGCGCACTAAGCATTATTTGCTTAGTTTTATTAACTTTTGACATAGTTAATTAATATAAATATAATATTTAATAATATTATTGCGCAATGCCAATGCGTGTGCAAATATATTTTGTGGTATAACAATAAAATACATTATTTATTACTAGGACGGTGTTTTTATTCCACAACAGTATTCTTCAATAATTTCTTCACCATTATCAGCTAGTATACTATATAAAAGAACAGCTTGAATTATATTATTTTCGGTGGAGTAATTATCTGAAGAAGCTAAATATCGATGATCAAAAACAATTAATACTGACAACTTTTTATCTTCAAATTTAACTCTATTTATTATTTCTTCGCTTAATTTTATATAAAATCTTAAAATGTTTTCTTTAATTTCTTTCAATTGATGTTCGCTATAATTATTTTTTCTAACAAAAGTTTCAGCTTCTAAGCCTAAATATATGTTGTCTTTGTGATGGTCATTCAAAGATACATTAGTAAAATTATAATCTAATGATTTTATGTAATCTGAACATAAAAATTTTTGCAATATTGTTTTTAATAAAACTTTAAAACTGGATATAAAAGAAATTAATTGCGGTGATTCACTTTGAAGTTCTCTATTTAATTTTTTCATTTCATTTAAAATATATTTCAAAAATATAAAATAAGTTAAAGTATCATCATTAAGATAAAATATTTTGTAAATTTTTTGTTTAGACTTTGAATCTGTTTCTTCCAGCTGTGCTCTTATCAAAAATGCTTTAAAACAATTCATTGTTCTATAATGCGACAAACTACTTCCTCCATAGACAACCAACGAGTATCAGAAAGTCGCAATAGTTTATGATTTTTAACATCAAAAATATTTTGTAATTCCTTGAAATCACCAAGCCTTTTAGGACTTTTACTGAAAAAATTATAATTATCTTTGCACATTTGTTCCAAATACGAAGCAAGCTGTTTACAAGCTGCAATATTCATTAGAGCTACTGAATGACAACCACATCCTATGGAAAATGAATAAGGAATTTTTGTCCTTAAGTGAGCAACCACGCCATTATTTATTCTAGTCATAACGCTGGCATTGTCAGTTGAAATTCCTATACAGTTTTCTAAAGGAATATCATAACTTTGAAAACCATGTAAAATACTTGTAGCAATAGCAATTCCTGTAGCTTCAGTTATTAGTGTTAAACTAAAAAAACAATCTTTTGTTTTTCCTTTGCCTTCATCGAATTGTCTAACAACAATTACTAATGATTTATCAACTGAACAATCAGTTGTCTCAGCCAGCGTCTCAGCAACACTAAGTAAATTTTTTTAACGATAAGTTGTGTTCCAATAAAAATATAACTTGCTTAAGTTCAGCAATTGCGACATTTTTTTGTAATTTATTGTTTTCTTCGTATGCCAAATTTCTTCATTTTTATTTCTTAGCACCAAAATATCTTTTTCAATTGCAATATTTTTTACGTGAGAAGCTTTTAAAGAATGTCTTTTTAAAAGTGAAAAATTACTTGCAAATAATTTTTTGCACGCTCTGCAAAAAGGCTTACGAGCTTTCGGCTCCATCTCTAAAAATGGAAAAGCTTGAATCCATTCTGGTTTACATTTCTGTTTATACATTTTATTAATTTTCTCTACAGATGGATGGATCAGTTATGTAGAATTAATTTCATATTCTGAATTACTTTCATTTTCACAATTCGTCAAATTAATTGATGTTGATTGATTATTGCCATGCCCATTATCATCATACTCATACATCGCTTCAAACTGTGGCTTTTTTGTTCTTGTAACAAACCTATAATTTGAATAATTTTATAGAAATATGTAATAGTATAAAAATTTAATTTAATAGCTTAACTTACTTATCCATAATAAATAATTTAAGATTTTATATGAATTTTATTGTAATTTGTTCGTATCCTTCCTAAAAAAAATAACTTTCAAGTTGCAATATTAATTTCAATTGTGTTGCAAATAGATTTTTGTAAATAGAGTTTCCAATTCAAATTTCAAATTCTAATTTAAATCCGTTTCCAATTTAAATCTCAACCCAATAGAAAAAAATTGACTGTTTCAATTCAAACTTACACAATAAAAAAAATTTGCACGTTATCAAACAAACAAAATGAATCGGTTTCGTATTCTATTCTTAGAAATTTATAATATTTTTAAACAAATTTACGAAAAAAAATCAAATACAAATAGTAAATCAAATAGTAGTAGATTTTATTATTTTTGCTACATAAGTAATAATATATTTACAGTTCAAAAGGGTATTAGGCCAAAAAAAGGTAGCAGATTTGATACAATAGTAGTAGCGCGGTAACCCTGATTATAGCAAAGAAAATAAAAGAGCGCATATTATTAAATTTCACCACCAAAAATTTGTGTGCCTTCTGTCGTCTCTATACAACGCCTTACCACTGGTGGGGGGAAAATATTATCGACGAAAAGTTTATAGCTATTCAATTCTATTAACATCTAATAAACGTTGAGTTAAGAATTAATTAACAGCTAATAAACGTTGAGTTAAGAATTAATTCTTATACAATTGAATCTTTTAAAAATAACAGATTACTGTGGGTCAGGTCTGTTATTCAAGAAAACAATGTTTCAACTTTGAGTACTGGTTAGGTTAGGTTTAGGCTCGGGTCGGCAGAGTTCTGCCTGGTTACTGCAGCCGTTGGCTTATTGTAACTACCCTTTTCTTCTTACTCGTTTGATAGACCAGTACTGACAATGAAGTTGTACAGTCTTGTCAAAGAGATATTCCATGATTCCGATGGGGAGATGGTATAACTGCCAAAATGTATTAGCCTCTTATATAGTAGGGCTTCACATTCGCACAGTATATGCTCCGCTGTTTCGTCCTCATATTCACAGAATCTGCACAATCGTTCTTGACTTAGACCTAATGTGTGCAGATGTTTCCTGAGTCCACAGTGTCCAGTTAGGAAGCCCACCAGAGTTCTGGTTCTTCTTCTACTGCACATTAGTAGCTCTGCTGCTTTCTTTTTCGATGGACCCTGTATGAAGAGCTTCGAGTGTCTAGGCCCTTCATTGTTCCTCCAACTATCTGAAAAAGAAAGAAAAGTGTTAGTTTTAATTTGTAGTTTAGTTAGGCATCGTGGTACGCCACAAAACGGTTCTGGACCAAAGAGTGGTGTACTCGCGCCTTCTTTCGCTAATAGGTCCGCCTCTTCGTTTCCGTCAAATCCAACATGCGCCGGGATCCATGAAAGAATTAACCTATTATTAGCTGCCAGAGCTTTTAGCGTGTTTAAACATTCGCCTATTAGCTTCGATTTCAGCTGATTAGAGTTCAGGGCTTTGAGAGCCGCTTGACTGTCCGAGAAGATTGTTATCGTCTTGTTCTTGTATCTTCTGCGTATGTTTTCTTCCGCGCATAATTGAATTGCATGAACTTCTGCCTGGAAGACTGTTGCGAGGGTACCTAGGCTTTTTGATATTTTACACCTTGGCCTCTTACCGTAGACACCGGATCCAACTCCTTCTTCTGTTTTTGATCCGTCTGTATACCATTCTAGCTCCGTTTCCGAGGGTCGTGTGGCTTCCCAGTTGTTCCTGTCCGGAAACATTACCTTGAATGGTTTGTAGAAATCGTAAATAATATTACAATCATCCTTCGGCATGTTTATATACGGAATGTTGCCTGTTGCTTGGATGATTGCAGGGTGATTTTTCAATTTCTGAGTGTCCGTATTGCTAGATCCTTGTATTCTCAGCGCTCCGAATTTGGCTTCCTCTTCAATTGCTAGATGTAGAGGGGCCAAGTTGAGCAGTACTTCCATCGCTACCGTTGGTGTTGTCTGCATAGCTCCAGTGATGTTCAGGCAGGCTACTCTTTGTAATTTTTCGAGTTTCTTCCTGATGTTTAGTTGGGATACTTTCCGCCACCAAACCACCGCAGCATAGGTTACAACTGGCCGTACAATTGACAGGTACATCCAGTTGGCTATTTTTGGTTGCAGCCCCCATGTTTTTCCACAGATCCTTCTGCAGGTCCACAGTGAAAGTTGCGCTTTTTTTAGAGTTTTCTCTAGGTGAACGTTCCATTTTAGCTTACGGTCCAGTGTCACTCCTAGGAATTTTGCTTCTTCAGAAAACTCTATTTCTTTCCCAAACAGCATTGGTTTCCTCATTTGGGCCACATTGTGTTTATTGCTGAATGGGACAATTATGGTTTTATCAGGGTTGACTTTTAGCTCCTCCTTTTCACACCATTTTTGGACTATTCTACATGCGGTCTGTAGAAGATCACATTGAATATTTATGAATTTGCCTCTGATGATTATTGCGAGATCATCTGCATATCCTTGACAATCGAAGCCTGCTCTTTGCAGCTTATCTAGTAGTTTATCTACTACTAGTGACCAGAGAAGGGGCGATAGAACGCCACCTTGCGGACATCCCCGATTGGTTGTTGCTTTCATCTTCTCTTCACCCAGAGAGAGTTCTATTATCCTGCTCTTTAACATGGATTCTGTCCATTTACATATTGCGTTGCTTACTCCCCTACTTCTCAATGCCTCTATCATTGACCTATGAGAAGTGTTGTTGAAAGCCCCTTCAATATCCATGAAGGCTACTATAGCTGTCTCCTTAGCCATTAGTGATTTTTCAATCTTTTCCGTTAGATTTAGAAGAGCCATCTCTGTGGATTTACCTGATTGGTATGCGTATTGATTTTTGTGAAGGGGATTATTTGCCAGAATTTTGTCTCTTAGGTATCTCTCAATCACTTTCTCTAGCGTTTTCAATACAAATGATGATAGGCTGATGGGTCGTAGATTTTTTGGGTCGCCGGTCAGCCTTTTGTTTGCTTTAGGTATGAATACCACTTTTACCTGTGTCCATGCTTTTGGTATGTGACCAAACACTAAGCTAGCTTTAAAAAGCCTTGTTAGTATTAGTATTAGTTTTTCTCCTCCTTCTTGTAAGAGGGCCGGGAATATTTCATCTGGTCCTGCTGATTTGAAGGGTTTGAAAGTGTTGATTGCCCATTTGACCCGTTCTGGGCTGATGATCTTAGCTGCCAGTTTCCAGTCTTCTTTATGAGGTTTTCTTTGGGAAATGCTGGTAGCATTATTGTCATTTTCTAGTGTTGCAGCTCCAGGGAAGTGTGAATCTAAAAGTATTTTTAGAGTTTCCGCTTTTGATTCGGCATAGCGACCATTTTCCCCTTTGAGGAGTCCTATGGCGCCTGGCTTTTCATTTGCTAACACCTTGTGGATACGTGCTGCTACAGGAAGTTCGTCTATTTGTTCGCAAAACGTCTGAAACGAGGCTTTTTTTGCTTTTCTAATCTCCCGATTGTATTCCGTGAGAGCCGTCGTGTAAATTTCCCATTCTTGTGGGCTCTTATTTTTCGCCTTATTGAACAGTCTCCTAACCTTAGTTCTAAGATCGGAGAGATTGTTATTCCACCAATTTACCTGTCTATTGCTGCGCTTTGTGCGCATAGTGCAGTTTTCTTCAAAGGCTCCTATGATCGCCGTTTTCATCATCATAGCAGCATCTTCTAGGTCCTCAATATCTTTAATTTTGTCCGGGATCGCCTCTATTTTACTACCTACGTCGGCTTTAAATGACGACCAGTTAGTTTTCTTTTTGGGGCGGTACGTGATCGATAAGGGGCCTACTCCTACTATATCGAACCTAATGTGTTTGTGGTCCGAACAAGATGGCTCATCTGAGACGTGCCACTTACTTATCTTATTCGCTAAGAAAGGGGTTGTTATTGTTAGGTCTAGCACCTCATTTCTTATTCTATTAACGAATGTTGGTTCATTACCCGAATTTGCTACCGAGAGATTATAACTAGTAATAAAATCAAGTAATGACTCACCCCTAATATTAATGTCCGTGCTACCCCAATTTGTATGATGAGCATTGGCGTCACATCCAACCAATAGCTGCATTTTCTTCCTTTTTGCAAAAAGTAGCAGTCCTATTAATTCGGGTGGTGGGCATTGTTGATCCGCAGCAAAGTATGCAGAACATACTATGATGTTCTCCAACTCGCCTTTTGGTTCAGTTATTGCCGCTACTACGTCCTGTTGACAGAATTCTGTAATTGGAACGTAATTAGTTTCTTTATTAAATAAAATACAAGCTCTTGGTCTCGAGTTTGTATTGTCGTAAAGTAACTTACCTCCGGACACTCCTAGCCCACAGATCTTACCGTTTGCAAGCCAGGGTTCCTGGATGAGCGCTATGTTAGCGTCTTCTTTTACAAACCTGCAGCTGAGTGTTGCTGATGCAGCTTTGGCGTGCTGCAGGTTTGCCTGGATGCACTTCCAGGACATCTTTTATCTCCTTCTTGACGGGGGACTCCTAGAGTCCGCCCTGCTACGTCTATGGTTGGGTGGGCTCCGAGACGCCTCTCTTCTTCTGTGACGGCTGGAGGCATCCAATCGTGCCGGCCTGCCGTGTTCCACTCTTCTCCAACCATCTTTCCTATCTTTGGATTTGGACCTTCTTCTGGGCGCTTCTCTCCGAGGGGATCTCCTACGATGGTCCGTCCGCCTCTCTCTATCCTGTCTTTCTTCTCTGTGTTCTTTATTATTATCAGCCTTAAGTGGTGGCCTGAACATTTTCTTGATCACTCCGCTGGTAGAGGGTACTGGTTCCGATGCCGACTTAACCACTTCTACTAGCGCTGGCATGGGTGTTGTTACATTTTTCTCACCTACTTCCTTCCTTATCCTTGAAACAGCTGGTGTTGGCACAGGAGCTCCCTGAGCCGCCTGCACTTCACCTTGCTGTACCTTACCTTTTGATGTTTCCATCTCTTCTTCTTTCCTACTTATTCCACCAGCACGGATTCTTAGACGGAGATCTATCTTGTCTAGACCGAACCATGGTCTGCAATCCATACCTTGAATGACTCTAGCAGATGCGTCATCTATTGAGAGAACCAAACGGTGGCCCTTCTCATTAGATGTCCTCTTCAGAATCTTCCAATTCCGGGTATGCAGGCCATCGTTTTGTCTGTCCAGTCGGTCCAGGATCCTCTCCTCATGAAGATTCTCTTCATCAGGAAAGAACCCAGAACAAACCGCGTGACCAGGTAGATCTCTGCCTTCTACTAACATCAAATCCGCCTCTTTGTAGGGCTTGATTTTTTTTATAGTTTGTTTCAGCCATTGCTTACTAGCATCATCAGCGCAATTTAATGATACCCATCCGGGTTTGCGTGTCGATCCAAGGAAGCGTACATGGGTGCCTCTGGGCAATTCGTCCATGGCGTTCAGTATCGACCTTTGAACTTTTTTTGCCTCTTCTTCGCTGAGCGCCCGCACAGGATATTGCCGTGGTAGTATACCTACTTTGGTAGTACTCGCAACTTCGCTGTACGTTAGCTTGCTCTGTGTATGAACTTTGTTCCTCTTTGTAGTCATCGGTGGCGTGCTACCGTCCGATCTATTACGTTTCATACACAGAGAGCCGGATGCTTTCCGTGCTAACATATCCTCGTACTCTTTGTCCAACTTAGCCCTTGCTTCATAGTACGGGATACCTGTGGAGATGATTCTCTTCAGCTTCTTCCTAGCCGCACCACACAACCTCCTGGGCTTCACTTGTGAACCGCTTGACGCTTTGCTTTCTTTGTCTTCCGCGTCGGAGGTTGGCGTATTGTCAATCACGGTGACGTTGTCGTTGTCAGAGGACATTAAATAATCGCTCTCGTCTTCCGTAGCAATATCAATATCACTGGCGTCATTGTCTGTATCGCCTAGCCTTGTTCTCTCTATCATCTCGATAGCATCAGCAAGTAAGGAGCCTGCATACGCGGCCTCTTTCGTTGCAGATGCTATAGGTGCGCTTGTTATTGCCGTTGTTGTTGATGTTGTTGTTGATGTAGTTGTTGTCGTTTCGTTGTTTTTAATCGTTGCTGTTGTCTTCTTTGTTGTTCCTTTGTTGATTTTTTGTTGTTGTTGTTTGTTATTTATTTCCATATCTGTTCCCACGAGTATCGCGACAAAGTAGAGTCCACCATGGCAGAGGTCCGATACCATGGTAAGGCTGGTTAAAACCGGAGGTCGCCTGGTATCCGGAGTACACCGTTATCGACTGAGCTCACCCTCAGCCACGCAGCCCTCGGCACGGTACGTGTAACACCATTGGCTTGGTCGCGCACTGCAAATTCGGTCCGTGTCCATGTTTAATATGGACACAGTTCCAGGGGCCACCACGAGGAGGTAATGCAGGCACTTGGCTAGGAACTCCCACAGTTGCAACATTTATACCCTAGGATACAAATGCCTACCCTGTAGAATCCCCACCCCGACCCCCTGAGTACTGGTAGAATACTAAATTTTATTTATGAGTACTGGTAGAATACTAAATTTTATTAAACAAAAATCTTAACTTATATACAAACATTTCTTAAATAAGAATACAATAATTACCAATGCCAAATATTAAATATATGTAAACAGAACATTGAATATTTATATTTAAACAATTTGAAACTTATCTAATAAACCTTATCTTTACCAGACAATAAAACTTTCTAATATAATAATTTGCAACATTAGATCTTATCTTTACTTTCTAATATTCTTTTGTACATCAGAATAATGTAAAATTACATTTTATCAAGACAATAAAAAAACAATGTTCAGGTTTAAACAGTGGAGTAACGAGATAGGTAAAACTTTCACAAGCGCAAGTTGTGAATAGTGTTAGAAACTCAGATAATAATAATAATAATTTTAATAATAATGATAATAATATTATTAATAATATCGATAATAAATAATGATGAATATGGAAGTAAAAATATAAATAAAAATATAAATGATAATAAATATAAAATGAATTCAAGTTATGTTTCCTTTAATCTTATACAAGATAATAATTCTGATTCCATCATTATGAATGCTCTAAAGAATAGAAAATATAAATATAAAAAACATAAAAAAAATATTAAAAGAATAAATAACAAAGTAGTGGAAAAGTGCAATAAAACATTACCTAATCTAAGATGACGTGATGTATTTATGGCAAATTTAAATTCAAATGTCTCACCAATTTGTATGAAACTTAAATATATATTTCTTTCTAAATTGGTCCCAGCTTAAATATATTTCTTTGTAATTGGTCCCAGAAACTTAAATATATATTTCTTTCTAAATTGGTCCCAGGAATCGGTCATGGATAGTAGAGACGGCCTGTTAAAGTAATAATATTTGCTCTTATGAGTTATTTCTCATTACAGTCATTAAATCCAAGAGGAATCCAAATCAAAAAGTTGTGACTGGAATTTTCCTTCTTAAAAGGCAATTCAGTCAAAAATTATTTTGACCCAGAAGCCTTTTTATTTTTGACTGAAATTCCTTTTTTTTTACTGAAATGTTTTTGACTGGTTTTCCCTGATCCGTTTTTGACTGGAATTCCTTTTCAGTTTTTTGACTGAATTTCCTTCTTAAAAGGCAATTCAGTCAAAAATTATTTTGACCCAAATGCCTTCCTATATTTTTGACTGAAATTGCTTTTTTTTTACTGAAATGTTTTTGACTGGTTTTCCCTGAGCCGGTTTTGACTGGAATTCCTTTTCAGTTTTTTGACTGAATTTCCTTCTTAAAAGGCAATTCAGTCAAAAATTATTTTGACCCAGATGCCTTTTTATTTTTGACTGAAATTCCTTTTTTTTTACTGAAATGTTTTTGACTGGTTTTCCCGGAGCCTTGGTGGAGATATTTTAATAGCTTTTCGTCCTAGTTTTTATTGTACTTAAATTGATTTTCCTGATAGTTAAAATCTAGAAATTATGTGTATACAATTATCTGTGAGTACATCGTGACTATTCTTAGTTAATGGATATATTTCATCTAATTGTTCATCCGAAGTATATAACAATTGCTTCAAATGTTTGGAATATATATTATCAATATCAAAACAAGATGATGTAATGGTTTGCGTCGGATATTTAAATCTGACTAAAATTAATTGTATTAGATCTCAAGATAATAAAACATAAATTCCTATATGTAGTGCTACTGTCGTTGCTGGGTTTATAGACTAATTTTCTATATTGAACTTAGAGCAGCATAATGATATTCGTATTTACAATGGCCGTTTTCTGGATTTGGTATTTTCGTCAAAAAATTATGATTTGTCAGTTATTCGGTCTGATAACTCTATTGTTGCGGAAGAGTCTCATCATCCTCCTGCTTTAAAAATACATATCATTACATATTCACAAACCAATGAGTTCTGTTTATTCTAATAATACAGTCATAATTTAGTTAGATAAATACTTGTTTAGATTTTGTTATATTTTATTTAACTTATTTTTAAAACATGTTCCTATTACTTATATTTCTGACTGAACAATCACCACCATGGTATGACAAAGAGTTTCAAAAACTTCGCAATTAATGTAATAAAAAAATGACAAAAAAAATTTTCGGTTCAAATATAACTAATGCCTATGATTGTTATATTATTTGCCGTGATAAATTCGATATGGAAATTAATATAAAATACACGAACTATCTTTCTGAAAATATATCAAAATTAAATCCAAAGCATTTTTGGCAATTTATTAACCAAAAGCACAAATCTATTGGCTTATCCGTCTTCACTCTGTTATTTATTTATTTACGTTTAGTACAAACATATTACAACATAGTGATAACTGAAAGTAAAATTATAGTTAAATTACAAAATAATTATATAAAATAAAATATTGATAATTATAATAAAAAGATTTGTAATATAAAAATAAAATAAAAATTAAGTTTCAAAGTTAAAATGAAACTGCGTCAAAAGAAATAATAATAAAAAATTAATTAAAAACTAGTTAGCTTAAGAAAACATAAGTCAATAACAAATATTATGACACGTGTGAAATTATATTTTTCCTTTTTTTTTCTTTGGAAAAAGAAAGGTTTATGTGACTTTTATAGTTGTTACCTTGAACATTCTATTAATTGGTTCAAATTCTATTAATTGGTATCAAAAGTTCATACGGTGGAATATTTCTCGAAATATATTTTCCGACCGAAACCGAGTACTATGATTTAAATGCGTAACAACTTGGTTTTTGGTATACTCAGAGTTGATCTGGCCATTATTAACTTGAATTATAAATAGAATGTCCGCAATTAGTCTCCTTGATTCTAGGGATTTTAATTGCAAGAGATTTAACCTGTCCTTGTATGGAGGTAATATCACTGGGTTTAACCAATTTAAGTTACGTAAAGCGTATCTAAGAAATTGTTTTTGCACTGATTCGAATCTCTCTATATGGTCCCGATAATAGGGAGACCGAACTTGGCTAGCATACTCAAGATTCGGCCTAACAAGAGAAGTAAATCAAGATTTAAGGATATATGGATCCTCAAATTCCTTAGACCATCGCTTGATGAAACACCCAACATTGAATTTGCTTTACCAATTATGGTATCGAATTGCAATTTAAAAGTCATTTTGCTATCGAAATGCACGCCTAGATCTTTGAAGTAAGTAACTCTATTGATAATAACATTATAAAAAGTATAATTTGAAATCACTGGTGTTTTACGACGAGTGTAACTAATTATTGCACACTTATCAACATTTAATGATAAATTATTAATATTACACCAGCTTTTAAAAGAGTCTAGGTACTTTTTTAGTGTAATAGCATATTTTAAGGAACTTATCTTATTATGGATTTTCATATCATCGGGTAAATTCCCAATTTACTATACTTGATTACAGAAGTAACGTCATTAATTGAGAAAATGAAAATAAATGGACCTAAATGACTACCCTGTGGGACACCAGAGTTGGCATAATAGGGTTCTGAAATTTCAGATCTAAATTTAACACAATATTTTCTATTTATCAGATATGAGTTTATCCACTTAATTAAGAAATCAGGAAAACCTAATTTTTTTAGTTTAAAGCATACTGCACTATGAGGTAACAGATCGAAAGCTTTACTTAAATCAGTATAGATGACATCAGTCTGATACCCAGCCTCCATATTATTGAGGAAATAAGAACATGCTTCAACTAAGTTGGTTACAGTGGATCTATTTTTCATGAAACCGTGTTGATTAGGTACTAATAGTCCTGAACAGTAACTATATATCGAATCATTAATCATAAGCTCAAATAACTTAGGAATGCTAGATAGTTTAGCAATAGGTCTATAATTGGTAATATAATTTTTTGAATCCTTTTTGTGGACAGGTCTAATAAACGATGTTTTCCAAAATTCTGGAAATTGCACACTATTTAAAGATTTATTAAATAGAATTCTCAGTGGAGATGCTAAAGAATTTGAACAGTTCTTAAGAAATTTTTAATTTATAAATTTAATATAAGAAAATTTAAAGTTGAACCCTAAAACATGTATAAAAAACGAAATGCGATTACAATTCAACAAAAATTAGATATTATACGAAAATTAGAAGATGGTGTTAAAGTAAGAACTTTATTTATGGAATATAGCTTAACCAAAAGTACAATAAGTAAAATAAAGAATAACAAAGAAAATATAACAGAATGTGTGTCGAAGACATATTATGAAGTTTAAAAAAAAATTAAACGTATTAGAACATCTATATTCTATACATTGGGATCTTGAAAAAAGACTCTACACTTGGTTCTTACAACAAAGAGCCCTAAAAAATTTGGTGACTAAGCATATGATTCAAGAACTCCATAAAATAGTTTCCAACGTTTCCAAATTTTTAGCAAGTGATGGTTGGTTAAAAAATTTCAAGAAGCGTTATGGTATTCGTTTACTTCCAATATCAGGTGAAAAAATAGGGTGTCATGAATCCATCATTCCTAAATTTATTGAAGATTTTAAGAATATGATTGAAGAAAATCATTTTGTACCAGAACAGATCTATAATTGTGACGAGACAGGTCTAGTCTACAAAAGCTTGCATAATAAAACATGTAGCTCAATTTGAAAAAACGGCGCCCGGAGGGAAAAAAAGTAAGGAACGTATAACTATAATGCCTTGCGTAAATTCTACTGATGGACATAAATTAACACTTTTAATGATTGGGAAAAGTAAAAATCCGCGTTCGTTTGAAAAATTTTACTGTTCCTCTCAATTATAAAAGCTCAAAAAATGCTTGGCAAACGACTTACTTGTTTAAGGAATGGTTCAACACATCCTTTATACCAGAAGTAACGAATTATTTAACTTCTCATAATATGGAAGTTAAAGCATTGTTAATAATGGATAACGCAACAAGCCACGGAACAGCAGAATTATTAAGTAATGACCAAAGATTTAAGGTAGTGTATCTACCCCCTAATATGACGGCTTATTTACAACCTTTGTTTGGATCAACACGTAATCAAGTCTTTAAAACAACGGTACAGAAAATATCTTCTTACAAGTTTAGCATCATACAGTGAAAGTGAAAGTATACTAACAACTTTAGCGAAAACAAACTTAAAAGATGTATCATTAATGTTGGTAGCAGCTTGGAACGAAATATCTAAAACTATTATACAAAATTCGTTTAAGCATTTGATAAAAATTGATAGTATTCAGTGCAATGTTCAAGATAGTTTTTTCGATGAAGATGATGATGTCCCCCTCACCGTTCTTTACAATATTTTAGTAAGAAATGCAGGTTTATCTGACAATGATATCATGCATTGGCCAAATGGGGAGAATGAAAACTTCGATAATCTAATTGAAATTAATATGACCAATCAAAATCAAAATACAGAAAATAATGAAAATGAGGAATGTGATTGTGAACCTCGAACTTTTGATACCAACAAAGTAATTTCCCCATTTAACATTGTAGTAGAGTGGTCAGAAGAAAATAACTTTGAAATTAATTATATACTTTTCCTGAGGAGATTACGAGAAAAGGCAATTTTAAAAAAACAAAACATAGATTTTTTCTAAACACATCTTAGCAATATTTATTTTCACTTTTCCGCTGTGTCATCAATTTTGAAACTTATTATTTGCAGCTAGAAAAAAAAAAGTTAATAAAACGCTTCAAAATTTATAATTTACTTGAAGAGTTAAATCTTCAATTACAGATTGTAGAACATCTGCATATAATAATTGTACAATACGTTAAGGAAAATCATTTCGAATCAATTTTCGAGGAACAAATTCGAGCTGCTACCACGAAATGTAAGCAGCTTATAATAAAATTTTCCTCTGTTATTAACAATATTGCAAGTATGAAGATTACGACACAGATTGTGAAAGTGATATTATTGAAATATGTCAAAATTAATTGTAATACCTGAATTTCAATAAATTTTATATATCGCAATCAAAAAATAAAAGTTATTTTTCTTTGGTATCGTTTAATAAATTTAATTTCTTTTTTGGTATACCAAATTCAATATAGGAAAACGTTTTCAAAATGTTTCTTATAACGAATTTTCACTGTAATTTGTTTCTTGATTTTTTAAGAATTCTTTCTGTGATATTGATGATTAGAGTCCGGATTTTATATGTGCACTTAAAATATGTAAAATATTCATTCTAATATGTATTAAAAAACGAAAAAAAAATTTAAAAATTATAAGTTTACTTTTTGTTATTGCAATTAAGATAAAAAACACAAGACTAAAAACAATTCCAAATAATACATAAAAATAATATAAAGTAGCAAAACAAAATTATAAATATAGTTATATATACTACTATTTGTTTCAATAAAAATAATTTTTATTTGTTACACTGTATCAGCATAGTCATTTTTAAATTTTCGAATGTGAAAGGTTGTGTTCGATCTGAAGTACAGCTTGTATCTTGAAAATGAGCTTTCTACTTCAACTGAAGTTAAACAACATCCGTTTCGCCACAGAGAATTCTATTGATTTTCTTAACTATACGCAAATACAATAATACTGTCTTAAATTTCGATTTCATTTTTAGCACCTAAAGTCATAATTAGTATACTCTTCTAATCCTTTCATTTGATTTTTTTCTACGCTTCCTTGTTGGAAAGTGCTGGGACAATTGCTGTAAGTCGGTTAATTTTAAAGACAAACGGTTGGGGTTTGGACCAAAATGATTTAAATTAATTAATAAGCGGAAAGAATTTAGTTTCCAATGCTATTTTTTGCACCGTTTTTGCCGTTTTGATATAATTCTTTATATTGGGAGAATACGGTTATAGACGTCGTATCGGCAATATCCGTTTTGTCCTGCAATAGTGAAACAATAACCACGTTGACATAACGTCATATATGCCGTCGCTATAAAATAATTAATTTATAAAATATATATTTAAGTGTTACCTACAAATTAATTTATTTTTAATAATTAGAAAACATTACATATATGATTATAATGAAATAAAATTATTGCATAACAATAATAATAATAGCTGTGTTTTTTTCAATCGGGTCAGGATCAAGGTCTCATTTTTAATATAGAAACAACAACAACATAACCCAAATATTTATCTGGATCAGCAAAATGAGATCCAAATAGACTTTTATATGGAAATTTACAAACTGATGGCGGTACAAACAAAATTAGAGAAAAAATCTTTTTTTAGTGATTTATTTTAAAAATACTGTAAAAATATAAAAAAAATTAAAAGTATATGTTGGTAAGAAGACTTTTTTTATAACTATTCATATATTATATACGAATAAAAAAAATTATCATATCTACATAAAATTAAAATTATGACAAACCGGTCCCACCTGTTCAAATTTATGAAACCCGAATATATGATCCTTATTGTTTTTTTTAAACCTTGACCCTGACCCGTTTGAAAAAAACACTGCTATTAGTGTATGATAGTGTATGACCTGTTCAAATTTATGAAACCCGAATATATGATCCTTATTGTTTTTTTTAAACCTTGACCCTGACCCGTTGCAAAAAAAAAACACAGCTATTAAAAAACAAACGGTTGGGGTTTGTAGCAGTGAAATAAAATTAAAAAACAAAATAATTATTTTAATTCCAAAACAAAACAATAACTAATTCAATTTAGAGAGACGATTAGAGTTGGTGAGAGAGTAAGGTTGTTTATTGAGACGTTAATAGAAAATAATAAAAAATATTATTAAAACGTTAAGAAAAAGAAAAAGTCAGACTATATTGTCTAAACTAACTTATAAACTATATTTAATTTATTAGTGAAAATAAAAGAAGATAAAAAACTACTTAATGAACAAGATGATCCTGAAACTATAAAAAAGGAAATAACAGCATTAAACATAAATAATATTGAAAATGAAATAGTTATGTTTTAGTTTAACAACAAGAAAATCTATTTTAGAAAAAAAAATATTGCCAATATTCTTGGTACAAATTTCGCCAAAAAGTGTTATAAATTTAATGTAAAATATACATAAAATAAACTATCGAGCAGTTAGCCCAGAATATATGAGGCAACAAAAAAACATAAAATTAACCTTCATCTCATCCTCAAAAAAACTTACGTTGTCTACCCTCGTGTGTAGATTTCTACACATATGGAAATATCAGTATATTTTCAATGGTTAATTTCTTTTTTGGGATTGAAATAAAAAAAGCTGATGTTCTAATTTTATTTTATTAAACAAAAAGAGTAAACTAATTTTTTTTTCAATGCATTTTTAAAGATCATTTCTATTATGTTCATTGCCTTTTTCTTTTATTCTAAGAAAATTTTACGTCGTGTGTAGATTTCTACATATATGAATTTTTATTTTTTTTTAAGGTTTTGGTTGCTTGATCGTGAGTTTGGTTGCTTGATGTGTATTGTGAATTCAATAAGAATTCAAAATATTCACTTACGATCAAACAACCAAAAGCCTCAATGTCACTGAAAGTGTCAAAAAGTCCATATGTGTAGAATTCTACACACGAGGGTAGACAACGTAACTTTTAAAATTATACAAACTAAGAATGATATTGTACCCGGGAAATAGTTTTTTTCTTCTTAGAATGGTGGTAGAAATAAAGTCACGAAATACCGTTATTTTTCAATCAGCGGTTTTTGAAAAAAATTCAAAAAAAGATGGTATTTGTGTAGTTTTCTACACAAGGGTGGGATGAAGGTTAAGAAAAAAGCTGCCAATTTGGAAGAGTGCTTCATATACCCTTTTGATCTACCTAGGATTTAGTGAAAACGAAGAATTAAATAAAAATTATGATTTTTACAAAACTCCCAGTGTGGTACAATTTAAGTTTTTATAAATAAGTACATGAATTTGTAATACTATATATGTATATATACTAAATACTCGAAATGTAATATACATAATTATGTTTTTATTCTATAAAATCCAGTCCCACGCTGAGGTGCTGCAGCCTCTTTGATAAACTTATCCCCTCACCCATAATAAAAGGGAAAGGGGTAAAAGTTTCGAATGGTTTAGAAAGATACCAATCTATTATACCAAGCTTACAAGATATAAGACCCTATCTGAAATGCGGCTTTTTTTATAGTCATTTTAAGTTCCAAATATTCAATTTTCATAAACTATATAATAAATTTTGAAATGTAACATTTCTAAGTGATGTAGCTTAGAGGGGGTTGCAGGTAGGGAAATAAATTTTTGGCACAAGTTGTAAGATAGTATTTTTAAGAAAATAATTTCTCATTTTTTCAATCTAGTCCCCCAATGAGGTGCTGCAGCCTCTTTCATAAACTTACCCCCTCACCCATAATAAAAGGGAAAGGGGTAAAATTTTTGAATGGTTTCGAAAGACACCAATTTATTATACCAAACCTATAAGATATAAGACGCTATCTGAAATGCGGCTTATTTTATAGTCATTTTAAATATGTAACAAAAATTCAATTTTAATAGTCCCATACAAATTCTTTCACCTGTAAAATGAAGGGGGGTAAAGGTACGAGGCTAATTTTCATGCACAATGTGTAACATAGTATATTTAAGAACATAATTTCTCATTTTTTCAATTCATTTCCCCGCTCAAGGGGTGTAGCTTTTTTCATATATAAGCTCCCTCACCCACTTAAAGAAGGTGGGGGGTAAATTTGTTATATGAAATCGAAATGCACTTACCTTCTGCATCTATGTTAGAAGTAACAATGTTTTATATAAAATCAAACCGGTTTTATAGCCATTTCAAATTTCAAATTTTTTGTTTTAATATTACTATAAAATAGGGGGGCGAGGACCTAGGGCTCCAAATTTTTACAATCTTCCTTATATGGCGTCTATACATATATCTGTCAAACAAATGTAAAGATCCGACTATATTTAGGGGTATTTTTTTGAAGTGCACAAAATTGTGCATTTTCAACGCTCCGCTAGGGAGGGTTGCAGGGAAACTATTCAAAAAAGGATACCATACACATAAATTTCCATCCTTACTTTATATATGTTGCAATTTTTGGACAAATCGCACGAGTGCTTCTACTATTTCTAAGCGTTTAAAAAAGTGTATTTTTACTTTGCGTACGGCGTACGGCGGACACGGATTTCTTTTTTGCTGATTCTGATTCCCTGACATCTAAAACGCCCAGAAAAATCAAAATCTGGAAAAAATTTTTTTCGAAATTTAGACCGCGCCACAAAGCTTCATATATTTTCAATATATGAAGCAAAAAGTATACCAACAAAAAACATTGGCACGAACAAAAATGATTTACGTGAATCCACAACTATCATAATCCAACATTGTTACAGTTAACCAAAACAATAACAATAACCCAAATTATACAAATAATATAGACTTACAAAATAACATTCAAACTAACTCTTTCTTAATAGAATTAAAAAATACTTTAACCCATTCAGATACCAATTAAAATGCGTGGACCAAAAAAAATTTTTTTCCCGGTATTTTTATATTTATGTTTAAACAACAAAGTTCAAAAATATTTTTCATAAAAAAATTAATTATACTATGTTTTTTATATGTTTTTCTACCTGTGGTATACCGCACATTTTCTATCAAGAGCAATAAAAAAAGAAAAAAATCCATAAAAACAATTTACATAACAAAAATATATTCAATTTTAACAATTATTATTAATCTGTAATAAAATATTTTTTACTTATTGCACTATCAGAATTGTAACCCGCAAAATTAACCTAACTGTATATGATATTTCTCATTTTAATGATATTTCTCATAACGGAAGATAGAGAACTCTAGTTTATTAACAAAAATAATAAATTATAATTATAATAACGCTGAAAAGTATGATTTGATTATTTAATTTTGCTTATATTAGAATTTACATGCATTTAGATTTGATGTACGGTATACCGTACAAGGCGTTTGAATGAGTTAAGTAGTATAATTAATAAAATTAACGATATTAAAAATATGGTAAAAGATTATGGTAATAGGATTTCCTATTCGAAAACTTACACCTACAATTTTAAAAATGACAAACAAAATAAATATTAACCCAATAACAATTATCTCAATTAATGTCAATTCAATTATTTCTTATGTAAAAAGAACATACCTAATGCATTTTCTAGATACATAGATATAAACCAGATAATTATGCTACTAAGTGAAACCAAACTTAATCATGGACATAAAATATATTTTAATATTATAAGAAATTATGATAGACCAAATTCCATACAAGGGGGGGGACGGCTATTTTAATTAAAAAATTATTAAAATTTGATATACTATATAATTACGAAATAGTTTTAAATGTTTAGAAACAACCATAATTACATTAAACATATCTAACAACAAGAATTTAAAAATTATATCTGCATATGCACCTAGTAAGAATTCAGAATATTTTAATGCTGAATTTGGTAGACTTTTCTATATATACTACAACTTAGCAAGTAAGAAAATTTTGCTTCATATATTGAAAATATATGAAGCTTTGTGGCGCGGTCTAAATTTTTTTCGAGATTTTGATTTTTCTGGACGTTTTAGATGTCAGGGAATCAGAATCAGCAAAAAAAAAATCCGTGTCCGCCGTACGCCGTACGCAAAGTAAAAATACACTTTTTTAAACGCTTAGAAATAGTATAAGCACTCGTGCGATTTGTACAAAAATTGCAACATATATAAAGTAAGGATGGAAATTTATGTGTATGGTATCCTTTTTTGAATCGTTTTCCTGCAACCCCCCCTAGCGGAGCGTTGAAAATGCACAATTTTGTGCACTTAAAAAAAAATATAGTCGGATCTTTACATTGTTTCACAGATATATGTATAGACGCCATATAAAGAAGATTGTAAACATTTGGAGCCCTAGGTCCTCGCCCCCCTGTTTTATAGTAATATTAAAGCAAAAATTTTGAAATTTGAAATGCCTATAAAACCGGTTTAATTTTATATAAAACATTGTTACTTGTAACATAGATGCAGCAGGTAAGTGCATTTCGATTTCATATAAAAAATTTACCCCCCACCTTCTTTAAGTGGGTGAGGGGGCTTATGTATGAAATAAGCTACATACCTTGAGCGGGGAAATTAATTGAAAAAATGAGAAACTATGTTACATATATATAATATGTTACACATTGTGCATAAAAATCAGCTTCGTACCTTTACCCCCCTGGATTTTACAGGTGAAAGAATTTTTATGGGACTACTATAATTGAATTTTTGGTATTTATAATGACTATAAAATAAGCCGCATTTCAGATAGGGTCTTATATCTTGTAGGTTTGGTATAATAGATTACTATCTTTCGAAACCATTCAAAATTTTTACCCCTTTTCCTTTTATTATGGGTGAGCGGGTAATTTTATGAAAGAAGCTGCAGCACCTCAGCGGGGGACTGGATTGAAAACATGAGAAATTATTTTCTTAAAAATACCATCTTACAACTTGTACCAAAAATTTATTTCCCTACCTGCAACCCCCTCTAAGCTACATCACTTAGAAATGTTACATTTCAAAATTTATTATATAGTTTATGAAATTGAGTTTTTGGAACTTAAAATGACTATAAAATAAGCCGCATTTCAGATAGGGTCTTATATCTTGTAGGTTTGGTATAATAGATTGGTATCTTTCGAAACCATTCAAAAATTTTACCCCTTTCTCTTTTATTATGGGTGAAGGGGTAATTTTATGAAAGAGGCTGCAGCACCTGAGCGGGGGACTGGATTGAAAAAATGAGAAATTATTTTCTTAAAAATACTATGTTACAACTTGTGCCAAAAATTTATTTCCCTACCTGCAACCTTCTCTAAGCTACATCACTTAGAAATGTTACATTTCAAAATTTATTATATAGTTTATGAAAATTGAATATTTGGAACTTAAAATGACTATAAAATAAGCCGCATTTCAGATAGGGTCCTATATCTTGTAAGTTAGGTATAATAGGTTGGTGTCTTTCGAAATCATTCAAAATTTTCACCCGTTTCCATTTTCATATGGGTGAGGGGGTATATCTATTAAACAGGCTGCAACACCTCGGCGGGGGACTGGATTGAAAAAATGAGAAATCATTTTCTTAAAAATAGACACCTACAACTTGTATACAAAATTGAGACACGTACCTTCAACCCTCTTCATTTTACAGGGGCAAAAATTTCGAAATTTATAGAATAAAAAAATATGTATATTACATTTCGAATATTTAGTATAAATATAGTATTACAAATTCGAGTACTTATTTATAAAAACTTGATTGTAATTTTAAATTGTACAACATTGGGAGTTTTGTAAAAATCATAATTTTTATTTAATTCTTCGTTTTCACTAAATCCTAGGTAGATCAAAAGGGTATATGAAGCACTCTTCCAAATTGGCAGCTTTTTACATATTAGAAGTTGACTTAAATGCCAAACATATAGATTGGTCAAACAATGTTAATAATACAAGAGGCAATTTTATGAAAAAATGGTTACAAAATAATGATATTAGGCAAAACTGTAAAGCTCACAAGAACCAACATACCCGAGGTCACAGTCATGTCTAGATATCATAATAAGTGACATTAGACTAAAAATAACACAGGAAATTAATTCAAATAAATTAAAAGTCTTACCGTTTGATAACGATCACAATGCGCTAATTTTAGAAATAAGAAAGCCACATTTAAATGACTTCTTGATAGAAAAATATTAAAATAATATTCAGTTTAATTAAAAAAAAAACAAATTGGGATAGATTTCAAAAGTACACCACTAGCATATTAAACTAAGAAAATATAAGTATACAAAACGACAACAATCTAAATAATGAAGAAATAGACCAGTACGTAACAAAATTAGATAGAATCAGAAAAACAGCAATAGATAAAACTATACCAAAAATAAAACAAAAAAATAGTTTAGATAAATATATGAATTTTCGCATTGATAAGCTTCAATAGCATCAAAGCGTAATTTTAATTCCTATTAAAAATAATAGAAGAACATTTAGTAATAAAAATAACACAATATATTCGACTTAAATCTCAAATATAAAATCACTCATAAAACAAAACATAAATAATGAAATTAACAAACATTGGGAAAAACAACTTAAAAAAATAAATCCATCAAATGGAATAAATATGTTTCAACTAATTAACAAACTTTTTAGAAGTACAAGAACCCAAAATATAACACAATTAGAAATAGACACAACAGATATTAACTTAGTTACAGATACAAATATAGACATAACCCTATTAAATAGAGACGAAAATTTTCCAATTTTCCTATTAAATAGAGACGATAATAATAAAGATATCTTTAATTCAAAAACTGATATACTAAACATAATTGCTAAACAAATAGAAAAGTCTCACCAAGATACAGATGAACAAAACAATAATAATTTTCTTGAAATGGTGGAAAATACTGTCACGGAATTTAATAATGAAATAGACAGAAGTTTAATGGATAGGCCTACACTAGTAACTTTCAACAACACAATGAAATCAAACGAATTAACAGAAAACCAAAGAAAAGACAATTATTTTACAACAATAGGAAACCTTGTAGACATATTTATAAATCTTAATACATCATCAGGACTAGACAAAATTCCAAACATTGTGCTAAAAAACTTACCAAATTGTATAATTTCCTTGTATTGTATAATGTTTAATAATGCTCTAAACAATACATATTTCCCACAAGCATGGAAAATTGCAAAAGTAGTGCCAATAAGGAAACCAGGTAAGGATCAAACAGATTCAAAAAGTTATCGTCCAATAAGCCTTATGCCTAACATAAGCAAAGTATGTATTTGCGATTCTAATAAATAAAAAATCATTGCCATACAGAAGAAAAAATATAATACCTGACAACCAATTTGGCTTCAGAGCAAAACATTCTTCAGTACACGCGATAAATAAACTTACTTCGGACATATGTTGGAATTTAAATAACAAAAAATGTGTAAGTGCTATACTAATAGATTTAAAGAGAAGCCTTTAATTCAGTTTATGAAAATATGATAACTAATAAAAGTTTTATAGTAACAGATGGATAATTAGAAACTGAAAATATATTTAGAGTTAGTAACGGATTGCAACAGGGTACAGTGAATGCTCCTATACTATTTAATATATTTTTAAGCCCCTTGCTTGACTTATTAAATGATAGTTAACCCCAAAAATGAATATAGCCTTTGAAGATGATTTAGTTGCCTATACCGCACATAAAAAAGTATCTGTAATACAAAAAAACTTACAACTAATTTTCGAAGAACTGCAAAACTATATTAATTCTTGGAAATTAAGAATAAATTTTAGTAAATGCGAGGTTATACTTTTCAGGGATAGTCTAGAAAAAGCAAACAAGGATGTTAGAGAAAATTGGAAACAATTTCATGTCAAAACACCAGGAAACTTAAAAATAATTTACCAAAAATCGGTAAAATACTTTGGCGTAAATTTACAACATAATCTTTAAACTGCATATAAATAAACAAATTCAAAAAGCAAGGATAGCTTTTAGTATGTCCCAAAAACTATTTATTCAACAAAAATTAGTAACAGAGTTCTAGTTAAAGCAATCATATGGTTGCCCAATATGGTACAACGTGAGTCCATCCTGCATGGAATTATTAAGAACATTCAAAAGAAAATGCATTAGGCACTGTGTAGATAAATTTAGAAAGCCAAATACCAACTGCCAACATTATTTTTCAAATAAAGTTATATATGAAAGTAGTAATATAAACAAAATAGATAATTTTATAATAACATTAATAAAAAAAGCACTTCGGTAGAGCACAATTAGTACCAAATTGTTTAATATGTCATGCTATTTATACAAACGGAGAATATATAAAAAATACCCTAAAAACCGGATTTATACCACAGGAAGCATTTATGTACCTAGATAAGAATAAATTTATTATAAATGAAAATAATATTCCAATAATTTACCATATATATATATAAGGGCTACAAAAAAAAATTATGTACGATCAAATCAAGTAGATATAAGTTTATATTTTTATTACAGATATGTAACACAAAAAGATTTAAAAAAGAAAACCATAAATTGTTGGTGGCTTGAAAATTAAAAAAAAAACACAATAGTTGTTGTAATAGTAGTTATAATTTTAAGTTTTAAGTCCTAGCTTTAAGGGTAGTTTTAAGTTTTTAATTAAAATAATAAAATTAAGTTTAGTTTTATAAGCCATAAATTTCTAAACAAAAAATAAAATAAATATGTAGATACAAAACAATAAGTTTGTAAATAAAGAAAAAAATTAAATAGCGATAAAACGAAAAAACATAATGTATGTATTAAGAAAAATAATAGTAATTGGTACCACTATATGGTGGCGAAAAAAACCTATACAAAAAAAAAAGGAAATTTAGTTTTTCTAAATACAAGAACAGCCATATGTAAAAAGGGATGAAAAAATAAATAATTAAAAAAAAATCAATTTAAATACAAAATCTTAAGACGAAAACTAGATGACATTTCCTTATGGTATGTTTCAAAGCATGTACCCTGACAAAGAGCAATTTTATCGGTATCATTTTTGCACGTGAACGAAGTTTCTTAGCGTATTTTTGATTTGAGCATTATTTATATCTTAGATATGATGATTTTCTTTTATTTATTGTCAGAAACACTTATATTTTCAAGTGAAGTATTCTTATTTGGTGCACCTCCTTTACTTTGACACAATATAATATCAATTCCAAACTACGAGATTCAAAAAATGGAACTTTAATTTTTATACCATTGAATGGTTTTACGTGGTGATGACTAATAAGCACACATTTAATCATTCCTGTCTATTCCAGACATAAATTTGTTATGTTTATTAATCTCTTCAGGTTTAGTTTTAATTTTTGCAAAATTGAACTTACCATTTTTGGATGATTAGCAGTTGTAATCCAAATAACGCCAAGTTTATCTTTCCATTTAGATACATATACTTTCCCTTTGTGACACAAAAATGTGTTCTCCTTTGGCAAGCTTTTTTCCAATCAAAGATTTAGGATAAAGCTTGCCAAACTATAACGTGCCTGAACAATGAGTTTTGTGTGATAGAAGATTTCAACATAACTCTAAACTATTATAATAATTATCCATAAATAGTTGGTGGCCTTCGTTGAGATATGGCTGCATTAATTGTAAGACTAAAGATTGCAACTTTGAATCTTTTGTTGTATCTTTGCCCTGGTATATTTCTATATTTACAACATAGCTATCACTAGTTTTGAATTCATATAACTTTATGCCAGATCTCGGCTTTTTCCCTATATTGCCGAAAACTGAGTAGACCTCTAAACAAAACCAATGATTCATCAAGTGAAAGTTCTTATATTTATTTATTTATTCAAGCTTAATACAAGCAATATATGATAACAATAAAAAAAATAACAATTAGGATCATAATTTGAACATCCTATAAAATTTACACATTACAAAATACAGGAAACAAATTGTTACTTAAAATAAAGATCTTAATAATATATTAAATTATTGCGTCATAAAAATTACAAAATACAGATTAAAAAAATTATGGAAATAACGAGTATAAAATATTTTCAATACAACTTTATACTTGTAAAAATATAATATAAAAAAATGTATATTGAAATATATAATAGAAAAATAGTTACGTCAAAAACAATAAAAGTAATAAAATTTAGTTTAAAAACCTAAACTATTCCTATTAGACATTTTAAAAAAAAACTTAAAGTTATTTACATAATGAAACATTAAACATTAACCTCAGATTGGTAATAGATAGTAACTATTAAAAAATAAAAAGGAGAAATATTGGGAATGGTACGAAGTAAAGGATAAATAAGGATCAAATTTCAATTACTACGTCTGTTGTAGGTTAACGCGTATCTCAGCTTTGCTTTATTGCTATTGAAATCGAAGTATTCAGAATTGTAGTTTGCAGTATGAAGCATTCTGGTTATTGGCTCATTTTGACCATAGTCATTACGGTGGGCAGTTAAGTTAAATAAAGGGATCGACCTTAAATTACGATAATTGATGTTAAATGAAACTTTCTCCAACAATATTTGACAGTAAATGTTCCCTGAAACCAACTCATGAAGGAAAATCGTATCAGCAATTACTCGTCTTTTATATAATGGTTGTAGGTTAATAAGCTGCAAACGATCCTCGTAAGGTGGCAAATTATAAATATCAGCCTAACCAAGGCCACGTAGAGCAAAGCGGAGGAATGTACGCTGAATTGCTTCGATCTTCTGGATATGAACAGTATGATGGGGTGACCACACCTGACTAGCGTACTCAAGAAAGGGTCTAACGAGCGTCATATAGAGAGTCTTAGTCACATAAGGATTTGAAAATTCTTTTGACCATCGCTCAATATAACCTAGCATGGAGTTAGCTCTCCTGATAATGCTATCCATGTGAGGACGAAAGCTGAGCTCCCTATCACATATAACACCGAGATCATGAATTGATTCAACTCTGCTGACCAGTTCGTTATTAATGTAGTAATTCTGTGGGGTTGTAGGTATACGCTTCCGGGAGTAGGTAACAGCAAAGAGTATATATAAAAAGAGTTCAAAAACATATATGAAATTCTGTTAATTTTTTAATTTATTTTTATGAAAAACTAAATTCCATAAATTGTGTATACACACAATGTACGAATGTGTGCATGGATAGAAAAAAAGCTATTGCTTATTTATTAAAAAAAATTGTATGCAAATAGCTTTTAAAAATAAAAAATTAACCTAGTCGGCAGGAAATATTTCAAATTGTTTTGAAGTATGTGTATTTGAAAATGCTTTATTTCTTGTGCGATTTAATCTTGAAATTTGCTTCCATATGAAATTTTTTGTATGAGTTTTGAACTCTTCTTATACATACTCTTTGGTAATAGTTTGACATTTATCTACATTTAGCTCTAGAAAGTTTTTTGACACCAGATGAAAAGCTATTCAGATCGTTTTGTAGATGGTGAGAATCTGCAGGAGCTGTGGTCTGTCTATAAATTTTTATATCGTCCGCGAAAACTAACAGATGACAAATTTTGATCATTTGTTCATTAACTGATAGAATAAATATTAAAGGCCCCAAATGGCTCCACTGTGGCAGCGTCTGTTGTAGGTTAGGACTCTATATTGACGATCACTCAAATAGGATTCCATGCTCTGTATAAATTTTGTTTGAAAACCAAGAGCTTTTAGTTTGAAAAGGATAATTTTGTGGGAGATTTTGTCGAAAGCTGTACTGAAGTCAGTTGCGACTATATCAAGCTCATTTCCATTTTCCAAGGCACATAAGGCGTTCGATACAAAGACTGACAAGTTGGTTGTTGTAGACCTTCCCTTGAGAACCCATCTTGTTGTGTATCGGAGAAGATGTGTTTGCAGTGAAAGTACATGGAGTCGTATACTATACTCTCAAAATGTTTCGGGATACAGGAAAGTTTAGCTATAGGTCTATAGTTGGAGACTTCCCCTTTATTATGAAATATTACCCTTTTTATGGATAGGAATAACATATGAGTCCTTCCATAATTTGGGAAACCTTCCATTTAAGATAGATATCTGAAAAAGAGAGGTAAGTGGTTGGGCAAGATTGTGTAAACATTTTTTTAAAACGACAGGGGGAATACCATCAGGACCAGCAGAATAATCATCCTTAAGTTTATCAATTTTATCAATAACTGACGCAAGATTTATGTCGACTGACACTAATGAAGTCTAGACATGAGTGCATATAATTAAAGTAATTTACATCAGGTTCAAGATTATTATCCGAAAACGCCTGATTAAAGAAATTTGCAAACAAATTAGCGACTTTTTCTGGTTCCGTAGGAGATTGATCGGCAAAATTTAAAATGACTGGGTAACCATATGATTTCCTTTTAGAATTAATAAATTGATAAAATCGTTTAGGTTCAGAAATTATGTCATGCTGCATTTGGACGAGATAAGAGGAATAGAGACTGTTGCATAATTCAGAGAAGTTAGTGAATGCTAATTAGTGTTAGTGAATGCTAATAGATAAGAATAAAATGATAGGTCATACTCAGCTCTGGAAATTATATATTTATTCCATAATTTAATTCTAAGGTTCCGTAGTGAACGTAGTTCCTTTGAGTACCAAGGTGGAGATGAATTAACGTTTTTACGGGATAGGTAAGGAACAGTGGCGTAACTACGATTTTTGCGCCCTGAGCAAATATTTAATATGCGCCCTTTTCTAGATCTTTTCTTCCGACACTAAAAAAAAGTATTAGGCACCATTTCATAAAAAAAGGAATAATCAGTAAATATTTTCTTTTTTTCCTATAAAAAGCTCCACTTATTTTAGAAGTCATAGCCTTTACAAAAATAATTTAATTAATGGTGACATTTCTAATTACGATAATAAAAAAGCTACCTATATAAAAATTTTAGCTACAAAAACTCAAAATGAACTGCGGAGATATAAGCTGCGTTTTTTTATTCCTACTCTACTCTATAAGAGTAGAGTATCTGTATGGTTGTTGTTGTACCTTACTCTACATAGTTATCAAGAACAACTTGAAGAGTAAAGGGAAATTAATGGGAAATTATTAAATTTTAATATGGTAACTATAAATTTGAGAAGTAAGCTACTTCATTTTGTATATTTGAATATCGAAAATTAAATTTTTTTTAAATAGTGGGCGAAAATGGTTCCATCAATTCGAAATAATATTTTCCCTTTGCTCTACGTCGTTTTTTATTCATTTTATATAAACTAGACTAGAGTAAGAGTAAACTAGAGTAAGAATAAAAAAACGCAGCTACAGTTAGCTAGAAATGAAATGAAATAAATTTAACGATTGATTTAAAATGTAGTAAAAAATGTAGCAGACAGTACAGTCTCTTTATAAAGTTAAATATAGTAAAAATTGTATTAGAAAACATATTTTATTTTTATAGTAAAACCCAATTTTTTATGTGCGCTCTTTAAAACATTGCGCCCTGAGCATTTGCTCACTTCGCCTATAGGTAGTTACGCCTGTGGTAAGGAACCGATTGAATAAAGCAATTGAAAATAAGATAGTAAAATTTTTATATATGTAGATATTTACAAATATCTACATATATTAAAGCAGTATGATTTTTCCATATCAAAAGTAATATTATCATTCACATAGGAGAAAGTAATTGACAATGGAGGATGGTGTGAGTATGAGGCCAAAGCAGAAAGAAGGTGATTACTTTCAACTACAACATGAACATAGTTATCAGTATCGGTCAACAAAATAAGATCAAGTTGACGACAGATAATTCTTGACACTGCTTAATTGGAACAAACCTGAATCCGCCAATCGGTCTGTTATTAAAATTTCTTTATCAGATGTAATATTTACTGCGATATAATGGGACTCTTCGTCTGATATGAGCCAATGTAATTTTGGTAAATTGAAGTCACCTAAGAGAATTACGTCATCGGCCTAGTTGACGGTCTCAGTTAAATAATCGATGGCATCAACGACTATCTGATAAGATTCACTATTTTGATTAGGGCGGACATAACCATATAACAACAAAGAATGTATAGTGAGCGTCCCGAGATATTTATTTTAACACATACCAGTTCACACTTTTCAGAATTCGGAAAGTTAAAAAGAGATGATCATATTTGTTGTGAACTGCTAAGAGAACTCCCGGGCTATAGTTACTTCGTCATCTGTCAAAGCGTTTTTGCGAAACACACTGAAGTTGGAATCAAATAACTCGTTATTATGGAAATCGGACGTTAAATTAGTTAGGGCGAAGATGTCATACGAGAGCTTTTGTGAATTTAGGAATATTTCGTTGGTTTTAGTTCGTAACCCCCTGACGTTCATATAAGAAATGGATAGACATTGAAATTTACCTTGATAGATAATTAGTACGTGAAGAAGTGTGGATATTAACGGAAAGTGCTGGTGACGTTGAATTACCAGAAAGGAAACTTTCTTTCTGGCAAGGCACGAAAAAACCTATTGGTATCCTCACGAGATTTTTGGAGATGTGAAATTCTCTTCGAGCTCAAATGATCAGCATATGAAGAGAGATCACATGTAAAACACAAAAAAACACAAAAAACTGAGGAAACACAAAAATTTTCATGCAATTTATAATACAATTGGCTTAAAGTACTAAAATCGGTTGGTAACCCTTCTTGCTGAATTGATACTATGACATTCGTGTTAGTTTTACCATCCACACAGACAGAATTAGGTTTATCATGTAAATAGGCAAGATATATTCGTACATTATTAAAGATTCATGTATCTCTGAAACGAGATAAAAGATAACGATTTTCGGTGTTATCTGCTGAATTCATTGTCAATTTAACATTAGGGGGTAACAAAGGATCTAAAAAAGATTTTTCTACGTTGTTTGAGGCCTCATTAAAAGGGTGGGAAATTGGAGTTAGATGAGTAGGGATGGTTATATCTGGAAAAGATAGAGGTATTTCATTGACTGGAGTAAGAGGATTAAGGGTTGTACCCTGAATAAATGTTTGAAATGTATTGAAATTTTTCGAAAGTGATCTTCTGAACGAGTTGCTACAATTACAATTTCTAATTCTATTGCTATTACTATAAATGTTAGTCTTAGAATTACTATTTCCCATCCTGTGATAATTAATATTGTTGTTGTTGTCAATATTCTTATTATTATTATTATTAATATTATTGCTATTATTAGATTATTATTATTAATATTATCTTTATTATCATTGTTGTTATTATTGTTAATAATATTATTATAATTAATATTATTATTATTATTATTACTACTATTGTTATTGTTATTAAAATTGTAAGTATAGTTCATATTAAGCTTATTGATATTATTATTATTGTTGCTAGTATTTCAAGTATTTGTGTTATCATTTATAAAATTAATATTACTATTACTATCATTGTTTTTACTAATATTAACATCATCACTATCTTTAATAATAATTATGTCATTATTCTTGATTAAGTTATTATTTGTAGTGTTATTATGGTTAGTATTAATTTTGACATTATTAATACAAGTATTATTCCTATTCTGAGCTATCTTTGCTTTAATAGTATTATCAGAATTAATATTTGTATTAAGTTTTTTTATTATAATATTAGAGTTATTGATATTATCTTTATTTTTGGTAATTAATTTGTTATTATTTACCTTAAAATTAATCCAAGGTTTAAAGTACCAATTATCTATTTTAACATAAGTATCATCCGGATCGCTGAATAACCCCGAATATTTAGCAGGAAGCTGAATTTTGAGCGATCGATTAGTTTTGCCAGATCTTAACTTCTTAGAATTTGGACGTACATAGTTCAGAACGGTGACCGGACAAAAAAGAACATGATAAAACAGAACAAGATAAAAAAGAACATGATAAAAAAGAACAAGATAAAACAGAACAATGATAAAACAGAACAATGATATAACAGAACAGTGATAAAACAGAACAGTGATTAAACAGAACATTTGGAAAAAAAGTTGAATAATATTTGCGAATGAAATATTTTTTTATTTACCATTTACGAATTGTTTATGTTTTGCATTACATTATTTTACATATAATCTTATTTTAATCATTACTGCAGGTTGGCCATTCTGCGTAAGTACCTCAATTTATCTGTGTGAATGTGGTATTCCTGCACAACTATTGCCACTTGATTAGCAAGGGCCTCGTACTTCTTTTTTTTCAATTCTTGGCGACCTGTCTGGGCATTGGCTAGCATTAATCGCTGACAAGCCATATCTCGTTTTAGTCCATCTAATAAATTCCATATGCTTGGGTGACTACAATGAAATATGGAATTTAATGCGTTGTGGAAACCTTCACAAAAATGGTTCCATATTCTTATTGGAAAGCCTCGAAATGGTTCCATATTCTTATTGGAAAGAGTGGTGATCTCCCAGCAACTTCTTCGATATAGGTTGAGCAGAAAGGTTGCAATTGCAACCTCTGGAAAGTTTGCAGCTAGTTCGTCAAAGACGTTTTTTAAATCCGAGATTGGAACAAAGGATAGAGCAGCTAAGGACTTCAGTTTCAACATTATGTCAATATCAGACTCATAAACTGCCTTTAATCCAACACTGTTGATCTTCCTAATTACACTTTGGCTGAGATGAAAGTAGCATCCTTTTATTTCCGCTTGTGGAAAAGCAGCTTGAGCAGCAGACATACATTCTTTTTCAAAATCCAGTAGAATCTTTTGAGGATTCATGTTGGGCACCAATTCCTTTTGTATTACAAACATCCTGTTGTACGTACTCATATTCTTTTTTTGTAAAAGAAAATATATACATGGAGGATATGAATTTCCAATCTTAGCATGCCATGTATATAGCTGATAAAACATGCTAGGTGCTTTATCAAATGTTCCGTCTCCATAAATGACATCCTTGTGTAGTTCTGAGAGAAGATCATTATTCCCGATTGCCAATATTCATTCTGGATCATCAGTTCCCGTATCATATAAAATGAGATCAAGAAACTTCTCGGGTATAAAAATCAGTTTTAGCTGGATTCGGTAAAGAAAAAGTTTCCTTATGTGTAGCAAGATTTCTTGTGAGTGAGGTTTTCTTTGGTAAATGTTCCAAAACATCTCTATTCACTGATGCTAATGCATTTCCCAGAACATTTATTGGAGTTGCACCAATTGCCTTCATGTCCTTCTTCATCTTAGCCTTTAAAATATTTGCCTGTGCTTTTTGAGGATTTGATTGATGGCAGTGTTGTGGGACCTCTCCAATGATGATTTCTTCGTGTGTCTTCAAGAATGCTCGGCATTTCGTGGAAAAGTAGACTGCATCTCCAGGTGATGACTCCGCTTTCGTTTTCCCTATACTTTGTATATTCGTAGCCTTGGTACAATACACATTTATTTTTTTTATTTGTGAGTGAATATTCCATGGTGATGATTTACTTATTTATTTTATTATTTATTTAATGCTATAATTTAACTGAATCAGTTGAAACACAAATCTATAATGATAATAGATCTGCTCAAACATGAATTTATAAGGAAATGGTTTTGGTGAAAAATAAATTTATCGCCAATTTAGAGGTACTTCAAAATTTAATTCAAATTTTTTTAACAAAATTTGCACCATATTTTACACGATTTTTATGAATTATAGTACATGAAAAATCAAGTAATATATTAAATAGTCTAATTTTATTATTATTACTATTTTATTACTCGTTGTTTAATTTTTAATAAATCTTTACTTTTTTTAAATATAAAAATATATTCTACCGAAAATGTATTTTTTTCCCATTAATTATTTTATTCATTGTTATATTTATCTTGAAATAGTTTGGTTTTTTTATATACAATTTGCTGACTTTTTTTCTTTATTCATCGATAACATTTAAGCCTTTTACCTAAATTTACCTCAAAAAATAAAATAAAATATCAAACATTTTTTCCTAATTTTACATAGAAAGATTAAGGAACTTATTATCAATTTTTTTTATTGGATATAAATTTTTTATAGCTTATTATTTTTATTTATTTTCCTATTTCAGAGGTCCTACCTGATTTAAAAAAAATAATACTTTCATTTAATTATAATTTTTTACATAATTTTACCTAGAAAAACAAAAAACCAAACTAATTACCAATAATTTCTGTTACTATTTAATATATTAAATATTTTTGAACTATTTCTTTTTACCAACGGCATCTGATGTTCCTCAAATCATCTTGAGATTCCAAGGAGTGAACTTGTCTTTTTTTAAATTGTGATATTAAAGAGTGAAATTGAATAATTATAATAACAGAAATATTTTCTAAAAATTAAAACATGTGAAGCGAAAATGACACACACCGGAAAATTATATTCGTACTTATAAGTACGATTATACATATAATTTTTTATAAGAAAGTACTTATAATTTTTTTTATTTTAATATATTTATGCGCAAAATATTTAAAAAAAATATATATAATATATTTTTTTTAAGAAGTTCTGTTTTATCACTGTTCTTTTTTATCACTATTCTGTTTTATCACTGTTCTGTTTTATCACTGTTCTGTTATATCATTGTTCTGTTTTATCATGTTCTTTTTTATCATGTTCTTTTTTCTCATGTTCTTTTTTATCTTGTTCTGTTTTATCAGGGAATCGTTGAGAACATGAGATTATTTCTATGTGTAGTGCTACGTTAAGGTATTTTAATAACGCTGATTGAGTTAAAAATATATTGTCTCCTTTAACGTGGAAAATATATACGTCCCAATGTTGATTGATATTATAACTTGATTTATCTAATTTATTTAGTCTATTTTTCATTCAGTTTTAGTCCAACGAACACCAAATTTATTGATTGTATTAACAGGGACCTTAATGAATTTATTTGGAGCTTGCGTAATTCTTGTGATGATTTCTGGCGTTATTGTTGGCTCAGGTCCGGTTTCTCGTATTAACTCAGATGTAAGAGGAATTTTCCTTAATTTTGAAGGCGCAGGGACTGAAGTGTGAACATCTGCCGTTACTATAAGATTATTATTACCATTCGATTGGCTGACAATAACAGAACTATCAGTCTCTTCTCGAATAGAATCTAAATGTGTGTTTTGAACGTCCGATCTGGGACAGAAATTCATTTCTAGAGGATTATTTACTGGTGTATTGACATCTATCGATACTATACTATTAATAATATCGTCATCATTATCATAATTAATGATTTCGTCATATTATAGATGAACGGTTTTTGTCATACATTACATCGCGATTGAAAATATTTGAGCTCATGCATTTCATTTCTTCTATGGCATCTGTGACACTTAATTTAGCAGTCCTAAGCTCATCGCTGAAGTGATCAATTTGAGATTTAACATGTTATCATTGGTTTTCAATTTAGCCAATTCATCAAATATATTGTGAAAATTCTCACAGATTTCAGATAAATTTTTGTCTAGCGATGATTGTAAAATATGTACATTACTGTCCGAGATTATTTTTAATTTTTTTAAATATGAATTTATATTGTATAATTGAAACGTAACTTTATCAATTAGTGAATCATTATTCATATTATAGTTTTCATTAGTTACACCTGTCAGCACTCTTTGATAATATACCAATATTTTCTAATTGAGAATTACATTTTTTGTCAACATCATCTATCTGGGAACATAACTCGTGAACATATTGAAGTATAGATAACATATTTTCTTCTACTTTCAGCGCTTTTTTCTCATTATGCAAGTTTTTTTTATTAATAGATCCAACAGAGTCAGAAAGTAGTTTAATTAAATCGTTATTTGATGTAATAGCTATCATAACATGTGAAAGACTGATAGATTTACACTCCCTACAATAGAATGTGAAAGCCCTATTGAATTCATTTAAATATTTAATAGCGGAGCGTGAGAGACCGAAGAAACTGGTGAGGAGAAGATTTTTGGCAAATACCACTACAGGAAATTAGGTCACTATCAAATGAAATACAATTGGCACTGCTGCACTTATACATGATAAAAAAATCTCCGGATTTATATAAAAAATTTAATTTAATTAATTAAACCACTAAATAATTTTATAATTATAGTTCAATGTCAATAAAAGCTAATGCACTTTGCTTTTCCGCTGTTAGCTAGAAAAGAAACGAATAAAAACAAAAAACAAATTGTCGGTAAATTGATAGCTATTTTAAATTAAAATTTAGTAAATATTAAATTAGGTTCAATGAAAATTAATAATAAAAAAAGTTGATGCACTATATATATATGTTCAATATTTACAAACAGAAAATAAAAAATTCATATGAGATCAAAATAACTCAGCACAATAAAATTTATATTTAGAATTGTTATGTTAAATTTACACTCACGATAAAATTTTGGTGATTGAACTTAATAAGCTGCACGTGTATCGGGGAAAACGTAACGTTTGAATTTCGAATCGAATTTACTATTTTCGTATTGTGGAAAACGTAACGTTTTTCATTATTACATTGGAAAGGGTTTTTTTTATTTTTATTGTTACAATGGAAACTACTATATATTATTATAAAACGTTTCGAAATTTTTTATCGAATCGATCTATCAGGGAAGAACTTTTTTTAACGTTTTTATAGAAAATTTTAACGTTAAGTATGTCTGTATTTTTTTTTCTTGAAATGTATATTAAATTTATGGTATATCTATACTTAAATGTGTTGCATTAAATTAAAATTAAATTTATGAAATTTTAATCCATTATATATAAAATGTGAATAATTTTCATAATACTCTTTTTCCTATTTTACCATATTTTTATATTATCTAAAAAAAAAACAAAAAATATTCTATGGTTATACAAAATATGTTAAGGATATTCTCTCTTCTTTTTTTTTGTTAAGATTAATTTACGGATGGAATTTTTTTTGACTATTCAAATATTTGTAGTTAATTAACAATTTCTTTCTTCTCCATTTCTTTGCTTTGCGTATAAGTAGAACGCATATTAATAATAATAATTTTGTTTAACTGCTTTACATTACATAAAAAAGAAACCACCTATAAAAAAGAAAACCTCATTTGCTTTTTATTTATTTGAAAAAACTTGCTTATTTTATTTATTTGAAAAAACTTTGTAAACAATACTAATCACAGTTAACATATGATATTTCCCCTCAAAATTGTAATTGAAAAGCATTATTTAAGGGAAACAATGGAAAACACTATTTAACGTTTACGAACGTTTTCCCCGATTGATCGTTTTCAATCGAACGTAAATTCAATTCGATACGTTTTCCCCGATACACGTGCTGATTGATATATATTTAATTATGTGCATAAAAAAAACTTTTGAAAAATATTACTATTAAAATTAATTAATTAGCGGAGCGAAATTAAAATATGTCCGATCAATTCAAATATTATAATAAACTCTTCTTCCTGAGGAGCATAAGCTCTTTGAATGCTTTTTATTAAAAGTTTTAAAAATTCTTAATCTTTTTAAGCTTATTTTCATCACAAACACTAACATTACAACTAAAGCAACGCAGAAGTTCTTCAAAGCATTCCCTGACATCGTAGCTGCAAAAACTGCAACTGGTTTTTCGAAAACAAGTAACATATTCTGGGCAGTTCAATGTATCCTTGCAATAAACAAGGTTCCAAAAACTGATACATTTCCTGTATATAGTATAGTAGTTAATGTATAGTAGTTAACGAAAAAACAGCGAACCTGGAATGCCTAGTCCTTGTACCTTGATTTTCACATAACGTTCTACCATATTCATTGGTATTTTTCATCATCAACGCTACCAAAATCTTCATCATCATCGCAATTAAAAGGATTAATCAATAATCCCACTAATTGATTCTTCATCCTGTGCATTTATAGATGGTTTGTATGCAGGATGAGCACGGAATTCATCCTCGTCACTGCAGGAATTAGAATTATTATCATCTGTACATTCCAGAAAAAGTTTCAAAATTTTGTCTTATTTTTTTTGTACAAATTCATTTCTTGCTAGATAAATTAGTAAATTTATTACAATAAAATTCTTAAAAGTATTGAAATTACATTTTAATTTTAATTTTATTTAATTAATCTTATATAAATTATAACAAAAATTTAACACAAATCTAATTATTATTGTTAACGAAAAACACACCATCTAACTTGACATCACTATTGTTAACGAAAAACACACCATCTAACTTGACATCACTATTAATGAAGTAAATCGTATAAAAACAGATCGGCAAATCGTATAAAAACAGTTTGCCGTCACTTTCCTGTGGAGCTTGAGTAATGGGTCAACAATAGTTAGGTAAAGTAGACATCCTTTTAAATGCCATTAATTCTGATAAGGTCTACTTTCGCCTACTATTGTTGAACATCAATCTCCACAGGAAAGTACCTTGATGTGATATTATCAGCTTGTTTATTACTTTTTAGTTGAATATTACTTTAAGAGAAAATATTTTTAAAAAACTTTTTTTTATTTATATTTTTTATTTTATACTTTTTAGTCAGTCAAATATTTATTTATTTGACCTACTAAGAATATTTAAATACTTTGATATCTTGGGATGGATTTGTTTGAGCTCTAATGGCACACGATTTGGAATTCGAAATGTGACAGACGTTTTTAGCTTTCCTTAGCCCCGGTTCCCCTCGGAGTAACCAATGTTTTTTTGTAGATGTTCTTTTGAAGACCTTTCAGTTGATATCGCACGGGTTTTTTTGTATGATGAGATCTCACATTGCCCCCATTTTAAAACAAAACATGACGGACTACTCTCTATTGAGATGCACTCTTCAAGACTTCATTTGATGCCCCACATGATGATTTTGTATCTTGGGCCCACATGAACATGACCCGCTTTTGGGCCCTACATTACCCACTTTTGGTCCCCAAATGATCCAGGGTGCCTCTCGGGTCTACCCGAGAGGGTATTTACATTTTCTGTTAAAATTTTACTTTTTTTGTTAAATTTGCATTTGCTGTTAAATTTACATCTTATGCTAAATTTTACAATTTCTGTTCAATTTTACATTTTTCTGTTAAATTTTAATTTTTTTTTTTAATTTTACATTTTCGGTTTAAATTGAAATTTTCTGTTAAATTTTACATTTTCTGTTAAATTCTACATTTTCTGTTAAATTTCAGACTTTCTGTTAAAGTAACATTTTTCTGTTAAATTTTACACTTTCTGTTAAATTTAGATTTTTCTGTTAAATTTTACATTTTCTGTTAAATTTTTATGTTTTTGGAACCCACGGTGCCCCATGGACTACCCAACGGTATGTACTCTTCAAGACCTTTCATTTGATACCCCACATGATTTTTGTATGATGGGTCCCAACATTGCCCCCGGTTTATCCCAGAACATGACCCTACATAACCCTCAGTGTTGCACGGATTATCCCCCATTGTGATATACTCTTAAAGGCCTTTCATTTGATACTCCACATGATATTTTTATGATGAGCCCTCACATGGCACAGGTTTTCGACTTGACCCACGGACTATGCAACGAGATGTACTCGTCAAGACCTTTCATTTCATACCCATGATTTTCATCTACGATGGGCCCAATGGTTAAAAGCTCCTGTTATGAGATATTAGCTGCCCTTCACATTTGGGGCTGGAGGGAAGGTGCACAAATATCATTTGATACTCAAATATCATTTGATACTCTATCTATATGATTTATTTGGAATATTTGATACTCTATAACTATATGATTTTTTTGGAATATGCGATCTATCATGCACCTTCCCTCGAGCCCCAAATGTGAAGGGCAGCTAATATCTCATAACACGAGCTTTTAACTTCTAAATTTCAGTTAAATCGGTCAAGCCGTTTAAAAGTTATGGCCAGGTGAGGATATAATATGTATATAAATTTACATACATAAATGACATATATTATGAAAAGTAAAATTTTGAATCCGAGTTGTTCTGACAATTGCAATTATATATATTCTTTCTTTTTCTTTCTTTTACTATAAAAGTAAAATATTGAAGACGAAATGTAAAAGTAAAATATTCAAAAAGTGTTAAGGTTGACTTTCTGCAACTTAAGAACTTTCTTAAAAATTAATTTGCAAAAAAAAAAAACATTTTGATCATATTTTTAACATTCATATCTTTTTCATTTGAAATTCATATCTTTTTATAGGAAAGTATCTCAGTCGACATACTTTGCTACAAAACGACGCCCATGTCAAATTTTGTACTATAAAAAGATGTGAATGTCAAATTATTTGTCATAAAAACGATATGAATGTCAAATAAATTTTTTTTAAAATATGATCTTCTCTGTCTATCACACAACTAATATATATGTATGTATTTTGCATCTTGTACTGGTCGACGACTTCAAGTTTTTTTGTAATGAAAATCGAAGTGTATTATATAAATAAAGTGTTAAAATTTGTGAATATAATATTGTATAATCAGAAAATATTATTAATTTATTGAATATATGTATTGTATAATCATAAAATATGCAATATATTTTTTAAGCAATATTACCAAAAATACCCAAACGCCTGTACTATTCTTACAATATAGAAGAAACTATTTTCTTTTTGCTAAAAATTGAAAATTAGAATTTATTTATGAATTAGAAAATTTTCAATTGTACGAATACCAACAAAACTAGAAAATTTTCAATTGTACGAATACCAACAAAACTAGATTATACAATACAATCATATAAGCGAAAACAAAAAAAAATCGTTTTTTTAATATAAAAAAAATTATCCTCTCACGCATATGCTCTCATATTAGTCATTCATAAATATTTCCTTTCCTAATTTAACGAAAATATATAACAAAAAACGCACGTTGAACGTTGATTTTTAACATTAGATTAAGAAATCAGAAAGTGGAAATTTTTTTTGTGCTACTTATAAGCCTATGTTATTATTAGTCAATGGTTATAGTTACTTTGTCATATTCACATATTATAAAAAACTGCTGGTTACGATACCAAAAGGTGTTTTCGGACAAACATTTTTTTGGACATTTTTAATATGATAATTTTGCTCACAATTTTGCCAGTTTTTTTTGGAAGTGAATACTTAGCTTAATTAAAAATTAATTTACACAAAGTTTACAAAACTATTTTTTTTAATGAGTCAAATAATTGTTATGCTCGCCATAAAAAGATTAGTGACGCTGTCTCGTTCTGCCTTATACAATATCTTTATATCTATCTCTTTCTAGTTTTCTGTAAAATATTAAAATATTATGGTAATGAAAATGCGTTTTTTGATTTGCATTGCAATGCAATGAAAATCAGCCTTTATTGATGAAAATATTACAGTTTAATTATATACATTTCTTAATACATTGAATTATTTATATGTTCGTAAATACATTATTATATATAATAATCATGATTATTTTGGAAAACTTCGTATTTGATATACGGTCGTATTTGAATTTTTGTTATTCTACAAAACGTTCGAAGGGAAAACTGTATTACCGATTCGAAAAATTTATTATTCTGTAATACTGTCGAATCGAAAAGTGAAACGTTTTTCATATAGTAGACATTCGCTGTAACTTTGTTACTTTTAGAAGATTCAAAATGCAATTAAAAATTATTTAATAAATTTTTTTAACGTTTATATATATATTTTCCAATTATTTAAATTTTAAAAGTACATATTTAAGAAAAAAACAACAAACACGAAATAATTTCAAAAATAAATCAATGACCTGGAATTAAATAAGAACATTGCTCGTGGGTTTTCGAAACGTCTACCAGATGAAATTGGTACAAATTTAAAAAAAAATGTCGAGGCATTTTTATTTACATTAAATTAATGATACAGCTATACCAGGGTTTCCCAAACTTTTCGTACCGAGGAACACTTCGCAAATAAATATTTTTAGAGGAACACTTGGTTTTTATAAGGTTGTATTTTTGAGAGAAAATGCATACGTATAAGACTTATAAACAAAATAAACAGTATATTTTTTTCTGAAATTCAATTATTACAATATGTATGAAAATAATAAAATAAATTAATAAATTTAATTTGGTTGTTAATGGCTTTGATGCTTTTGATTTTTTGTACCACATATTCTTTTAATATCTGGCTAAATATTTGAAAGTTGAATTCTTATATCTGGTGCTGCATTTAGTCTGTTTCTGTATTTAGATTTTGTTGCGGCGTAATATGAAAATCCTGCCTCACACAAATATGTAGTTGTGAATGGAAGTAAACATGAACGGCTAGTTTTGATAAGTTGGGATACTCTTCTGACAAATTTAACCAAAAATGATTTAATGTAACTTCATTATATTTTTGTTTTAAGCCAGAGTCAGTAATTAAATCAATTAAGTTTTCATAATCATTTGCACTGAAACTTGCTGGCTTATTTTTAACTGCAAATGGATTTCTCATCCATGAGTTATCCTCATGGTTATTTGGAAAATATTGTAAAAGGCTTGACTATAAATCATGCAAATGTTGTAAAATTATTTCGGAAACTTTATCATCTACTTTTGAATTTATTTCAATTAAAAACTCATCTAATGTGGGAAAACAGTCAAAATTATTTTGTTCAACTTGGGCAATCCAGAATTGTAATTTTCTATTAAAAGATGCAATTTTGTCTCTTACGTTAAAAATTGTAATATTTCTTCCTTTTAATGATAGGTTAATTTCATTGCACTTAGTAAAAATATCTGCTAAATACGCTACACTCATTAACCATGAAGAATTTGTAAGTAAGTCAATAAAATTCTTTTCCAAATTGTTCGACGACAAGAAAACTAATAATTCACTACGAAGTTCGAAAAGTCTCACCAATGATTTACCTCTGGACAACCATCTCACTTCGGTATGTAGCAGCAGGGCCCTATGTTCGCTACCCATTTCATCACACAAAATTTTAAATAATCTGGATTGTAGTGGTCGTGATTTTACATAATTGATCATTTTTACGGCTTCATCCAAAATAGTTTTTAAATCAGACCGCATTTTTTTGTTACTAGTGCGTGCCTATGCAAAACGCAGTGACTTTTTTTTGCATTTGTAGCCACTAATAGAATGCGAGATACGACCCCCTTCATCTTTCCTACCATTGCTTGTGCACCATCTGTACAAATATCAATACACTTCATCCATTCAATTTTATGTTTTGTGATATAATCGTTAATACAATTGAAAATATCTTCTCCTGTAGTTCTTTCTTTTAGATATTCGCACATAAGTAAATCTTCTTCAATAATATTATTATGTACATACCGCACGAATACCAATAGAACAGCAAGACCGGCAATGTCTGTTGACTCATCCATTTGCAATACATATTCACTGCAAATTTTAATTCGATTAATTAGTTCTGCCTCTATATCTGTAGAGGTCCTTAATTCGGCGCGAAACTGTATTATTGGATAGTTGTAATGAATCGATTTTTTTAGCGGATTCTTCATTTAGCATACAGGACACAATGTCCCTTACACAAGGTTTAATAAGGGTCTCACCAATTGTATGGGCTTCCCCATTACGTGCAATGCGATAACTCACGCGAAAAGATGCTTCTGTTGCATATTCATTATCAGTTTTAACCATTTTTATCATTTGGCATTGAGATTGTTCCAGAGAATGAAGTTTCCTCTTAAAAAAATCTAAATCTTTTTCTTTATAATCAGCGTGTTTTGTTTCAAAATGTCTGCGAAGTTTAGCTGGAGCCATTGAACTGTTGGTTAGAATTCTGTTACATAAAACACACAGTGCGTCGGGAGAATCTGTATTTCCAGTACAAGTAAAGCCTAAATTTAAATAACTATCATCATATTTTCTTTTTGGAGCGCTTTTAGATGATACTTTCTTATCTGTATTACAGTTAGTGGTGTCTGTTGATGAAGTTTCTTTTAGGTGTACAACCACATGTGGTTCAGAAGAAGTACTTGGCACTTCTTTTCTCAAAGTTCCCGTTTTTAACCAAGACTCCATGGATAGTTTTTAATAATAATTAAATTCTAATATTAATAAGCAAAAACAAAAAATTGTATAAAAGCAGTTTTACTATAATTAAAAATATTCGAACAAAAGGATAAATTACCTTTATATAAATAACATATGTTTATTACGAAATTATTTTTTTTTAAATTACATTTGAATTCTAATTGAGCAAATAAGTAAGATTATATTTATTTAAAAAAAACACAGCTTTTTTACTTTAAAAAAATTCGTTGGAAAAAAAATGCAATTCTTGGTGCTTGTTTTTTAAATAGAAAGAATTGACTGAAATATAATTTTACAGAGCCAAACACTGAAGAATGCATTTTTAAGTTAACATACAAAGCATACTAGCTTATTTTTTAAATATTAACGGTCATAGAATTCATTTTTCAAGTTAAAACATGCAACATGTTCTAATTCTAAAATATTTTTAAGCAAGTTTATTTTTTAATATTACAGTACATTTAAATAAGATTTTTTTTTCACCCAAAAAAAATATTTTTTCTCACGTTATAATCAATATTTTTTTTCTCATGAGATAGTTAATATTTTTTATTTTCCTACGGAACACTTATGGATCTTCAGCGGAACACCAGTGTTCCGAGGAACACACTTTGGGAACCGCTGAGCTATACGGATGCTCTAATTTTCTACTTTTTTCTATTTTGACATTAAAAACTTTAATTTTAATTTTTCAAATACGTATTTACGTATTTGAATACGTATGATAATGTAGTTGTTCGATCGTTTTCTAGAATACTCCAATTTTGTGAAAGTGAAACGCAAAGTGAAGGGAATCTCAAATACTAAGTTTTCCAAAATAAGCATGAATATATAGTAATTAATTTTAATTTAATAATCCAAGAGTAATAACTGGTCATGGGGAATCAAAAAGAGTTAGTAGTTCTATGACATATACTACTTAAATGAAAAATTAAATTAAATAAAATTTATTTTAGATTGCTGATCTTTTACCAGGTATTCTAACTCAACTTGGATCAATCCATTTAACCAGTTGGGATAGATTAGCTAGTGAATTGGCTGCCAAAACAATATTAGCTTCAGCCCAAGAAGATATCAAAATATATCATTATTATTGATGAAAATACAAATTCTTACTATTAAAATAATAATGAAAATTATACTTGACAAAATTTTATTAAAACAAATTTCCATTCATTATTTTTATGTGGTATAAAACAAAACTGATGTAATGTTGCACCTTCTGGGCGACGAGAAAATATCTACCGAAATTGTAATTGTATTCCAAGATTTTTGTAATTTTGATACAGATAACTATATGAAAACGATTAAATACATCCAATAAATTTTGCTAAATAAAAAAAATAGTGAGAGATAAAATTATTATAAAATATAAATTCACTTAATATATTCACTTAAAAAAACTTTGTTAATTGTAGTACTGAATTACCAAAACTTTATATATATATACATACATATATATATATATATATTTATATATATATATATATATATATATATATATAAATTGTGGAAATTCAAGAAATATGTACTTACTATTCCTATAATTTTTTTACAGGAGTTCATTAGAAGAAGGAATGCGAAATTGGAAAATTTCGTAGAACAAGTTTTGGTAAGTCATCAGTACTACAATTAAAAAAGTTTTAAGTGAATTCCTACCAGCGAATATATATATATATATATTATTATTATATATGTATATATATATATTATATATATATGTCTTTTAAACAAACAATGATAAAAATCGTATAATAAAATCACTTATATATTTGCATTGATTACAGTTAAAAGATTTTATTTAGATTACCTTACTTTCCCTTTATTGAATTTAGAGTTCTTATATATATTATTTTTTGCTTCATATATTGAAAATATATGAAACTTTGTGGCGCGGTCTAAATTTCGAAAAAATTTTTTTCGAGATTTTGATTTTTCTGGACGTTTTAGATGTCAGGGAATCAGAATCAGCAAAAAAAAAAAATCCGTGTCAGCCGTACGCCGTACGCAAAGTAAAAATACAGTTTTTTAAACGCTTAGAAATAGTATAAGCACTCGTGCGATTTGTACAAAAATTGCAACATATATAAAGTAAGGATGGAAATTTATGTATATGGTATCCTTTTTTAAATCGTTTTCCTGCAACCCTACTAAGCTACATACCTTGAGCGGGGAAATGAATTGAAAAAATGAGAAACTATATTCTTAAATATACTATGTTACACATTGTGCATAAAAATCAGCTTCGTACCTTTACCCCCTGGATTTTACAGGTGAAAGAATTTTTATGGGACTATTAAAATTGAATTTTTGGTATTTAAAATGACTATAAAATAAGCCGCATTTCAGATAGGGTGTTATATCTTGTAGGTTTGGTATAATAGATTGGTATCTTTTGAAACCATTCAAAAATTTTACCCCTTTCCCTTTTATTATGGGTGAGGGGGTAATTTTATGAAAGAGGCTGCAGCACCTCAGAGGGGGACTGGATTGAAAAAATGAGAAATTATTTTCTTAAAAATACTATCTTACAACTTGTGCAAAAATTTATTTCCCTACCTGCAACCCCCTCTAAGCTACATCACTTAGAAATGTTACATTTCAAAATTTATTATATAGTTTATGAAAATTGAATATTTGGAACTTAAAATGACTATAAAATAAGCCGCATTTCAGATAGGCTCCTATATCTTGTAAGTTAGGTATAATAGGTTGGTGTCTTTCGAAATCATTCAAAATTTTCACCCGTTTCCCTTTTCATATGGGTGAGGGGGTATATCTATTAAACAGGCTGCAACACCTCGGCGGGGGACTGGATTGAAAAAATGAGAAATTATTTTCTCAAAAATACACACCTACACCTTGTATACAAAATTGAGACACGTACCTTCAACCCTCTTCATTTTACAGGGGCAAAAATTTCGAAATTTATAGAATAAAAACATATGTATATTACATTTCGAGTATTTAGTATATATACATATATAGTATTACAAATTCGAGTACTTATTTATAAAAACTTGATTGTAATTTTAAATTATACCACACTAGTAGTTTTGTAAAAATCATAATTTTTATTTAATTCTTCGTTTTCACTAAATCCTAGGTAGATCAAAAGGGTATATGAAGCACTCTTCCAAATTGGCAGCTTTTTATATATGCATATAAATATATTAATTTTTGAACGTTTTGACCGATTATCAGATATTTGGTGCCATTTAAATTTAGTGATCAGTTTTAGTTATTGGTGAAATTGGCACTAAAAAATCATGTGGAGTATCAAATGAAAGGTCTTGAATAGTTCATCTCAAAAGCCCAAAAGTGGGTTATGTAGGCGCATCATACAATCAAAATCATATTGGGTATGAAGTGTAAGGTCTTGAAGAGTATATCCCGTTGGGTAGTCCTTAGGATACCGGGGATTAAGTGGGCCCAAACCTTTTTCTCTGGATTATGAGTAACTATAGTAATGGAAAGTAGGCCTTAATCAATGACATTTATAAGACGATCTACTTGCTCCTACTATAGTTATTCTTTGATCAAGCTCCAGAAGAAAGTATCTTGTTTATTAGTATTTGCTTGTTTATTACTTTTTTGTTGAATTTAAAATAATAACCAAAGGGAAAGTATATTTAGAAAACATGTTTTTTCAGTTTGAATTTGCACAGAAAAACGATGGAATAGTTTTCAATAATAATCTTAAATTAAAAATTATTAAACTATTCATAATATACTAATAATATTCTAATTTAAATAGAATATTAAAAATAGGCCTAAAAAGTACAAACAAACATACCTAAATCCTAAAATTTTATTATAATTGGTTAATATTTTAAATTTCCTTTATTTACATACGCATATGCTTATATTTCACAGCATCCATAATTCACAATTTCACATTTTGTAAAATAAGAGGAAATATATTAAAATATTAATTTTTTTATGTATGTATTTCTTATAATAAAATTTAAAACGTTAAAAATTCTTTGACATTTTTTTCACTGCTTTTCTTTTTTCCAAATAAAATATTTATCTATTCTTCTGCACTTTTACAAGAAATTTTTTTTGGAAGGGCCTCTAGTTTTTGCATATAAAACGCCTTTAAATAGGTTTTAACTGTGTTTTAAATAATTCCTATTCCAGGCAGCGCATTACAAGTTATTTCTCCTGAAAATTGCATCTAGTAGTTGAAAACCGTTTATTTCATTTTTTAAAACTAGAATTTATATGGTTTGGTTGCTAACCGTTATCTAAGTAAAGGTAAAATACTTACCATGAGTTCAAATATACAAAATTTCCTTTTTTTTAAGAGGAGAGGTGAAAAAATGAAAATAATGGTAAAATAATGATTAAATGTCAAAACTAATGAATAGAAATGCATTTTTTATTTCTTGTTTCATGATGTAGACACGTTTATTAGCCAAAATTTCAAAATTAAAAATAATATAAACAAACCCCGGGTTTGTCAAAAGCACATTTCCGCAAAATCGCCTCATGTAGAACTATGAGCTATTCTAAAACAATGGGAATTCCTATACGTGTATAGTATATTTTAGTAGCATTTTCAATGTACTATACATAGTAAAGATAAAAAACGATATGGTAAATATAGGTAGAAAATGTGTCCCTGTTCGATTTTACTAATTGTTTTTCCTTCCAAGGTTATTATTCCAGAAACTTATCATTTAAGTTTTCTGTAATTTCGCTTTTAATTTAACATAATGTGAATGTGATATGAAATAATATCCAATATTCCATTTATATAGCTCCTAAAAAAATGCAAAATGTTGGTTTTTTGCAAAATTTTACATGATTAAGCATTTTGATTAATTATAAGTGTGAGGCAAATGATTATAATTTAATAATTAATGTACTTTAAAGAAATATGATTTTCGAAAGTTTTCTCAATATTTGTTTTTAAAATATTGTGCAGTTAGAATTTTACCAGTAAATTAAAATTGTAATTTTTTGATTTTTGAACGGCCACAACGGAAAGGGGAGGGGAGATACGGATACAATTTCTTCAGAGACTCTAGTTATTTTTTAGATATATCTTTGGTACATAAATTTCAGCCTTCCATAACAAGCAGTTTGCGAAATACAGGGTGTTAAAAAAACTAAAAAAAATGTATGAAGGTAACGGTATTTTTATACAACAAAGAATTAAATTTTAAAAAATTTGTCAATTGCACAATTAAGATAAAGGATTTTCCTATCTTATAGCTTTTACAGACCTCAAAAAATTTCTTCCAATTTGGTTGGAAATGTGCTAAAACTGAGCTTTATACAGAATACAGTGTACCGTTAGTTAGAAAATTGCGAAGGACTGAACATTATTTTTGACGGCTTTTGCGGCTACTAGATGGTATTTTTATAAGAAAATACGCAAATGGATTTTCTTGGAATTTTTTAATAAAGAAACTTAAAAATTATTTTCGTATTAAAATGCTTTACGCCGCTATTCGGAAGTTCAATCAATATATTTACAATTGCAAAATAAAATACAAAAAAAAATTCCAACACGATTGCATTTAGTTTTTCAGTAAGAAAAATTCAATGCATACATATAATTTTGACATTTTTAAAATGGCTCCACGAAGTAACGCCCAAAAAAATTCCATACAAATTTTGGCTTTAATTCATGTGAACTTTTAGATTTAATTAGTCGTAAATTAGTCGCTAATTTTATTAAACTCTAGAAATGTTCCCTTTAACGCCCAAAAAATATTTGGGCTTTTTAACGCCCTAAATCAAAAATGAACTAAAGCCCAAAAGTTTTTCTTGTTATTTAATAGTGAGATTAGGTTCATTTCTAAATTTTGGGCCTTAGTTCAAATGAACTACCGCCTAAAAAATTTTGGGCGTTAGCTCATTTTTTTGGGCGTTAGTTCCTTGAGCCTTTTAAAATATCCCTTACGTTTACATCAATATTTTTTTCTTAATTTCCATTTCTTCGATTAATTTGATATAAATCTTTAATTAGAAATCATAATTCTTTAGTAGTTATATATTAATTTTCAATATCTATTTACTTATTAATAAAATTATTGTTTGAGTACAATTATATTTTAACTTTTTATTATAAAGTAAAATTAAATAAATAAGAATTGCGTTCAATAACAAAATAATAACATATTTTAATTTAATATTTTTCTAGCAAATGAACCTACAGCTCTGATAGTATCTGATTCAAAACAAAATTTAAAGGAAACTACCGTAACTGCTACAACTGTAACGTCACCGGCTACTACAATAACAGCAACACCTCATACTACAACATCTTTAACAACTGGTAATCATTTAGAATTGCCACAACAAAGTAATCCTAATTTATTAAGTCCGGATGTTTTAAATCAACGTAGAGGTAAGTATCTAATATTAATGTTTGTAGTATAAATATTTGGTAAAATTTGCAGCTTGGTTTAATAAGAATTTTAAAATATTTCTATACACTATTTAATTTATGTATACATTAATTACTTTCTACAACGTCTGTAGAGGTCGTTTGACCCCTGAATAGTAAGTTTGACACCTGAACCTTTTTGGGGCTTTTAAAAAAAAAAAAAATTCCTTATGTTAACGTCACTAAAAGGCAAAATGCATGTATAGTGCTTGAATTTAAAAATCCCCATAATTATAAATTTACTGATCAGTAGGTCTCCTGCGCGGCGTTTTTGATAATGTATTTACAAAACCTACAAAAGCTCCTAGTAATAAAACAAAAACAAAAGCTCCTAGTCATAAGTAGCGATATAAGATCCATTAATGACCTTGAAATAGCCACGGACAAGTTTACAAAGGGCATGGAGGTCTCATAGATCATGTCAGACTAAGTGTAGTAGAAAGTCGTTTCCCCAATGGTGGGCTTTCTACTAAGTGTAGTCGTTTCTCCAATTGCGAAAGGTGACTAGGGATGCCCACAATGTCTGCTACAGCTAGGCACGTGGCAACTCTACAAGGGCCGCCTCAGTGAATATCAAAAAGTCATTGGTGACGTCAAGAGTACAAATTGGCAAAAATATTGTGATTCCATGGAGATTACTATAATTGACGCTGCCAGACTGAGCCAAACCCTTAGTAAAGAACAGTCAAACGCCTTCTTTCTCAAGAGTGAGAAAGCAGAGTCGACAGCCTCATCTGCGGAAACTTTGTAGTTACTGGTAAACGATCAGTTTGCCGGTTGTACTGATAGTGCTGAAGAGGTTTCTAGACCGGTTGACTAAGTAAGCAACGAGCCTCCAGGGGAAGGCTCGACTCACTCATATTGGAAGAAAAAATTGTCGGACAATTAACGGTTTTTAATATGTTGCAACAAGTTTCCTACTCTTTAAACAAATAATGACCTTGTAGTATATTCATTTTATTAGTGGAGCCAATGGCAATTATATAATTACGAAATTCTAATAAAAATATATATTAATATTTGGTATAATAAATAATATATTTAGTATAAATATTAGGTATAATAAAATACAAATCAGGCGGACCTGACGGTATCTTACCTAAGATGCTTCAGGAATCCAAAGAAATAACTATCCTGTGGATAATTAAGCTATTTAGAAGCAGTCTTTATCTTAGTCATATTACACAATTGTGGAGGAAGGTAAAGTTTGTCTTTATTACAAAAGCCGGGAAAAGAGGGCATGACTCGACTAAAGACTTTAGGGCGATAAGCCTCTCCTCCTTCCTGTTCAAAACCCTTGAACGAATACTCGAGCTCGAGTTGAGAAAAAACCTATAAATAACCCTATCGTAAGGGCAAGTCCACTGAAACTGTGCTAAGTAAAGTAGTCAGAAATGTTGATTAGTCCATTCAATACAAGGAATACATATTAGCGACCTTTCTAGACATAGAAGGTGAATTTCGTCTTAACAATATAACGAATGCAGCTATGTAAGAGTCCCTGAATGATATAGGAGTTGAATCAACGCTACTATGCTAAAAACAAGAGAAATCCAAGCGGAGTCAGTAGCGGCATGCCAAAAGATGGTTTGTTACCTTCCTTATGGCTTCTGACAATGAATAACATACTTAAAACCTAACAAGAACTATGAATTAAGGCGGTGGCGTTATTCAAGGTTTTGGCAAATATGTCCACATTATTAATGAAATTATGGGTAAAGCTCTGCATAGCATTAACAGAAACAAAAATTCCGGTCGTCACCTGTCCTAGTTTGGATGGAATAATACCCAGTATCATGTGACTCTAAGCTGAGTTGGAAACTCAATATCAAAAATAGAGCTAAGAAGGCCTATGTAGCCTTATGCTCATGCAAGAAGCTGTTCAGTAACTTTACTGCGTATGGTTTTATGGATGTATACCGCAATTGAACGCCCTATCCTCACATATGCATCAATAGTGTGATGGCAAGCAATGAGTAGGAAAAACAAATATACCAAGCTAAGTAGAGTTCAAGGGGGCATATCTGTGCATCACGAGCTAGATGCAGTCAGACGCAGAGAAAATTGGTACTGGCTGGAAAAACTTTCAGGACACATCAACATTCTTGACACGATCGACAAGAAGCTGGTTCCAACATTTACGGACTGCACAATCCCTAAATTTGAACTGAACAAGAGGTTTAGGGTTAAAATTCCAGCCAGAAAGGAGTGGAATGGGAGAAATATGCTAATTTCCGGGTTTAGAGACGGTACTATACACAGATGGTTCAAAGATAGATTGCGGTGGAGGTGCGGGGGTTTTCTCAGAATCTAACAACATAGCAAAAAAATACCGAATCCCGGACAAGTCCAGCGTCTTCAAACTTGTAAGTAGAAGCTTCCAAGCAGAAATTCGAGCAACCTGGAAGGCGTTCCGACTCGCGAGATAAGTAACCTCTCCCAAATACAATATACCAGTGGCGATACGGTTGCCAACTGGGATATTTTCCTGAAAATTCCAGTCTTCAAGTTCATCTCCAGTCTCCATGATTTGTGAAATTTTTCCCAGTTTTTAGCGTAAAACTCCAGTAAAAAAAAATCCAGTTTTAAAATGAAAAACGCTATAAACATAAACAATTGAAGTTTTACATGGTATATGAAACAGAAGGGCTATTGAAATTTGCTGGGATTTTATTTGCAGAAGGTATATGGTGTTTGTTTATTTTATCATGGTTGTTTCTTAAAGTTTGTTATGTAGTAACTGAATTATGTGATGATTAAATGGCTTGTTCCTTGCATTTTGCATTGCTGCTTCATCTTTGTAAATATATACTATAAATGATTATTTAAACGAGGCATTATCTTTTAACCCTAAAGAGTGCATAATAAAAATTACATAATAACTCCATTGTAATTAATTATCAATCGAAACTTTTAATATGCTCTAATCTATTCAATTTATTAATAAAAAATAACAAAAAACTTACTACATTATTTTTAATTAAATCATTTTTTGAAATATAACGTAAAAGCGCAAAGGGTGCATTGGACCCTGTTAAACTTTGTATGAAATCATTCTTTTAAATTCGTATCGGGATCTTCATGCTAACCAGTATTACTGTTTTATTTAGTGTTTAGTAGTTCATTACGTGTAGGGTCACAATTTATTTCTTGGTTTACGTGAGGTAATATATATTATTATAATTATATTGCGAAGAAAAATGCAATAAAATTTGATTTAGGGAACTATGGCAATAATATAATATAATTATAATAAAACCTCTATGAAGGTTTTTGACTAATTCTACAATATATAAGTTTACTTGGCGAATATAGTGATGAAGATAATGGAATTGAGAATTCTGCTTCAGATATTGCAGATAATAATGATGGTAGTTCATCATCCGAGGAAGACTATAGTTCAGTATTGTGCTCGAGTGAAATGAAATTTTAACGCGATCTCCAAAGCTCTACAAACTCTCCTATGAAATAGCCGTGAAAAAGTTGTGAAAAATATTTTGTAAATAAAATTTGACAAGTTATTGGCATTTTAATATTTTGACATTTCAAGACCGCTGAAAGGTCAGTAATTTTATATACTGACCTTTCAACGTCAGCTATTCAAATTTTTGATCAAAGGAAACAAAAAAAAACTAGCAAATGTCAAAATTTCATCGTGAAATAATGTTCTGAACATTATTTCACATGAAAAATAATCAGGAGACTTTTGCGCGCCATCTGTTGATAAGCACAAAATTCATTATTTTTTACGATTTTTTCACAATTTTTTCACGCGAGCTCAGTACTACTTGAGCGAAATCAGGAGCGAAATTTTTCATTTCTGATTTCACGATGTCAAATTTGTATGAAAATTTCATTTCACTCGAGCACAATACTGAACTTATGAAAGTAATTGTTCTGAACTAAGCGTTACGCTCGCTTCTATCGAGGATGTTACAAATAATAGTAAAGTCGCCGACCTATTTATTGGTAAAGATGGTACGAAATTGAACAAAGAACCATTCCCAATAACAAGAACTACTAGTTGCAATATAATAAAAGCGTAACAAAGTTGTTTTACCGCCAGGTGTAATTATTGAACCAACTGGAGATGCTTGTAGCCTTTACATCAACCGGTTTATTTGTAGTGAGATAGTGAAATATACTAATATTGAAGCAAAAAATAATACAACTGAGTTGATATTGTTACGCAGTTTTTTACAAATGCTATTTGTTTTGATGTAGCGAATTTTTAAAAAACAAAATTATAACATAAAATTTTCGTGGAGGACGGAGGAAAATTCTTGCGAAAGAAGGACTGTCCAAAGGAGGACGGGTGGCAATTCTAGTCCGATGGACCCTTTGCCACCTACGTTAGTAAAATACTTTATAATCTTTACGGTTGAATTATAAATTCATATTCCATAGATTTTAGAAATGCCAAGTTTTAAAGAATAAAAACAAAATCTGCACATTTATTTTATATCATTTCCATCTGCTTGGTTGGCAAAAAGTGATTATAGTAAATGGATTTTAAAGGAAAACGAGTACACTGTTAAATGCCGATCTTGGAAAACAATATTTACAATAAAATATGAAGTAGAAAAATAGGTTAAAGACCATATGGAAACACGTTAACATCAAAATTATAAATGCACAAACTTCAAGTCAAATCTAACGTCATTTTTGTCAAAAAAACTCTTCAAAACAGACAAAACCCTTAGTAGCAGCATTGGCTTTAATATAGAAATCATAATCTCAGTTACATCAGTACCGATTGTGGCATTAAACTAAATAACCAGGGTAATACATTACAAAACGTTACGGGAAAACGAAAGCAGAGGCCCTGGCTGAAAATATTTTAGGTGACAAAACAATAGAAATTGTTAAAAGAAGATGAATAACCTATTTTTTTTTCAATATCGAGCAATAAGGTTAAAGATTTTTCCATTGATCTTGACATATTATTTAAGGTGAGATGGTATTCAAAATAAAATTCTTGGATTTTACTCTGATGATTATGAAACAACTGCAGCTATTACTAATAAAACCATAGAATATGTTAATAGTGCAGAATTATTTATTCAAGACATTGTGTCATTTACGACAGAAAATGCAAATTAACATTTAACATTTTCTGCCGTAAATGACACAATATCTTGAATAAATGATTCAATTTTTCACAAGTTAACTTCAATAAATCCTGACATTTTAAAAAGTAATTGCAATTGCAATTATGTCATAATTGGGCAAAATATGCATGCTAAAAATTATCGTACGATATTGAAGGTTTCGTTAACAAGGTATATTCTAAATATTCATGTTATACCACGACAAAAGAGATTTAAAATCTTGCTTTAATTTTTTTCAATTGCAATTTTCGCAAATGATAAAAAACATTCCAACTTGTTCGATCAGCCTATTAATGGCCTTGTATAAAATTCTGCTTTTCTACCCAGGAATAAAGCTTTATTTTATTCAAAAAGGCGAAAAGATTGCGATGCGCTTATATGGAAATTTGTTGAAAACCAGAAAAATTAAATAACGGATGATCTTACTAATTTCGTGAATTAAAGCTAAACTTAGTCCAACATTCTTTAAACATCATGAAGCAAACAGTATTAGTTCGACAAAAAATGACCTTAGTAGCACATAAGTTCATGATATAATGCTGAAAAAGCCCAATTCGAGCATAGATTAATAATGATAATTTGTTTGGAGCTCAGATAAATAATGGTATAAGAAATTTAAAAAGTAATAAAACAAAAATATTTTGGCAGATGTTAAAATTGTATAAACCCGGCCATTGATAACCTATATTTCTGGTACGATAACAAGAATTATTCTCTTCAATATATTGCGGCTTTAAATATTTAAAAAAAAACTGGTGAAAAAAAAATTAGTAAAGCTTCACAAATTTTAAACTATGAAATTCTTGAAAAGAATATCTACAAAAAATATTGGTTATTCCGTGGGGCAGCGGGGCCCATAGAAGGCCCTTAACATCGGCCACATGCGGAATTCCAAATCGTGGGCCATGAGGAGCTCAAACAAATCCATCCCCAGTTGTCAAAGTATTTAAAAAAAATTCAGTCGGTGAAATAAATAAATATTTGAACGACTAAAAAGTATGAAATAAAATATATATATAAAAAAAAGTTTTTTAAATATACTTTCCCTTAAAGTAATATTCTAATAATACCACATCAAAATAATACCACATCAAGGTACTTTCCTCTGGAACTTGAGTAACGGACAACAATAGTAAGGGAGAGTAGACCTTATCAGATTTAATGGCATTTATAAGTAGGTCTACTTACCCTTACTATTGTTGACCGTTACTCATGCTTCACAGGAAAGTACCTTGATGTGGTTTTATTTGCTTGTTAATTACTTTTTAGTTGAACATTACTTTAAAGGAAAGTAAATGTAAAAATTTTTTTCTTATTTATATTTTTAAATTAAATAATTAAATATATTATTTCTTTTATCATAAGTGTTATTTGCTATCCTGGCTCTCAACTCCGCTTTAATATCCTCGAAGCTGCTAAAAAAAAAACCACATGAGCTTGCGCTTTTAAGCAACGAAGCGGACGTCACTTTACTCTGGGTCCCAGTTCACAGGACATACACTGAAATGAGATGGCGGCGAAACTAGCAAGGGGATGCTAGCATTGAGCACCAAGTAGGCGGTGCATGTAGATTCCCTTTAACACGGTTAAAAGAGACCTTTACATTCACTTCCTAACCTTAGCCGATGCAAGATGGTAAGGGCTAAACACATGTAGGACGGCCAGAAGACCATGGCCGGCCTACGACCAAAACAAAACCAACATCCTCCTATATCTCCTGCACGGTTATCACCAGAACACTTACTGTATACTATATAGATTTAACAAAACACGCCGCAGGTGCAAAAAACCAAGCGAGAAAGAAACAATAGCTCACTTCGTGTGCAACTGCCCAACACTAGCAAGAGTCAGACACCGCTCACTTGGAAGCTATAGCCTACCCGAACTAAGAAATCTAGTGTGACATAGTTCTTAAACGCGAAGAAATAAATCTAAAAAACAATCAGCCCCAGCCAAACCTAGCCTTAATGGTGACGAGTAAAAGTGGTATTAAAACAGCACTATAGTGCTAAGTGGAAGATCACCCGTGGAGGGCGATCCTTGCCACTATAACCAACCAACCAACCAACTTAAGTAAAGTATTTTAATAAATATTAGAATAATTATGACAAATTTTACGACTGAAACAAATGTAATACCGAACATACAATTTGGTTTTAAGGTAGGGTGAGAAAAATGCTCCATTTAAGTGACAAATACTGCACTTTTGATTCAGTGGGACGCGTTAAAGTCCACTTTTACTAAAAATTCCAGTTTTCAGTTATTTTACAAATAGCTATAGCATAATAAATCCGATATTCTTTACTAAAATATAATATTACTTCGTCAGTAACTAAAATTAATTTCGATTTACCGATATGTTAAAGCAATTTTATTTGAAAATTTATGTTTTTAGGCAAAAATATGTTATATGGAATTAAGTATTTGGATAACATGTTTACGAGGATGTTAGTATAATTTTTAATTTCACTCGGATGTCATTATTGACAGTGTTAATATTAATTGATTGTTGGTTGTTTTTTATGCAAAATTATTTTACTATTTTTTTTAGAACCTATAACAATTCATCCGCCCTCAGATAAAAATAATTAGGTCAAAAAGGAAGTATGAATGCACTGAAACTTTGACAAAAAATAGTCTTATTAAAAAAGAACGAAATCAGCACATCTATTCCTCTTTTATTAGCATTGCTTACAGTAGTAAAGCTATAATTTTAGAAATTCATATTTTACAAAGTTCCGCTTCATCGTCAGTATTTCCAGTGTATTTTGTGAAAGAAAAGTCTAGAACATCAAAAAATTGTCACTGCCGAACTTACGATGATGGCATATCCCTGGGATTATCTACTAATATTATTAAACTATTTGTTTAGAAGCTCTGATTTCTGAAATATTTGATGATTCAACTATTCTGAATGTACAGTTGCGTGCAGCATCATTTCCATAATTAAGTAACTCATTATTCGAAGAAATTGCCCCTATTGTCTTATTGAATAGGTGGTGAACTAAATATATCTTAACTCTGATTTCATACACTCATGTATTATATCATGTATTTATGATTTATGATTTAATCATAAATACATGATATAATGAAAAATATTTTTCAACTGGAAAACTTTCAATATGGGATTTCATAGCGTCCATTAAAAAAGTTGAAGTTTTAAATAACATAACATAGTTAAACTTTATTATAATATTATATTAATATTATCAAATATATCTGCATATATTTAATAATATATGCAGATTATTTTCATATATATTTCAAAAGTTCTTTAGCCGCGTTGTGGTAATTTCATGAAACATGTGATTATTGTTTAATTACATAAAATTATATTATTTAGGCAAAATAGAACGAGATAGCATGCTAAAATTCGCCTAACGAAAGAATGAAACAAAAACATAATTTTGGTTTGGGAATTTATTTTAAATTTAAATAACATAAATGTTTATAGTTTAGTATTAATAATACCATGTTATTATTAAAATTAATTTAATATTAATGTTAATGTTTCATGTACATTGCTCATTTATATAGACCAAAAAACATTAATAAAATATTATTCCACGTTATATTAAACTTTTTTTTATTTATATTTTTCTATTATATAATTAAATTACGCTGTTTTTACTAATTGAAAATACATTTTCTGATATATAATTAAATTTTACTGTTTTATCAATTGAAACAAGTTTTACTATATGTTTTTTATATAAAAAAATTAAAAATCATCGTAAGTTTAAATTTGTTTAAATTTATGTTATGATAAAACATAACATGGTACAAAAATATTCAAAACAATCAAATTACTGATATCTTGTGTCATATCTAGAATAATATAAACATAAGGAACTGATGTTACTTCATTATATACAATGTATATAAGTATATAATATACAATGTATTTATATTCATTACATACATTATATACGAGTTTTAAAAACGACCAAATGTTTGCACTTCAGTCATATATCACGACAATGTTTTCCTTGATGAAACACATTTTGCGTGATTAAAATAACTGATAAATTTCGATGGTGCGATGCTTTTGTAAATGGTTCACATATGTTGCTTAGGTAAATACTGATCGTCCTCGACTTACGTCGTTTTGAGTTACGTTTTTTTATACTATTTTTTACACATTATTCCCTCTATTCAAGCAAGATACGTTTCTTGTGCTTTGAGTTATGTTGTATAAAAATGTATTTCATATATATTTTCATATTTGACTTACGTTGTTTTGATTTACGTTTCATTTTTGAGGAACGCAACAACGACGTAAGTCGAGGATGTCACATTCACATACTTTGCGGTTGTAAGCATTTAACATTAATATGCATTTAACTTCCGAAACAATTAGTATTTGTTCATTATTTACCTTCTTGATATTTTCTGGAACTTGATTATTATTTCCAAATTTCTTGCACTTTAAGGATCACTAAAAGTACAAGAATTGAGGATTGCACTATATAAGTTTTGTCGGTACAGGGTTAATAAATTGCTCTATTTTTCTAATCAATTGACAAATAAATGTAGTTTTACCACAACCCGAGGTTCCAGCAATTATCATTGTAAATGGATTATTAAAAACTTACATTTTTAGCACATTTCCAACCAAATTGGAAGAAATGTGTATATTAGTTTCACTCTTTCTGTCCGTCTGTCCGTCTGTCTGTCTGTCCGTCTGTCCATCTGTCTGTCCGCCGGTCCGTTTACACAAACTTCTACATCTATTAAGATAGAGTATTAAAATTTTGACCATAGATAGATAGTAAAAAAAATAATAGGTCCAGTAGAACAAAATTTTCCTCTATCTCTTTTCCCCTCTGAGTTATTCCCCCTCCAATTTCGAAAATTGCCCATATTGAACATCTAATAACTTTTAAACCAATAAAAATTTTTGAGGTCTGTAAAAGCTATAATAGAGGAAAATCTTTTATCTTAATTGTGTAATTAACAAATTTTTTAAAATTTAATTCTTTGTTGTATAAAAATACCGTTATCGTTATCTACCGTTAAAATTTAATTCTTTGTTGTATAAAAATACCGTACAACTTTTTTTAGTTTTTTTAACACCCTGTATTTCCCAAACTGCTTACTATGGAAAGCTGAAATTTATGTACCAAAGAGATATCTAAAAAATAACTAGTCTCTGAATTGAATCCATATCTCCCCTCCCCATTCCGTTGTGGCCAGAGTCTCTGAATTGAATCCATATCTCCCCTCCCCATTCCGTTGTGGCCCTTCAAAAATCAAAAAATTACATTTGCCTCACACTTATAATTAATCAAAATTCTTAATCATGTAAAATTTTGCAAAAAACGAACATTTTGCATATTTTTAGGAGCTATATAAATGGAATATTGAATATTATTTCATATCACATTATGTTAAATTAAAAGCAAAATTACAGAAAACTTAAATGATAACTTTATATATATTTTCATATGAATAATAACCATGGAAGGAAAAAAAATTGATAAAATCGAACAGGGACACATTTTTTACCTATATTTACTATATCATTTTTTATCTTTCCTTTACATTGAATATACTACTAAAAAATACTATACGTATAGGAATTCCCATTGTTTTAGAATAGCTCATAGTTCTATATGAGGCGATTTTGAGGAAATGTGCTTTTGACAAACCCGGGGTTTGTTTATCGTATTTTTATTATAAACTTTCTGAAGTTCTTGATAATAAAAACTACGTTCAACCCTTCAAGCCTTTCAAACTTGAAAAATTTCTTTTGTCCATTTCTGTGTATAGCCATGTTCCAAAATCAGTTTTTTCCTAACCATGCTCACATAATCGTCTTTAAATATATTTAAATTAATTTTTGGGTCTTTTATATGAATATTCTTGCAAATTTCATATATTTGCTTCACATGTTTCTGATTAACTTCTGATGGTTTCATTTTGATTGTACTGTGATTATATGAAAGGCTTTCGTTATTTCCTTACTTGTTTTATTTTTTTTGGGTGCTAATATCAAACCTTATTTTGAAAATCATCAATTACCGATAACAAGAACTTATAAGTGCCATTAATGTTTGTACATTTTCATATCATAGACCAATTTTCCATAACTGATCAATATCTTGTACAATATATACTTTTTTTTGGCAGCATAATGTAATGTATAAACAGCCGCAGATTTGAGCCCATTTTTTATATTATTAAATTACTTTATTATTTCTTAAAGCAGCTTGCATTTTTGCTACAGAAGCATGCATATGTTAGCTTCATCTTTGTCATAATACACCCTTTTAATTTTTGAATTATAAATGTCACACACTACTTCTTCAATTAAAAAATATTCAGATCATATTGAACTTGTATTAAATTAACCTTGCAATAACTTTATTAAGTGAAAACCAATAATGTCTTAAAACCTTTTAAGGTTGGCCTAAGTCTTTAAGAAGCAAAGAAGATCTACCAACAAATGGATTTTTACTTTCCCTTTTATGAATTTACACCTCTACTATATATATACATATTTATATATATACAGGGTGTCCCGGTTTGGGATGCTAATCCGTTAATACATGCCTGACAAAGAAGATCTACCAACAAATGGATTTTTACTTTCCCTTTTATGAATTTACACCTCTACTATATATATACATATTTATATATATACAGGGTGTCCCGGTTTGGGATGCTAATCCGTTAATACATGCCTGACAGATGGATTTTTACTTTCCCTTTTATAAATTTACACCTCTACTATATATATACATATTTATATATATACAGGGTGTCCCGGTTTGGGATGCTAATCCGTTAATACATGCCTGGCAAAGAAGATCTACCAACAAATGGATTTTTACTTTCCCTTTTATGAATTTACACCTCTACTATATATATACATATTTATATATATACAGGGTGTCCCGGTTTGGGATGCTAATCCGTTAATACATGCCTGACAGCGTACATGCTTTGCGTACATGCTTTGTTAAAAACCTATATACTGGACAGAAAGTTTGTAGTTGGTTATAAAAATTATCTTACTCAACCTCACAATATTCGAGCAGGCGTTCCACAAGGAAGTGTTCTAGGTCCATTGCTCTACTTAGTTTATACATCAGATATGCCGATAAATAATAGTACATTAACATCAACGTTTGCAGATGATACCGTGATACTTAGTTCACCCTAAATTAGCGTCACAGCAACTTGAAAATCACATTAACTCTCTGGCAAACTGGCTATCATTATGGAGGATTAAAGTGAATGAAAGTAAATGTATTCATGTAACATTCACCATATGTAAAAATACATGCCCTCCTATAAAAACAAATGGAACCAATATACCACAGAACACTAGTGTTAAATACCTAGGAATACATCTAGATCATAAACTGACCTGGAGCCAACACATAAAGGCAAAAATAGCGGAAATTAAAATAAAAACTGCAAAGATTAAATAAAAATTCAAAGTTGAACCTGACATACAAAGTCGTTATATACAAAGCCGTCATAAAACCAATTTGGACATACGGTCTTCAAATTTTTGGCACAGCATCCCCGTCAAACGTAGAAAAACTTCAATGTTGTCCATCAAAAATCCTGCGAACTATCACAGGGGCCTTTTGGTATATTAAAAACCACAACAAAAATTTCATTAATTCAAGACGAAATCGTAAAAATAGGCAGAAGTTATATGACTACATTGCAAAATCACGAAAATTCGCTAGCGAGAAATTTATTATTACATAGAGGACATCAACGTCTAAAAAAGAAAAAAGATATCATGCAAATAATATAGTAACATAAATATTATGATAAATTAAAATGTTTATAAGCTATGGCTTTGAACATTACATAATTAAATTGTACGATTTGAATACTTATTGTCAGTAGCTATATAAAAAGTTAGATTCAATAAATAATTAAAAATATGTAAAAAACAAAAAAATTTAAAATATTAAGTAAAGCCGCTTTAGAAATATTTAGCATTAATGTAAATTTTGCCTCGTTTAAATTTTTTTTAGAAAATCGGTTTTTAAAGCAAAATTTAAAAAAAATTACATTTCGGGGCATCCAAACCCCTCAAACTACAAAACTCGTTATAGCTTGCGTTACGGGCCTGTCTTTATAGAAATAAATTAAAAGAAAAAGAAATAATTCAAAAATAATTCTAGTAATTCAATGAATTATTTTATTTCATTCATTAATTTAATTCTGTTTAAATTATATTTAATTTTTACAATAAAAAAAAGAAAATTTATTTAGAGATTATGAATCTTGTCCTTTATAGCTATGATAAGTATAATTAAATAACACAATTATTTCGGGAAAACTCCTACAGATTTAAACATCGTCTGTTAACAAAGAGGCATCCAACGAACAATCAACGGTCCTGGACTAGTAAAAATTAAAGATTTATGCACAATCAAATAATAGTCCTTAATCATGCAATCCTACGCCGCTGCAGAGAGTATAGAAAAGGATCCCCCAGAAGCAAAACATCATCCGCGCATATACTTGCTTCCTCGATCGTCCTATATCACCGTGCCAGGTGCCACCCCAGAGCCAGTCGCTCCGACCTGCGTCACTGTTGTTATGCTATTGGAGAACGACTCACTATTCAATTTGAACTGTAAGTTGTTCATCCTATACCACACCAATCGCTTTGCTTCCTTAAGTTTCTCAAAGGCGGCCATGTCAACTCGCAATACCAAGATGAGTCCTGGGGTAATCTCCAGAGCTCAAGTGGCAAAACATTCTATTTTTTGATCGGCATCAAAATTTCTGAAGCAGGTTTCGGTGTTCCCTCAACCTCGAGAGCAGCATTGGAATTTCATTTTTAGTTACCACCTGCAACTTAATGTCCTCCCAAGGAAGCTGTGGGTTTGCCAATCGGTAGTAGACATATCATGGCATACCGCCCAGTAGACGCCCCCACGAAAACCACTCAAGACGAAACGAACTGGCAGCACATCATAAGCAGCGTCGAAAGCCCCCATGGTGTACAAGAGTCTAAGACAGCCAACAACAATAGGTTGTTGATGAAGCCTCTTGCAACCCGGCCATAGGTTCTCGGTGTCATAATCGCCGGTTTATTGGTGGCTGGTGGAGTATCGATCGACTATTCAAACCGTATAGACGTGTTCTAATTTACTCGTGAAATATTTAAAAGCTTATAATTAAAATAATAGACAATAAATAAAAAAAAAAAAGGGAAATTAAATTAAGAAAAAGCTAATGACAAAATGTAGCGAAAAAACTAAAAATACTTTATCAATTTATGAAAATTTGAATTTAAAAAATCATATCAAAATCAAGGAAAATAAAATAATAAAAAAAATAGTGCAAGTGAAGAACTTAATTTGCAAAAATCAGAGAATCTAAAGCTCAAAGCTCTTGTGAAACATTTACAAAAAACAATATATGAATTAAAAAATACAATAACAAATAATAATGAAAAAAATCATACCATCGAAAAATTACCAGAAATAATAACAAATAATAACAATAAAAAAAATCAAAACATTGAAAAATCAGCCCATACATCGTATGAGAAACCACATTGTTCAAACAATTATTATATGGAATTAGCGAATTCCGAAGAAGAATATGAAGAAGATTATGACGTAGTAGAAGAAACACAAAATGTTAACAATGAAAATACTGATAAACATAAGGAGAAAAAAATCAAAAAAATATTAATGAATTTAAAATAAAAAAAATTAATAAAAATAAATTTACCATAATTACAAATGAATTGAATATATATAAAAAAATAAAAGAAATAATGAATCAATTTAAATATGAATATTTCACCTTTACCCCAAAAGATGAAAAAATAAAAACTTTAATTCTAAAAGGATTAGATGCAACAGATGATCCAGATGAAATATTAGTAGCATTAAAGAAATCGTATGAAAATGATAAAATTAAATTTTTAAATGTTAAAAGGTTTAGAACTAAACACTCTAACCAAAATAAATATAATACATCATTATTTGTAATACAATTAAGCAGTGACACAAATATAAATGAAGTATACAATATAAAAGAATTTGAACATCGAATAATTAAGTGGGATAAAATAATTAAAAATAATCAAATTGCACAGTGCATAAAATGTCAACACTATGGTCACACAGCAGTGAATTGTGCTCTACAATATCGTTGCGTAAAGTGTGGTGAAAATCATGAGCCAAATCAATGCAAATTACCCAAAAATGATAATTATACCGAAGCCGAAAAGCTGGAAAATAGAAAAAAATTAAAATGTGTACTTTGCAAAAATGAAGGTCATCCGGCTTCATATAAGGGATGCCCAAACTACAAAATTTTGCTACAAAAAATAAAAAAAGACAATCAGAAATACAATTAATACGGCAACAAAAATTGAAAATATTTAATAATTTTGTGCAACCACAAGTATCTTATGCAGAAAAACAAAAGAGAGCAGTGTAAATAATAAAACAGTGAGTAATTCCCAAAATATGACTGTTATTCTAGATTTTGTTAAAAAAATAAATACGAAAATAGATAAAATTGAAAATAAATTAGAAGATCAAAATCATCGAATAGATATTTTGTATAATAGTCTTTATAATATTAACCAAGATGATTAGTATAGATAGTCTTAACATAGTATCAATAAATATAAATTCACTAATTTCTATACATAAACGTTTAAACTTAAATAATTTTATAGAAGAAAAAAATCCAGATATGGTATTATTAAACGAAATAAAACTAAATAACAAATATAAAAATATAGTAGTCAATGGATATAATTTTATTAGAAATGACCGAAATTTTGAACCAAGAGCAGGTGGAGGAACAGGAATATTAATTAAAGAAAAATATAAATATACTGAAATTAGAAATTCTTCGATTCTAAACAATATTTGCATTGAAACTACGATTATTAAAATTAAAATACAAGGTAATCAAAATTTATTCATATTAACATTATATGCATCACAAAATAATTCTGAAAAATTTAAAGAAGAGTATGAGAATTTATTTAATACATTAAAGCTAGAAAAACAAAATAATTATTTCATCATAACCGGTGATTTAAACGCAAAACATAAAAATTGGGGAAATCAAATAAACAATACAAGAGGAAATTTTTTAAATAAGTGGATTGAGGAACATGAAATTGAATATAAATGTAAAATTTATGCCACAAACGAACCAAGTTATCCCAGAACTGGATCATTCTTAGATTTAGCTATTATCGATATTAGATTAAATATTGAATTAGACATATTTACAGATAAGCTTAAGGCAATAAATTACGACAGTGATCACAAAGCAATACAACTCATAGTAAACAATCGAAATAATCAAAATTTTATTCTAGAAACTCAAATAGTACAACATAAATTAGATTTTAACAAAATAATTTGGGAAAAGTTTTATAGAAAACTACAAAAAAATTATAAAATGAAAATTGAACAGAATAACTTAGAACTTGTTCCTGCAAATAAAAATATTCATAATAAAGAAATTTTGGATTATATTACGAAATTAAATGAAATAATAATGAAAACAATAAAGGAATCAACCCCAAATCAAAAAAAGAAACAAAATAGTATACTATATAAATATACAAATCCAATTATAAATAAACTTATGAAACAAAAAAAAACTTTTATATCAAATCTTAATTATCTGAGAAGAACTAATCTCAATAATATAAACAATTTTCAAATAAACAGAGTTAAATCATATATAAAAAACATTCAAAAATTAATTGAAGAGAATGTCAAGAAAGAACAAATTGAAAATATTAAAACCAATCATCAAAATATGTTTAAAAAAATTAATAAAATATTTCGAAGAAAAGATAATATAAAAATACATGATTTATGTATCAATAAAAACGACACTAAAATATTAAATGGGATTGAGATAAATGATGCTGGATTAGGTGATAATGTTATTATAACAAAAACAGAAGATCGAAATAATCAAAATTTTATTCTAGAAACTCAAATAGTACAACATAAATTAATCAAGCTAATAGCTCTAGGCAATTATTATGCAAACACATATAATTTAAATGAAGACGGTGATATAAATATTAATAATAAAGTTAAAAATTCAAAAAAGAATATAAATATGGAGATGTTAAATAGAAAACAGAATAACATAAAGATCTGTACTTTCGATCAAAATACAACATCATTAGGAATCGGTTTAGACTTGTATATCTTCACATCATCAAATGAAGTTAAATTAATTTTTCAAAATACAAACAAAAAAAAGTCATCAGGAATTGATGAAATACCAAATATAGTACTAAGAAGATTACCGCAGTACATAACAGATGAATACTGTAAAATATTTAATAATATATGATCAATAACTCATACTAACCAGATATATGGAAAGTAGCGAAAATTATACCAATTCTAAAGCCGAAAAAATAAAAACCAGTCCTATGAGCTATAGACCAATTAATCTACTACCAAATATTAGTAAAATATTTGAAAAAATTGTATTAATTAAAATAAATAAAGAGTTAGATACAAAACACATACTTACGGATACACAGTTTGGTTTTCGTAAAAACCACTCTACAATTCATGCTACTAATAAATTAGTATCAGATATATGTTGGAGATTGAATAATAATAATTGTGTAGGAGCCTGCATGATAGATTTAGAAACAGCTTTCGATACTCTATGGATTGATGGACTTATTCATAAAATGATGCAACTTTCATTTAAAAAACCATTAATATATATTATAAATAGAATGTTAAATAATAAAAAGTTTTTAATCGAATATGAAGGTATTTCAAGCAGGATATTTGATGTGAAAAATGGATTACAACAAGGAACAATATTGGCACCAACATTATTTAACATATTTATTACGGACATTTTTCAAAATAAGAGTTTCGATTATAAATCTAATGGAATTAGTTATGCAGACGATTTAACTATATATTCAAGTGATAAACGAGTAACAACAATAAATTCGAATTTACAAAAGATATTTAATTCTGTTGAAAAATATATTGAAGATTGGAAATTACGTATAAATGAGCAAAAATGTGAAACAAAAATGGGACTAGAAAAGGCAAATCAAGACGTAAGAATGGGACTAGAAAAGGCAAATCAAGACATTTAGAATGGGACTAGAAAAGGCAAATCAAGACGTAAGGAAAAACTGGAGAAAATTTAAAATAATAACAAAAAATGGTACATCTATTCAGCACAATCGAAATGTAAAATATTTAGGTATCTATTTAAATGATAGATTAAATAATACACATCACATTAACCAACAAATAATTAAAGCTAAAAAAGCGTTAGGCATAGACAAAAATTTATTTTACAATAAACATTTAAATAAACAAATAAAATTAATTGCATATAATAACATATAAAAGACATTAATAAGACCTATAATAACATATGGTTGTCAAATATGGTTTAATTGCAGCGCTTCAAACACGGAAAAAATTCGTAAATTAGAAAGACAATGTTTAAGAGCCACAACAGGTAAATTTCGAACTCCACAAAGTAATTTTATAAAATATTATCCTAATAAAGAGTTATATAAAAATCTAAAAATTGGAAGAATCGATAATTTTATGATTAAAATGATTAGAAAATATCATATGAACAAAGAAGAATATACAGGAAACAGTAACATAGACCATAAAAGCTTTGCAGATAATAATTATATAATTACATTAGAAACTGGAATAACACCACCAGAAAGTTTTATATTTTTGGATTCAAAATCTTATGTACAAAATGATAATTCTATACCAATAATATACCATGTGTTTAGAAGAGCGACAAATCAAAAATAACATATAACCCAGAAAATTTAGAAAATTATATGTTCAGATATGACCAACATAATACAGATCTGGATATCAGACAACACAAAAATGATAAGGCAAATTACTGGTGGTTACAATAACATCAAAAAATAAAAGACAAATACGTCTATATTTATTTTAATCTGTTTTGTTTGTCCTTTTACATAGTTTTTAAGTTTTATATAAAAAAAAATTATAAAATAATAATTGTTTTTTTTTCTTCTAAATCCATTTTTTAACAATAAAATAAAATAAATTAAAAGCAAAATATGCAAAGTTAAAATATTAACAAAAAATAAAATAAAATTGTAAAACAAAAATAAATTTAAAATCAAATTGTTTAGAGTATTCCATTGAAGGATCATTAAATATAAAATTAATATTTTCAATCATATTAACTATTGCTAGCTTTAAGTAATAATTATAACATTGAAATGAATTTGAACTAAATAAAGCATTTTTAAAATTAAAAAAAATTGGTGGCTGGTTCATGTTCGGTCGAGTTATCAGACGTAATCCTATTTTTGTCCAGGTGTTCCTTTGCCAGCCCTGCTAAATTACTGTTGACCCCAATCGTGTTGCCACTTTTTAGTGCCAAGCTTTAAATCCATTAAATTAAATCCAATAACAAATATAGTGAATTTTCATCTTGAAACGCCAATCAATTTAGATACTTCAATGCATCGCGGCTAAATGGCCTTCAACCAATTTTGAAATTTGCATTAAACCTTTGTATATAAATTTATATAGTAGTCCCACTTCGGTGATTTCTTTTTAAATGTGGCGACGAGAGAAGTGCTAACTAAAATATAGTAGGGACATAAATCATATTTTTGAGTTAACAGAGCCATCTACATTTGAATAACTGAAACAATTCAAAATGGCAAATCTGTGTATATTTGTTATTGTAATTTTTTTTTATTTTCTTATTCTGGGTACAGAAGTGTAAGGAAGAAAATATATAGAAAAAAAATATTTAATTGCGTATTTGAATAATTTTGAATGAATTTTAGAATTGAAAAAGACTTTTTGTATATTGATATACAAATATACAAATTGTTAGCGATGGTGTCGTACGGGGGGAAGAAAACATATGAGATGTTTTTTATGTATATATGCGTATTCGTAATTGAATGAATATAATTTTCTGAACTAATTTAAGAATTGAAAATATTTTTTTTATTTTTCAATTCTTAAATTCATTAGAATATTTAGCTCGTTAGCGATTGTGGCGTAATGGTGGAAGAAAATATATGAGATTTCTTAATGTTCTAGAATTCGAATAATTTTCAGGAATTTATGAATAAAAAAAGTTTTTTTGTGTTATTATTCAATTCATTGGCGATGGTGGCGATTTTTATAAAATTTCTCATATATAATGTTCATTATAGTTTTTCAAATTTATATCCAATTTTTTAATTATTATTGGTCAGGATGAAATGATGAATGGCCATATTTTCATCTGGGATTTTCTCTGGTACCTCTGGATGGATTGTGTAAACATATTCATTATAGTACTCTATTGTTTACTATGCTAGTGCTCCTCCATTAGCTCTACTTGGAAGATGGTTATATGATGAAAACGTGATTTCTGATACATTGTGGGATATAATGGAGGAGCACTAGCATAATTAACTATAGAACACTATAATGATTGTGGTTACCAAATTTTAGCACAATCAATCCTGTGGTACCAGAGAAAATCCCAGATGATAATATGGGCATTTCATCCAGACCAATAATAATTAAAAAATTGGATATAAATTTGAAAAACTATAATGAACATTATATATGAGAAATTTTATAAAATCGGCACCATCGCCAAATGAATAATAACACAAAAAAACTTTTAATTCATAAATTCCTGAAAATTATTCGAATTCTGGAACATTCTAAACATTCTAGAAAGAAATCTCATATATTTTCTTCCCCCATTACGTCACAATCGCTAACGAGCTAAATATTCTGATGAATTTAAGAATTGAAAAATAAAAAAATATTTTCAATTATTAAATTAGTTCAGAAAATTATATTCATTCAATTACGAATACGCATATATACATAAAAACATCTCATATGTTTTCTTCCCCCCGTACGTAACCATCTCTATCAATTTAACAAAAAAAACTTTTTCATTTCTAAAATTCATTCATAATTATACAAAAACGCATATAAAATTTTTTTTTCTATATATTTTCTTCCCCCCTTACACTTCTGTACCCAGAATAAGAAAATAAAAAAAATTACAATAACAAATATACACAAATTTTCCATTTTGAATTGTTTCAGTTATTCAAATGTAGATGGCCCTGTTAAATCACAAATATGATTTATGTCTCTACTATATTTTAGTTAGCACTTCTCTCACGGCCTTTTTTCAAAAAAAATCACTGAAGTGCAAGTGGGACTACTATATAAATTTATATACAAAGATTAAAGATAAATAAATTTAAAAAAAAATAATTAAGGAAAGTTTCTTTCTAAACTATTAATTTCTTCTAAAAATTAAATGTTTTGCTTCTTAATTATAAAAAAATAAATAAACCAAAAATTATTTATATATAATTTTAAAAACTCTACACGAGCCTTTATGCTCTTCTTGAGAAATTCCAAAATAATTAAATACATAAAAGATACCGCCGTTATTTAGTACTAATATTATATTATTTTTTAATACTTAATAATAATAAAAAAAATGTTATATTTTTAATAGGAAGTCGTCGACCATCTATTCTTCCAGTACCCGATATGTTTACCTCATCATCATTTAGTATATCAGGCAATGATGATGGTGAAGAAGGTGATGAAAGTGATGATGAATTAGATGATGATGTACCATGGCGATCACCATCTGAAAAAATTGCGTATGTATTTATGTTTCTAATCTTTATCACTCTTTATTTTTTATATATTTCTTCAAAAATAGAAAATTTTATATTTATACACATTTCTAAAATACAAATATGTATTAAAAAATATGGAGAAAAAACGTTTTTCCGAAAATTTGCTTTTAATTGAGCAGCGTACTAAATATCAACCATTTAGCTTTTTTGAATTTACTCGTTTTGAAAATCTGATTAACCATCGATTCGAAACTTTAATAACTATAAAATTTTTTTTCCCAACAATGATATATATTTTGTTAATATCAAACTATTATTTAGGGTACAATGAGTATTTAAGCTCCTAAAAACTAATTACATTGGCATATGTCACGCCAATACCAAATCGCATATTCTTATTTTTAAATAACTAGATAAATCAGCATTTTAAAAAAAATATTGTTATAGTATTATTATTATTATTTTTTCATTTCTCTCTCTCAATGAGAAAATTATTTATATTCCTCTTTTGCCTTGTTTGCGTTTTTGTTGAGTTTTAAGTTATTATGGCCTTGAGACTTTTAATTTTCCTTTATTTAAAGAGAAAATTAATTTTGCGAAGAATAGAAAAATGCAAGTGAATTTTTTTATTATTTTATTAGGGAAAATTAATTTTTGTCAAAGATGGAATTTTTCTATTCTTCGCAAAATGAAATTTTTCTTTAAATAAAGCAAAATCAAAATGCTCAGTGCCATAAAAACTTAAAAACTCAACAAAAAGGAAAAAACGCAAAAAAAAAGAATATAATTTTTTTTCTTTTTTTCTCACTGAAAGAGAGAATTTATTTTGCTACTAACTTATTTTCAATTTATTTTTCAAATTTCTGAAAATGGTGTATGTGGCGGCATCTGTTGACGAAAGTTGCAGTGTCGGTGATTTATCTAGTTATTTAAAATCAATGGTATTACTAAGAAACTTACAACTGTTTAAGAACCTAAAACTATGCGAGATAAATAAAAATTATACAATTCAAATAAAAGCAAATCAAATATTAGAATTTTATTCAATATACAATCTCTTTTTTGTCCTTTATTTTGCGAATCACAATATTTTTGTAGAATTTAATATCACAAATTATATTTTTAATTTTTTATATGCAATTTTTTTTATTTAATTGTTTATGTGCAATTATTTGTTTTTTAAATTATGTTGACAGAAATAAAATTTTTATTATATTTATACGTATATGCCCTAGGAATAATATGAAAAGTAATCTATGAGTGTATAAATGCATGCCCAAGATATTTATAATGCGTCAAAATTGTGCACCTTATTTTATTAGCGATATACTCCATACATAATGTCAAATTTCTTAATCTTTTATTACAAATTACAGGTGTACTCGATAAAAAGGACATAATAACCTTCATCGGTCTTTTAACTGGCCATAGCCCTGTAAACTACCACCTTTTTAAAATGGGACCTTAATATATTAAGACTCACAGTTGCAGAGCATATGTTCTGTAGTTTCTTTTGCGTTGTCGTTTTCTGTTTGTCCCATTTTGAAAAGGTGGTAGTTTACAGAGCTATGGCCTGTTAAAAGACCGAAGAAGGTTCTTATGTCCTTTTTATCTAAATGTAATACCTCTTCCACTTCGAATTTTTCGCGTTGGATACATTTTTTGGACGCCAAAGTAACACTAAGACTGCTAGATTTTTTGTAGCGAATGTTGCGTTTTTTTTGTCAATTGTGTCCACCATACCGAACCGTATGTTTATATTATATTATACATAAAGGCTCCCTAAATCATATTAAAGTTGTATAGATCTCTTAGGGTGATGAATGTCCTGTTGCTCCAGTATATCATCTTGGGATTTAACCCAGTATTCTACCAAACATGCTTTTACAGTCCCACAAGGCCTTTAAAGCTTTGGCATGGGTCGTCCATGTGGCTCCTCCCCTTTAATTTCTTGTCCAGAATTATACGTAGATATTTAACTTCTTTCGAAAGAGACAAGTAAAATTAAAGTCATGTTCCATTTAGCTACAATTTGCACACCGAAATATGTTCTCAGAAGTTGAGATTATCTGGACCGCTAATTTCTACTCCAGAGTACTCCACAGTATTTTTTGTATATAAAAAAATACATGTGCGTCTCGGGACATACGGATGAAGTAAAACCTCAAAAGAAATGCGTGATATTTTGACTACTTAGTATCGGACGTTGTTTAATATTAAATCTATTGAATAAAATTTCATGTGGGATGTGCGGTTAAATAGCGATAGCGAAACAAATACTGATGATTTAATATTTCCAATTTATCTAGCAATTATATCATCAACAGTTAATTTTGAAATATATATTATGAAAATAATATATACACAACTACAACAAATTATTTTAATTATATTTTTATAATGTTCGCAAATATATTATTTAATATAAATATATATATTGTATATTATAAAAATGTCGCGCAGCCGAACTACTGTTCAGTAGTTTTATAATTATGGGTTTTTTTAAATACAACTGCTGCTCTAGCAGCAGAAATTAAAATTATAGGAACTGTGATTTTATACTACTATTTGCTACCTTTCAGATGCAACATTAAACCTATTTTTTGGCGCTTATTGACAATTGGAAAAAACATTGAATCTTAACATTTTACATAATTTAGTATTCAGCGCATCCAGTGGTAGAAATTTGAAATACGGTTACCGGCATCATATTCTACTCTTAACTACCTTTCCAACGAGTAGTCACACTTCATTTTGTTGCACATTTACTATAACTATATTATATTAAAAGTTTTGACTTGTATTTTACTGCCATGTAGCGACAAAAACTCAGTAGTCAAAATATGTCTGAATTGTCTTTTAGATTAGCTTTCCTGTGCGTGCTTTCCCATCATTTTGGGTAAAGATTTACCAAGTTAAATAACATTTTAAAAAAACATTATAAATTAAATAAATTAAAATAATAACACCTGTGGTTTTATACTTCTACCTACTACCTTTTAGATGCGACATTAAACATAATTTTTGGGGCTAATTAACTATTCGAAATGAACATTTTATATATTATAGTATGCAGCGCCTTTAGCAGTAGAAATTTGATATATAGCATCGTATTCTACTTTTAATTACATTTTTAACCAGTAGTCACACTTCATTTTTGGGGCACATTTACTATATAAAATAACATTTTTATTCGGAAAAAGAAGCGTTAACATAAGGGATTTTTTTCTTCAAAATATATATATGTACATTTTTAGAAAACGACTATCAATTATATATTATACATACATATAAACGTGAAAAAAAATATCAGGTAATGTCCTTCTAGAAAAATCCAATAATTAATCTATATTATTTTACTTGTAGAAAAATCTAGTTTTCTTTCTAGAAAAATCCAACAATTAATTTTATAAAGAAACCATTAAAAACCAGAAGAGTTTTCGAACTTTTGCAACTAGATGGCTCCAAAAGTATCGAAATGAAATTAAAGCTAGAACCATTATAACCACAGGGTAACCATTAAAAACCATAAGAGGTTTTACATTTTTACCCCCAGATGGCGCTCAAAGTATTGCAATGAAATTATAGTTGGGACTAGAACCATTAAAAACGAAAAGAGGCAAAGCTATCGAATTTTAATTAATCGTGGAACTAATTTAACAATTTATAAGTTTACTAATTAACAGTTTACTAATTTAACAGTTTATAATAAAAATAAAAATTTAAACAAATCAAAATAATGACATATATCCAAATAGTGATATATCCAAATAAGATACACAAACCCTTAATTATTTAAGCACAACTTGGGGCATATATATTTGCTTAACTTTGGAAATTTCCATTCAATTCGTTTATTCACATATTTTACTACTATATATGTAATACAACCACACCCACCCAAGATCTAGCAAAATTTAAAATAAATGAACGGATGAGAAATAAGCATTTACGCAAATAATTTTGCTTAAAGTTAATTATTCTCTCGTGAAGAGCTTAAATTATTTTATTAAATACCAATTCGTACTCCCGTTTATTTATTTGTATGGCGCGGTCCAAATTTGGGGTAAATTTTTTTCGCGTTTTTGAATTTTCTTGACGTTTTCGATGTCAGGGAATCATAATCAGTAAAAACGAAATTCGTGTCCGTGTCCGCGTTATTAAATTTCACCACGAAAAATGTGTGGTGCCTTCTGTCATCTCAATACAATTTCTTATGGGCTAACCATAATGAACTTAATGAAAATTAAGAAAACTTAAGATGGTATAAGGCTATATGGAAAATGCGCCGAATGACCGAAATAGACTACAAAAATTAAGGTGTCTTTAATTAACTTTTCAAAAATTGCGTTAACGATTGCTATCATACAAAACTTAAGAAAAATTAAGAAAATTGTTTTGCTGAATTAAACTCCATGACATTCATGATGAAAAACACATAATTTATTTTACGTTTGTCACTTTCCAACTTTGATATACAGTTGCTCACAAAAGTATCCGGCCACCCTACTTGGTTCAAAATATTTAATGTTTTTCACTTCATTTTCAATTAAGTATTTTTTTTAATATTGGCTATAAAAAGCCTTTACTAATGCACTTTATAATACTAGAAAAACATATTAGAAAAATGAATTAATTATCAGAAAAACTTACATAGCTGTCCGAACTCATAAAACAATTGACACTAAAGTCGGCCACTAAGTGTGTATGCATACGGGGGACTTCCCCAAAGTAAGTTTAGTTACCAAATAGTTTCCAAATAGTGCGTCATTCGAGAAAAATTGCATTTCCGAATTATGTACTTAATTGTTTGGTTGTCGATTTTTTCTGAAGTATAATTAATTTTGATATTTCTATGATTGGATTATAAATTACAAGGCTAAATAATGTTAAAAAATAATAATTATTTGTTTTCTGATATTTAAAACTTAACGTCTAAGATTAATTCTACTGAATAATAGAAGTGGCCGGTTACTTTTGTGAGCAACTGTATGTGAAATATTTTTTGTGTTTTCTTAGTTTTAGATAAGTTCATTATGGCCTAAAGGAATTTGACAGCGAATTTCGATAACTTAAGGAAAGTATCGAAAGTTTTCTTAATTTTCATTAAGTTCATTACGGTTAGGCCTATATCCACAAACTCGTTATTTCAACTTTCTTAACAAAAATATATTCACCAGTGGAACTCATATTGGGAACCTAATGTTTTCGGTTTGTTAATTCTTTATCAATTTTTAATATCTTTATATGATATACGGCTTTCATCATACCTTTACCCCTTTCATTTTACAGGTGAAATAATTTTTATAATGTAACAAATATAAACATAGCATATAGCAACCACATATATGAGATTTCATCACAGATCAAAGAATTAAATGATAAAGTGAGCATAAAATTATTTGAAGTATTTAACGCACACTCATGCAACAAATTATCTATGTATTAGGTAGTCCATTGTAGAAGGAAATTAATTTTGGGCTGGGCAACACGCTCTAGCCTTTTGATCATTAGTACAAATAAAAAAAGAAAACAAATTAGTTGTAATATTTTCTGTTTTTATTTATATTACTTCTAAAGTTTTAATTTTAATTTCCTTTGAATAATATTAATTTAGTAAATTAACTGCGAACAGATTCTTTTTCAAATTTTTTTTATATGTAAAAATATCGAGTATTCAAATATTTCTGCATTATTGATTTTAATAATAAACTAAAATGATTACTGTTTTCATGTGTTCATTTTTAAATATATTTATAAATAACATTTTTTTCAAACAATTAATTTGAATTTGTTTGAAATATTTTCCTCTCAATAAAATATATATTGGCATCTTCAAATACATGTTCGAAAGCTCTTAATTCTTTCTCTACAATTTTGCACACGAGTACAACATCCTTAGATTTCTATATTTTCTAAGGCCACACTGTTTCCAATTCCACTTTCTCTAATTTGGACCCTTACTATTAGCTTTTTATACGCAGCTCGAAACTGTTTTACTGTTGGATTGTTGTTGTATCCAAGACTAGATCGAATGGATGAGAAGAATAATTCTACATGATCCTGGTTTAATTTATATATAGGTATGTATATTAGTAAACCAGTGCTTATCCACGTATCATACAAAGTCTGCATGTTATTCAAAGCTCCAATTATACCAATAAAACCAGTCGTTCTTCGATGCATAATAATCTTCTCTCTTTCTACCGATTTTAGGTTACTTATATAATGAATAGTTTCTCCGACAATTTTTTTTATTTCCACAATATTTTCTGCACAAAGAGGCTTACTAAATCCAAACTGACTATATTTTCGACTATTTAAAATGTGAAATGAGTCGTTAAAAGTTCATAAAAATTTTTAAGTTGGTTTGCTGTCTTCAAATTCCGGGATTTTCAGTACCTCTCTACAGAAATCTAAGGCATCACTCACATGAGTGAGTCAGTAAATCATTAGTTACTAACTGCACTGCTAACTTTACTTTCATTCTTTGTTGTGTGAAATAAATGTGTGCTTTCTTCAATTTATTTCCCATATGCAATTGTTCTTTTTCTTGTAACTCAACTAATAACGTTAAATACTTCCATTCGATTTTGTTGTTCTTCTTCTTCTTCTTCAGCGCTACAACCCGATGTGGACCTTGGCTTCCTTAACAATTCGCCTCCATTTTCCTCTATCAATAGCGGTTGTCTTCCAGTTACGAATTCCTAAGGTTCGTAAATGTTATCAACATCAATAAATATTTTAAGGTCACCAAAAGTGTTTCTAATAAGTTTTAATATATGACATGGATCTAATAGCACGGTGAAATTTTTATTGAAATTTTCTATTTTGAATATATTGGAGGTACTGGTGTCTGTACTGTCACAACCCAGTGACTTTACAGTCGATATATTTGTTGCAGCACCGTCGAAAGTTATTTCGACCACTAAAGCTCCGGTTTCCAGTATATTGCGTAAACAATGTTGTAATGGAAATAAGTATGTGAATATACATTTTTTATTATAAATATATAAACCTATATATATGGCAAAGTAAATTGCCTACGTTACCTTTATTATTATAGAAGCAAAGGTATGCTCTTTGTGCTTGGCTATTATCAGCCGCAAATCCGTATTTTACTAACTCGGAAGCTTTTACTGCAAAGTCCAATATTATAGGCTTTGGAAGCCAATTATTTCTTATACTATTTAGGCTTAAAGAGCCGAAATTATAAGCGAGAATGCAGATTTGATTCTGATGTTTATTTCAAATTATTATTTATTTTGGTGTCATATCTTATTTATATAATTCTTACTTACTAATACAATTAAAATTTTACCTAAATTATATACTTAATATTACTAATACAATTACTTAATCTAAATAAAAAAAAATTAATTTTAACAATTCAATTATTATTATTATTATTAATATTTTTATCACACGATAATTAGAAAGAAGATCAGCTGTCTTTGTTATTGATGTATAAAGTGCAATATCATACGATAATTGGAAAGAAGATCAGCGGTCTTTGTTATCGTTTTTTTTTTTTATAAAATGCAATAAGAGATCTTAACATGACCTTATCACCTATTTTAACATGACCTTATTACCTATTTTAAGATTTGATGGGTTGATATTTTTATCATACCATTTCTTTCTATGTTCTTTTTCTTTTATTAAAATTTTTCTCGCATTTTTTAATGAGAAAAGTAATTTTGTTTTTAATTCATTTAAATAGTGATCATAATTTCATAATTTAACTTTGGATTTTTACTTTGCGAAAATTTTGTTGGAAGTTTAGGTGAAGTACCAAAAATTAATTCAAAAGGAGTATATTGCGTAGATGCATGAGGAGTTGTATTGTAAGAAAATAAATAGAAGGGTATTAATTCAACCCAATTTGTACTGTATGTACTAGTAAAAAAAATTCATTTAATACTCTATGGTTTCGTTCTAATGAACCTAATGTTTCATGGTGGTATGGAGTTGATTTTTGATGATTTATTTTGAATGTTTTACAAATATGTGAAAAAAGTTCATTAATAAATTCAGTTCCTAAATCAGTTTTAAAATTTTGTATGTTTCCATATCTCAGTATGATTTTTTCAGTAATTATTTTTGCTATTGTAATAGCGTCTTTAGTTTCAATGGGGTAAGCCTCGACATATTTAGTCAATTCGCACTGAATTGTTAGGATATACCTAAAATTAAATTATTATATATTTTTAAAGGACCTACTGTATGAATTTGTACAGTTTCAAATGGTTTGCTTGTAGTGTCTGTTATCACTAATGGTTCTCTAATGTTTTTTATTTGTTTTGATTTTGCGCACAATTCGCAATTTAGTATGTAATTTTTAATTGTTTTATTCATATTTTTCCATATATAATTTCGTTTTATTTTTATAATCATTTTTCTAATACCTATGTGTCCGCTTATGGGTTCATCATGGTTTTCTTTTAATATTTCTTGAATTTTATTTTTATCTATCATTTTGATAGGTGCCGTAAATAATATAATTTTCAATTTATTTTTAGAGTTATCGGCATTCTGTATTTTGTTAAATATTTCTTTAAATTTATTTATTTCAATGTAATTAAATATATTGTCTTTGTTATCTAGAGCAATTTGGTAAATATTATTTTTGTTTAAAGTAGTTTTTAGTTTGTTAATTATTTGTTTTAAATCGATTTGGTTTTTAATAAATTTCATTTCTATATCTTTATTTATGTTTATATTTATTTTTTCGGTACCGGTTTCTATAAATTTAAGTATTTTAATATTTCTGATATCTGAGATAGAAATTCCTTGCCATATGTGAAGTGTCTTCTGGTTCGTTATTTTTAAATCATTATCTTTAATTTCCTTAGCTTTACTTCTTGTTAATATGTTGACGGTTTTAGTTATTTTTTCTGTATTTTGTGTATGTTCTTTTGGTATCATATCTTTTAATGTATTAGAATCAATAAGTATTCTTGACAGAGCGTCAGCATTGGTATTCATTTTACCTTGTTTATATATAATTTTAAAATCATAATCACTTAAGTCTAAGCGAATTCGTGTCATTTTTGACGATGGGCACTTATGTGCAAATAAACCAACTAATGGTCTGTGGTCTGTGACTATTATAAATTCTGTGCCATAAACATATGGGCGGAAAAAATTTATTGCCCAATGTATCCCTAACAGTTCCTTTTCAATGATAGGTTTTTTAAGTTCTGCTGGGCTTAGTGTTTTACTAGCGTATGAAATTGGTAAGTCATTCTCTATTTCGCCTTGTGAAAGTACTGCGCAGAAAGCTGATTGCGAAGCGTCAGTTGTAATAATGAATGGTTTTGAATAATCTGGGTATTTTAATATGGGGGGTTTATTAATTTTAACTTTAAATTTTCAAATGATTCTGTACATGAATCGTCCCAGTTAAATATTGCTTTTTTTTGTTAAATCGTTTAAAGGTTTTGTAGTCTCTGCAAAATTTGGTATGAACTTATGGTAATAGTTACAAAGTGCAACGAATCTTTTAATATCTTCACAATTTTTAGGAATTGGATAGTTTTTTATAACTGAAAATTTCTTTGGATCAGTTTTGATTCCTTCATTTGTGATTAAATGGCCTAAGTATATTACTTCTCTTTGCAAAAATGTGCATTTTTCAGGGTTTAGTTTCAAATTGAACTTACGTAGTTGTACAAAAACTTTGATTAAATTTTGGTTGTGGTGATTTATTGAATTACCAAAAATTATTATATCATCCACGTAAATGAATGCTTCTAAATTTAAACCTGACAAAGCAATGGTGAGCATTCTTTGGAAACTATTCGACGAAATTTTTAGTCCAAAAGGTAATCTTTTAAATTGAAAATGTCCATTATTGGATGAAAAAGCTGTGTATGGTCTTGATTTTTTGTCCAGTGGTATTTGATGAAAAGAACTTACTAAGTCTAATGTCGAGAAATATTTTGCGTCCAGAACGTCTTCTAATCGAGTCAAAGGAAATTTATCATTTTGAATTTTCTTGTTTAATTGTCGAAAATCAACCACTAGTCGCCATTTCTTGTTGTCATTTTCTGATTTTTTCGGTACTAATAATAATGCAGAATTATAAGAGCTAAAAGAATGTTCAATTATATCTTCCTTTAATAATTTTTCGACTTGATTATTTATTTCATTTAATTGTGATTGTGGTAGTCTATAATTTTTTATATAAACTGGGTTTTTGTCCTCTTAATTTATAGTTTGGTTATAGAAATTATTCGTACTTAATTTATCATTTGGTAGATAAAAAACATCTGTGTATTTTTTGCAAATTTGTATTATTGATTCATACATTTTTGGATCATTTGGATTTATTTTCAAAATATTTTTTAAAGTTTCAAAACTATTTATATTATTACTATCTATCTTTAAAATGTGGTAATTTTTTAATGGAACAATTGACGGGCTTAGATTGTCAATTGTAATATCATTATTGCATGTATTTAATATTTTTACGTGTGCTATACCATCTTTTGGTATTATGGTATTAGCTATAAATATACCAGAAGAAATTTCTTGGTTTAAAATAATACTATCTTCATTTCTTTCTATGTTTATTTTACAAATGATTTCAGATTTGGATTTGTATCAATGATACAAATCCAAATATATATCAAATGAATAGAAATTATTCAAATAATAATTACAATAATAGAAACCAAAACTTTAGAAGAAATAATTATAATTATGATAGAAACATATCAGGTCAAAGATATTTTTATCAAACTCAACGTTATGATAGGAATAAACCTACAAATAACAATTATAGAAACAATGTTGTAGTTTTTCTGATATTTAAAACTTAACGTCTAAGATTAATTCTACTGAATAATAGAAGTGGCCGGTTACTTTTGTGAGCAACTGTATGTGAAATATTTTTTGTGTTTTCTTAGTTTTAGATAAGTTCATTATGGCCTAAAGGAATTTGACAGCGAATTTCGATAACTTAAGGAAAGTATCGAAAGTTTTCTTAATTTTCATTAAGTTCATTACGGTTAGGCCTATATCCACAAACTCGTTATTTCAACTTTCTTAACAAAAATATATTCACCAGTGGAACTCATATTGGGAACCTAATGTTTTCGGTTTGTTAATTCTTTATCAATTTTTAATATCTTTATATGATATACGGCTTTCATCATACCTTTACCCCTTTCATTTTACAGGTGAAATAATTTTTATAATGTAACAAATATAAACATAGCATATAGCAACCACATATATGAGATTTCATCACAGATCAAAGAATTAAATGATAAAGTGAGCATAAAATTATTTGAAGTATTTAACGCACACTCATGCAACAAATTATCTATGTATAAGGTAGTCCATTGTAGAAGGAAATTAATTTTGGGCTGGGCAACACGCTCTAGCCTTTTGATCATTAGTACAAATAAAAAAAGAAAACAAATTAGTTGTAATATTTTCTGTTTTTATTTATATTACTTCTAAAGTTTTAATTTTAATTTCCTTTGAATAATATTAATTTAGTAAATTAACTGCGAACAGATTCTTTTTCAAATTTTTTTTATATCTAAAAATATCGAGTATTCAAATATTTTTGCATTATTGATTTTAATAATAAACTAAAATGATTACTGTTTTCATGTGTTCATTTTTAAATATATTTATAAATAACATTTTTTTCAAACAATTAATTTGAATTTGTTTGAAATATTTTCCTCTCAATAAAATATATATTGGCATCTTCAAATACATGTTCGAAAGCTCTTAATTCTTTCTCTACAATTTTGCACACGAGTACAACATCCTTAGATTTCTATATTTTCTAAGGCCACACAGTTTCCAATTCCACTTTCTCTAATTTGGACCCTTACTATTAGCTTTTTATACGCAGCTCGAAACTGTTTTACTGTTGGATTGTTGTTGTATCCAAGACTAGATCGAATGGATGAGAAGAATAATTCTACATGATCCTGGTTTAATTTATATATAGGTATGTATATTAGTAAACCAGTGCTTATCCACGTATCATACAAAGTCTGCATGTTATTCAAAGCTCCAATTATACCAATAAAACCAGTCGTTCTTCGATGCATAATAATCTTCTCTCTTTCTACCGATTTTAGGTTACTTATATAATGAATAGTTTCTCCGACAATTTTTTTTATTTCCACAATATTTTCTGCACAAAGAGGCTTACTAAATCCAAACTGACTATATTTTCGACTATTTAAAATGTGAAATGAGTCGTTAAAAGTTCATAAAAATTTTTAAGTTGGTTTGCTGTCTTCAAATTCCGGGATTTTCAGTACCTCTCTACAGAAATCTAAGGCATCACTCACATGAGTGAGTCAGTAAATCATTAGTTACTAACTGCACTGCTAACTTTACTTTCATTCTTTGTTGTGTGAAATAAATGTGTGCTTTCTTCAATTTATTTCCCATATGCAATTGTTCTTTTTCTTGTAACTCAACTAATAACGTTAAATACTTCCATTCGATTTTGTTGTTCTTCTTCTTCTTCTTCAGCGCTACAACCCGATGTGGACCTTGGCTTCCTTAACAATTCGCCTCCATTTTCCTCTATCAATAGCGGTTGTCTTCCAGTTACGAATTCCTAAGGTTCGTAAATGTTATCAACATCAATAAATATTTTAAGGTCACCAAAAGTGTTTCTAATAAGTTTTAATATATGACATGGATCTAATAGCACGGTGAAATTTTTATTGAAATTTTCTATTTTGAATATATTGAAGGTACTGGTGTCTGTACTGTCACAACCCAGTGACTTTACAGTCGATATATTTGTTGCAGCACCGTCGAAAGTTATTTCGACCACTAAAGCTCCGGTTTCCAGTATATTGCGTAAACAATGTTGTAATGGAAATAAGTATGTGAATATACATTTTTTATTATAAATATATAAACCTATATATATGGCAAAGTAAATTGCCTACGTTACCTTTATTATTATAGAAGCAAAGGTATGCTCTTTGTGCTTGGCTATTATCAGCCGCAAATCCGTATTTTACTAACTCGGAAGCTTTTACTGCAAAGTCCAATATTATAGGCTTTGGAAGCCAATTATTTCTTATACTATTTAGGCTTAAAGAGCCGAAATTATAAGCGAGAATGCAGATTTGATTCTGATGTTTATTTCAAATTATTATTTATTTTGGTATCATATCTTATTTATATAATTCTTACTTACTAATACAATTAAAATTTTACCTAAATTATATACTTAATATTACTAATACAATTACTTAATCTAAATAAAAAAAAATTAATTTTAACAATTCAATTATTATTATTATTATTAATATTTTTATCACACGATAATTAGAAAGAAGATCAGCTGTCTTTGTTATTTATGTATAAAGTGCAATATCATACGATAATTGGAAAGAAGATCAGCGGTCTTTGTTATCGTTTTTTTTTTTTATAAAATGCAATAAGAGATCTTAACATGACCTTATCACCTATTTTAACATGACCTTATTACCTATTTTAAGATTTGATGGGTTGATATTTTTATCATACCATTTCTTTCTATGTTCTTTTTCTTTTATTAAAATTTTTCTCGCATTTTTTAATGAGAAAAGTAATTTTGTTTTTAATTCATTTAAATAGTGATCATAATTTCATAATTTAACTTTGGATTTTTACTTTGCGAAAATTTTGTTGGAAGTTTAGGTGAAGTACCAAAAATTAATTCAAAAGGAGTATATTGCGTAGATGCATGAGGAGTTGTATTGTAAGAAAATAAATAGAAGGGTATTAATTCAACCCAATTTGTACTGTATGTACTAGTAAAAAAAAATTCATTTAATACTCTATGGTTTCGTTCTAATGAACCTAATGTTTCATGGTGGTATGGAGTTGATTTTTGATGATTTATTTTGAATGTTTTACAAATATGTGAAAAAAGTTCATTAATAAATTCAGTTCCTAAATCAGTTTTAAAATTTTGTATGTTTCCATATCTCAGTATGATTTTTTCAGTAATTATTTTTGCTATTGTAATAGCGTCTTTAGTTTCAATGGGGTAAGCCTCGACATATTTAGTCAATTCGCACTGAATTGTTAGGATATACCTAAAATTAAATTATTATATATTTTTAAAGGACCTACTGTATGAATTTGTACAGTTTCAAATGGTTTGCTTGTAGTGTCTGTTATCACTAATGGTTCTCTAATGTTTTTTATTTGTTTTGATTTTGCGCACAATTCGCAATTTAGTATGTAATTTTTAATTGTTTTATTCATATTTTTCCATATATAATTTCGTTTTATTTTTATAATCATTTTTCTAATACCTATGTGTCCGCTTATGGGTTCATCATGGTTTTCTTTTAATATTTCTTGAATTTTATTTTTATCTATCATTTTGATAGGTGCCGTAAATAATATAATTTTCAATTTATTTTTAGAGTTATCGGCATTCTGTATTTTGTTAAATATTTCTTTAAATTTATTTATTTCAATGTAATTAAATATATTGTCTTTGTTATCTAGAGCAATTTGGTAAATATTATTTTTGTTTAAAGTAGTTTTTAGTTTGTTAATTATTTGTTTTAAATCGATTTGGTTTTTAATAAATTTCATTTCTATATCTTTATTTATGTTTATATTTATTTTTTCGGTACCGGTTTCTATAAATTTAAGTATTTTAATATTTCTGATATCTGAGATAGAAATTCCTTGCCATATGTGAAGTGTCTTCTGGTTCGTTATTTTTAAATCATTATCTTTAATTTCCTTAGCTTTACTTCTTGTTAATATGTTGACGGTTTTAGTTATTTTTTCTGTATTTTGTGTATGTTCTTTTGGTATCATATCTTTTAATGTATTAGAATCAATAAGTATTCTTGACAGAGCGTCAGCATTGGTATTCATTTTACCTTGTTTATATATAATTTTAAAATCATAATCACTTAAGTCTAAGCGAATTCGTGTCATTTTTGACGATGGGCACTTATGTGCAAATAAACCAACTAATGGTCTGTGGTCTGTGACTATTATAAATTCTGTGCCATAAACATATGGGCGGAAAAAATTTATTGCCCAATGTATCCCTAACAGTTCCTTTTCAATGATAGGTTTTTTAAGTTCTGCTGGGCTTAGTGTTTTACTAGCGTATGAAATTGGTAAGTCATTCTCTATTTCGCCTTGTGAAAGTACTGCGCAGAAAGCTGATTGCGAAGCGTCAGTTGTAATAATGAATGGTTTTGAATAATCTGGGTATTTTAATATGGGGGGTTTATTAATTTTAACTTTAAATTTTCAAATGATTCTGTACATGAATCGTCCCAGTTAAATATTGCTTTTTTTTGTTAAATCGTTTAAAGGTTTTGTAGTCTCTGCAAAATTTGGTATGAACTTATGGTAATAGTTACAAAGTGCAACGAATCTTTTAATATCTTCACAATTTTTAGGAATTGGATAGTTTTTTATAACTGAAAATTTCTTTGGATCAGTTTTGATTCCTTCATTTGTGATTAAATGGCCTAAGTATATTACTTCTCTTTGCAAAAATGTGCATTTTTCAGGGTTTAGTTTCAAATTGAACTTACGTAGTTGTACAAAAACTTTGATTAAATTTTGGTTGTGGTGATTTATTGAATTACCAAAAATTATTATATCATCCACGTAAATGAATGCTTCTAAATTTAAACCTGACAAAGCAATGGTGAGCATTCTTTGGAAACTATTCGACGAAATTTTTAGTCCAAAAGGTAATCTTTTAAATTGAAAATGTCCATTATTGGATGAAAAAGCTGTGTATGGTCTTGATTTTTTGTCCAGTGGTATTTGATGAAAAGAACTTACTAAGTCTAATGTCGAGAAATATTTTGCGTCCAGAACGTCTTCTAATCGAGTCAAAGGAAATTTATCATTTTGAATTTTCTTGTTTAATTGTCGAAAATCAACCACTAGTCGCCATTTCTTGTTGTCATTTTCTGATTTTTTCGGTACTAATAATAATGCAGAATTATAAGAGCTAAAAGAATGTTCAATTATATCTTCCTTTAATAATTTTTCGACTTGATTATTTATTTCATTTAATTGTGATTGTGGTAGTCTATAATTTTTTATATAAACTGGGTTTTTGTCCTCTTAATTTATAGTTTGGTTATAGAAATTATTCGTACTTAATTTATCATTTGGTAGATAAAAAACATCTGTGTATTTTTTGCAAATTTGTATTATTGATTCATACATTTTTGGATCATTTGGATTTATTTTCAAAATATTTTTTAAAGTTTCAAAACTATTTATATTATTACTATCTATCTTTAAAATGTGGTAATTTTTTAATGGAACAATTGACGGGCTTAGATTGTCAATTGTAATATCATTATTGCATGTATTTAATATTTTTACGTGTGCTATACCATCTTTTGGTATTATGGTATTAGCTATAAATATACCAGAAGAAATTTCTTGGTTTAAAATAATACTATCTTCATTTCTTTCTATGTTTATTTTACAAATGATTTCATATTTGGATTTGTATCAATGATACAAATCCAAATATATATCAAATGAATAGAAATTATTCAAATAATAATTACAATAATAGAAACCAAAACTTTAGAAGAAATAATTATAATTATGATAGAAACATATCAGGTCAAAGATATTTTTATCAAACTCAACGTTATGATAGGAATAAACCTACAAATAACAATTATAGAAACAATAATACAAGATTACCAAATACAAATTACCAAAAAGAAGATTACCAAATACAAAGTAGAATAATAGAAATATTAAAAGAAGTAGTAACATGCTCAAAATTATTTATGCGATATTTAGGCAATTCATCTCCCCGATCAACTGATGACCTATGTCGGGGGAATTTGCGTTTCCTGAATTCATTGAATTTATGTTTTTATTGTAGTTTGGTTGTCTACTATTATTGTAATAATTATTGTTATTTCTAAAGTTATTGTTTCTAAAATTTGTATTTGGTAATCTTGTATTATTGTTTCTATAATTGTTATTTGTAGGTTTATTCCTATCATAACGTTGAGTTTGATAAAAATATCTTTGACCTGATATGTTTCTATCATAATTATAATTATTTCTTCTAAAGTTTTGGTTTCTATTATTGTAATTATTATTTGAATAATTCCTCTTCATTTGATATATATTTGGATTTGTATCATTGATTATATTAGTTTCTAAAACTAATTTTATGGCTTGATTAAAAGTTTGGGTTTGTGCCGCTAAAATAACTGATTGAATTGGTTCTTTAAGATTTGTTTTTTAACATTGTAATGCGAACTGATCATTGATTTTTATAATTACTTTCCTAGTCGTTTCATCTTCCCCTATTGATTGTGTCATGTTTAATTCATTTATTAATCTTTCTAATTTTTCTATAAATTTAGAAGTGGGAATTGTTTTATTCTTACAAAGTTCACAGATTTTATTATGTATCTTTGTATACGTTCTAGAATTGGTAAAATTCTTATACAAAATATTTTTTAATTCAATATAAGTTTTAGGAATTTTTTCGTTAATTATTTTATTTTTAACTTTTTGTATAATTTTTATCGTATAAATAAATTTAATTAATTTTTCGAGGTCAGAATCTTTTGTTGATTCACATATATATTCAACGATATTTAAAAATTCTTGAATTTGCTCATGTGAACCATCAAAAATTGGGATGATTTTATTAACATTTGCTATATTAAAATCCATTTTGGAATTTTGTTCTAAAATATTAGTAAAATGTGAACTTATCTGTTTATATTTTTCAATAAAATTTTCTAATAATATACGTTTACTGCTTTTAATGTCTGATTGTTTTAATTCATGTATGAATTCTGCCTTTAATAAATTTAATTTTTCTAATTCTAAACTTATTTCAGAATTTGTATAATTAAATTTAAAATTTAGTTGTATTTTAGTTAATTCATCTATATAAGATTCAAATTCCTCCATTAAATTCTGAAACTACGATCATTATTTTCGAAATTCATTTATAATTAGGGTCAGTTCAGAAAAATCGTAAAAAAATCGTAGAAATGTTTATTGGGTTAAATTTAATTACTAAGTGTCATTGTTTGACATTGCATATTGTCAGTTTAAAATATTTTTTGTGCAGTGATAACAAAAACAATTGTTCTTCTTTAGTGAAATTAATTTTTTTTGTTTTTTTTGAAACAAAAACAATTGTTCTTCTTTTAAGTGTAATATAAATTAATATTTTGTTTGTAAATAATATTATAAATTCTATTTCAAATTATTTTTTATTAATTCATTAATATAAGTTTAATTAATTATTTCAATTTATTTTAAATTTAATTTCAAATTATTAAATATTTTAAGTTTTAATTTAATTTAGTTATTGTTTGTTTAATTATTTACATTTTTATAAAAATAAAAAGAAAATACAATTTATTTTAAGTTATGTGCGTTTTCTATTGTTTTAAAATTTTTTTTAAAATAATTTTTGTATTTTATTCGATGTTTTATGTAAATGCCGGTCTTGTTTTAAACTCTGTATTTCTCGTATTATCGTCCCTCTTTGTTGTTTGTCGGTCGATTTCTCTAGAATTTTATATAATTGTGCCAACTGTTGCCTATAGTGGACCAATTTTCCACCTCTTTTCCGTTTCTGTTGTTGGTCATTAGTTTTATTTGGTTGCTGTTGCTATTTTCGTTGCTGGTCATCTATATTTGGTTGCTGTTGCTATTGGCGTTTACGATATTCTTCAATTGTAATTTTAGTTTTTTCCATCTTTATTATAGAGTCTGGTAGGATCGCCATGTAATGGAAATAAGTATGTGAAAATACATTTTTTATTATAAATAAATAAACCTATATATATGGCAAAGTAAATTGCCTACGTTACCTTTATTATTATAGAAGCAAATGTATGCTCTTTGTGCTTGGCTATTATCAGCCGCAAATCCGTATTTTACTAGCCTTTACTGCAAAGTCCAATATTATAGGCTGTGGAAGCCAATTATTTCTTATACTATTTAAGCCGAAATTATAAGCGAGAATGCAAATTTGATTCTGATTTTTATTTCAAATTTACCAACTATTTATATAATTCTTACTTACTAATACAATTAAAATTTTACCTAAATTATATACTTAATATTACTAATACAATTACTTAATCTAAATAAAAAAAAATTAATTTTAACAATTCAATTATTATTATTATTAATATTTTTATCACACGATAATTAGAAAGAAGATCAGCTGTCTTTGTTATTGATGTATAAAGTGCAATATCATACGATAATTGGAAAGAAGATCAGCTGTCTTTGTTATCGTTTTTTTTTTGTTTATAAAATGCAATAAGAGATCATACGATAAGAAACTTTCTAGATTAGAGAATATCAGATGATTTTATTTTTGTTGTAATGTGTATACATTACAATGTTGAATTAAGTTCGCACACACTGCCATGAAGAGTAAGATTTGAGATGCTTGGACGTTGGTTTCACCACCATCTCCGATGTCAACAAATCCCGTGGAATCTTTTCCATCCCAATGAACATGGTTTCGAATGTGCATTTCACAAACGTAACATTGATAATCAATTATTGTTGTATTTGTTCAGCTACTGTTACGGCATTTTTAATAGCAGTTAATGCTTCAGATGTAAATCCTGGATTACAGTTGAGTATGTTATACCAATTTGATATAGTTTGTGGATGAGGTTATAAGCTAGTAAATGCATACAAGTACGCTTTTGGCGATAAAAAATTTAGGTTTAGAGCAAATATTCTTAGCTCTGGTTCATACATTCTTTGCGATAGGTTTCCCTTTGCTTTCTGAAGCTGTCTTTCAATAAATAATCTATTCGTACCTATAGATACCTATAGATTGAGTTATGTTATCAACTATATCATATGATACTCGATTTTTAGATTTTATATCATCAAGAATATTGTGTAGCTCCAATTTTTAGACTTTCTGCTTTTAATTTGGTGTAAATATTTTATTGTTTTGAAAGATTTTTTGGTTAATTTTCTTAAAATTTTAACCTTCCCTGTAGGTCGATGTTGTGTTATTAAAATAGTATCTGGAGATGACGCGTCTGTCGTTGTAATCAGAGCTTCTTTTAAATTCATCGGAGTAATTTTAGGTTTCTACAATTGTGGTATATTTTGTAAAAACAAATTTTCAGCGAGGCATTTTCGTTTTATCATTGGTGAATTTGTTTTTATCATTGGTGTTATAGGTGTGCACCATTCAATATCCATACCACTAATATTTTCTTTATTTACCAGCAATTGGTATATTAAGTGTAAAATCTTCAATAATTTCCTAAAAATTCACAAAAATACGCAAATTTATTACAATCAATAATTTTGTATCAATCAAAATCTAAGCTCACATTGTTATTATATACACTTGAGATACCAGCAGTTGTTATAATTGCTTGAATTTGTATAAAATCCTCAGCACTTTTCTGAAATTCACAATACAATAATTTGTAAGTTAATTAAGATTAAAATAATAAGAATCAATAATATACATATATATATTATATATATTAATAAATATAATATAGAATTACCACAACAACATCAGAAACTATTTTAACTGCTTCAAGAGTGCTTACTTGGTTGTCCTTTTCAACAATATATTTAGTAATTTCTCCCAAGTTTTGTGAAGGGATTGAACTTTTCTTCAAAATTCTTCGTTTCTTATGATCGTCTACATAATCGGCCTCCTTAAAATGCCTAGAACAAATTCTGTCGCGGGCATTAATCGATTCGTTTGAGACACCTATTTGAGTTAAACAAATATTTCTTCCTTTTTATCACTGGTATTCTAAAAAAAATTAAAACAAAATATTCTTTACTTGAATAATAATTTTGCTGTCTAAGAAATACAATATTATCAAAACAGTCAAAACACCCTTTAAAGTAAACCACACTGCGACACTGTACTAAATTCAACTCCTTTTCAAATAGTGCCCCAATGTCAATGTATGTGTAAACAAAAATTATCCAAGCGTTAATTGTTTTGACAAAAAAATTAATTTTATGAATGGAAAATGCATTATTGTAGTTTTTAAATATAGTTAAACTACTTAAAAAATACAAAATAAATGTTTTTTTATTATATATCTGTACGATTTATACTAAGAAAATGTAAAAAACCATTTTTTTCATTGTACCCCAAATTTGTTTTTTTACATTTTTCGATAATACATAACATACACACACTTTGACATCTCATTTACTGAACTTATTTTATGCGATATTTTAACTTTTCTGAATTAAAAGTTTTCTATTTTGATAACCAAAACTAACACAATTACACAAGGAACTTTTCAATGATTCATAAAACATTTTTAAGACGTCGTTTACCTGTGAAAACAGACACCATGAATTTTTACTCTATCACAATTTCCACAATCTTTAACTACACACTTCATTATGTTTTTTTTATAGTTTTTATTAATTAATTATTAATTTTCTTTAATAAATATAGTTTATAATTAATTCACCAATAGTTTTTATTTAATAATTTTAACTTTTAAATATTCACTCCGAACTTGATAAAACAGACAGCACACACACAAACAGAGATATAACTAGCAGTGATACCATCGCAGCGAACAAAAATGTATATTTTTTTTAAATTATGCCAAACTAATTGAAAAATGTATGAAAACTAGCACCCTATTTTTATACGCTGGTCACACTATACATATTTATTATATATTTATATTCAAACAGAGACGACACTATTTAGTTTGCATCGCCCGCAATATAAGGTGTGAAAGAGTCAAATATAAAAAGAAATTACTTCAATTTCTACTTTATAGTGTAAAATTATGTACGGACTTTATCCTTTAATTATTTGATCTGTGGATTTCATATATATGAGATGAAGGAGATAAATTAAATTAAATTAGTATTATATAACTTATTGTCAACGAGAACAGTTTTACGACTGGAATAAAATAGATACAAGGAAAGAATGTTTTTCCATTTTTAATAAAATATATAAATAAATAGATTATTGGAATATAAGAAAATTATTATGGAATAGTATTAAGAATTAAACCAAATTATAGTAGTAAATTTGGGTGCGTTGTAATAAGACTATTAAAATTGAATTTTAGTTATTTAGAAATGCATGAGATATTCCACATTTCAGATAGCACCTTGCATTTTGTAATTTAGGTATAATATGTTGGTGTCTTTCGAAATCAATCAAAATTTTCACCTTCTTCCTTTATTATATGGGTGATGGGTGTGTTTACGAAACAGACTGCAATACTTCCGCGGTGGAATTGGCTCCGGGAAAACCAGTCAAAAACATTTCAGTAAAAAAAAAATGAATTTCAGTCAAAAATAAGAAGGCATCTGTGTCAAAATAATTTTTGACTGAATTGCCTTTTAAGAAGGATATTCAATCAAAAAACTGAAAAGGAATTCCAGTCAAAACCTGAAAACCGTCTGGAAAAGGGAAAATATCTTCATTTGTTTATAATTTTTTATAAAAAAATTGGTTAATAAAGAAAAGGCAACTCAGTCAAACTTTTTTGACCGGAATGCATTTTTTTTAACTGAAGTTCCATCTTGAAAAGGCATTACAGTCATAAAATTTGTATGAAATTATTTTTGACTAAAATGCCTTTTTGTTTTTGACTGGTTTTCCCAGCCCCGGTGAAATAAATTGAAAAAATGTGAAATTTTCTTAAAAATAATATTTTACACCTTTTGCGATAAATGTATTTCCCTAAGATGCAACCGCATCTACATAGTTTATGAAAATTGAAATATTTGGAACTTAAAATGACTATAAAATAAACCACATTATAGATATTAACTTGAAGCCTATAAATTGGTTGCACTATGTTAGTGATTATCCAATTCTTCCAAAATTTTAAACCGCTGCTTTTTTTAGGTGGACGAGGGGGATCTTTAGGAAACAATTATTTAGGAAACAATAAATTAATAAAATTAATAATTTAGTTATCAAATTATATTTTTTAATTTTTTTAAGGATTTTGCGTGATATTGATAATGCGATACATAATTTTACAAAATACATAAATTTAGGGAAGGAGTAGTAATCAATTACATTCGTGTACGATAGAATCGAAACAGAAGCAGTTTTTAGGTATTTTTGCGAGATAGATTGTGTTGGTGCTGGCTGGGTATTAGAAATATTTACGTTATTAGTATAAGTTATATCGGAATAAAATGATTGGATATTTTTATGGTTATTTTTGACGTGTCTTTTAAAGCTTGAAACTGTTTAAACATATTGGGGGCCATTTTTTTGATCACATTTATATGTGCTAGATGAATTTAAAAGATGAATATTTAAGATGTGTTACCAATATATCCAAACTATCATAAAATTTGGGCAAACAAAACATTTAAACATTTTCACATCTATATTTGATTTCAGGTATTAGCCCTGTTTTTTTGTAACCAGGTATATTGCATTGCAAAACTTTTGCAAAAAAATATTCATTGCACATCGGGAACAATTTTTTTTTATTTCTATATGTTGGCATACCTGACAAGCAAAAATAAGCTTTAAAATATTTAAATTTAACACATTGGCTTTGCGTATTTTGTTATTTGTATTTTAAACGTAAACAAAGTGATTATAAAACAAAAAAAATTATTATATTCAGTATTTATTCAGTATTGTAAAATAAATTTATTAAAAATGGAAAATATACGTATAAAATTGGAAAAAAAAAATGAAATATTTTATTTTATTTATGGGAAAATTATAAATTGAAAAATAGTTTTAGATTTTAACTGAATTGTTAGAATCGGAAGATGATAGTTTTGAAGCAATTTATTCAAGTTCAAAGGAATCTTCTTCTGAAGATTCTGTGGAAGACGAACATACAGAACACCTAAAAATTAATGGTTTCATGGACACTATAAAATATTACAATGAAAATAAAAAATAGATGCCAGTTCCATATACATGACATATTAACTATTTATCCATTACACTTCATTTGCAATGGATAAATAAGTACTGTAATTCTCATTTTATTGCCAACAAATTGCTGCTGTTTTTCAATGTAAAATTTGCAATACAATATTCAATATACCTGTGTACAAAAAAACAGGGCTATTATTGTTAATATAAAAATGATGAATTATTCGTTTATAGATTGTAATGCTGATATAAAAGAAATTATTCTTGGATTTACGTCATCATGTGGCATTTTTATATCATAGAAATAGAGCTGTATAAATAACCAAACGTGTTTTTACACTCGAATGGATATTGTAAGTTAAGTGCAAAAAATAATTTAAAGCAAATATCTACGCAATTCAATATACTGTCCTGTGTATAATAAATATTATCAAAAACGACAGCAAATTTCTTGACTTCTTTCATACTAATTACTAATATTGGTTGTCAATCCATATATTTATATATGGTATGGTATATATTTTTCTTTCGTAAATTTGCGGTTGTAAATCATTGAATGAATTGTTTTCAAGAAAGAAAGCTTTCACAGGAGCCTGAATTGATAGTTTCCAAAATTCTTTTTTATTTCCAGATTTACTTTTTCTACCTACTGGCGGCAACACTGAATGTAACAGTTGAAACAATTCGTAATCTTTTGTATCTGAAAAAAAAAAACAGTTACATGTGTTTATAGATAATAATTAAATATAAACACAATAAATATAAAATTACTTTTCAGAGTAGAAATATTTTCAATTGCTGTCTTTTGTTTTAAAATTTTTTTAAAATATTTTTATTTATTGCGATATCCTGGAAAATTTCCTAATTTGATAACAGCTTTATGTGCTGGTTATAATTGTACTACCACCACAACCACAGCTACCAACTTCATACTTATGGAAAGCAATGTTTTCAGTTATAATAGGGGTGACCGTCGCCGCGAATGTAGTTTAATTTTAAATATTTTGAAGCGCTAGCAAAATGTGGTAGCGAAGTGTCAATTGTCATCCAAAATTCCATTGTATTTTTATTTGTATAACTGGAAAATTAATTAAATTTTATATTATAAATATAATTGATTAACATCAAAAAGGTCACCTTGAAAGTTATGCTCTACTTTGTCGCGCTACATGTAGTTGGTAGCTGTAGTTGTGTTTGAGGTGGTAGTCTGGTAGTACAATTACAATAACTAGCCCATTAGGGTTTTATTTGCATCAATAATTTCCAAATCTGCCAATTTAGAAAAAAAAGGGAAAACAATTATTCAAAAATAAAACTATATTTTTAATTTTTCGTTTTGCACAGAAAGTCTACAAAACACTTTCTGCAATAGTCATTTAATCTAGTCTAATATTATAATTATTTTATTTTTAATTAATATATATACTAAAAACTACGCAAACAGACTGAATGATCATCCAAATCCGCTTTCAAGAAACTTGCTGAATACTTCAAATACTAGCAGATTAAAGAAGAAAATTCTAGCCGTCTAATAAAATATAAGACGAAAACGAAATAGTATCTACCTCTGCGGTAGACACTAGCAAGAATTAGGTTTTAAGAGTTGCAATATTAACTTATATGTAGTTAAGTTCACTTAGAGTAAATTCTAAATTATTGTTATTTTCTAAATTAGAAAGATTCAATAAATCCCATGATAGTTAAAAAGAAAAAGAAAAATTAATATATTAATTTAATTTTTTTAATGTTAAATTTTTGCTAACTATGCCAAACGAAAACCATTAGAATGTTTCAGCAGAAGCCAGTTATTTAAAAAATAAAACATCACTGCTTGAGAAAACTTGTTTGATCTTAACTTCAATGTTTTTTTCCATTTAATTTCTACAGCTTCCCAAAGATCTTTATATAACATTAACCACTTTCTATCCTGTTCCACTTCTGGATCAATAAAACCTATTTAAATTCCAGGACAACTATCTATTTGTCAGAAAAGACCTATAGTTCAAGTAACAATCAAAAAATTTGAGTTACCAGTTTCGCTTGAAAAAGTATTTGTATTCACATCTCTTTTTTACTTTCCCTTTTATGAATTCACATTTCCAGTATATATGTCGGTCGGTATATCCTCACCTGGCCATAACTCTTAAACGGCTTGACCGAATTTGGAAGTAGAGCTCGTATCATCAAATACTTGGTGCCTTATAAATTTGTGGCCTTTTTGATGAAGGGGAAGGGGGCACGGAGGGCCGCTTAATTTTGAAATGTACAAAAAACACCATGTGGGGTATCAAATTAAATGTCTTGACGAGTACATCTCATTGGACGGTAGTCCAGCTTGCGCCGTGGGTCCTGTCGGGCCCAAAACGGGGCAATGTTGGGCCCTCTAATACAAAAAATCATGTGCGATATCAAATGAAATTTCTTGAAGAGTAGATCTCAATGGGTGGTAGTTCGGGGAGCGCCGTGGGTCATGTCGGGCTCAATACGGGGGCAATATTGGGCCCAAAATCAAAAAAATCATGTTGGGTATCGAGTACATCTTGTTGCTTAGTGGCTTAGTCCATAGGTCAAACAGGCCCAAAACCAGTTAACAGAAATTGAAAATGTTAAATGTTAAAATTAACAGAAAATGTAAATTTAACAGAAAATGTAAAATTTAACAGAAAATGTAGAATTTAACAGAAAATGTAAAATTTAATAGCAGATGTAAATTTAACAGAAATTGTAAATTTGACTGAAAATGTAATATATGTAGATATAACAAAAAATGTAAAATTTAACAGAAGATGTAAATTTAACAGAAAATGCAAATTTAACAGAAAATGTAAAATTTTAAAAGAAATGTAAAATTTATTGCAAAATGCGAAATCTAACAGAAAATGAAAATTTTTACAAAAAATGTAAAATTTATTATTTGATACCCTTTTGAATAATGGGCCCAACATGACCCAATTTGGGGGTCCCGTATAAAATACCCTTTTGAATAATGGGCCCAACATGACCCAATTTGGGGGTCCCGTATAACCGAATGTGCCCCACGGGCTACCTTAAAGGGTATTTGATACCCTTTCAAAAGGGTATTTGATATCCTTTTGAATAATGGGCTTAACATGATCCAATTTGGGGGTCCCGTGTAACCGAATGTGCCCACGGACTACCCTAAGCTCTTGAAGAGTATATCTCGTTGAAAAGTCCGAGAGGCACAGCGGGGTATGTGGGCTCCAAAAATTGGTCATGTGGGCCCATCATAAAAAAATCATGTGGGTCATCAAATGAAAGGTCTTGAAGAGTACATCACGTCGGGCAGTACATGGGGCACAGCCCAAAAGTGGGTCATGTGGGCCCATTATACAAAAAATCATGTGGGGTATCAAATGAAAGGTCTTGAAGAGTACATTTAAATGAGCGTAGTCCGTAAAGGCACGCTGGGTTACACGAGGTTCCAAAAGGGGGTCATGTGGGTCAACTGGGCCTAAAATCATAAAAATATCATGTAGGGTATCAAATGAAAGGTCGTGCAGAGTACATCTCGTTGCGTAGTGCGTGGGTCAAGTGGGCCCAAAATCTGTTCCACCTGGGGCCCATCATACAAAAATATCAGGTGGGGTAAAGTTCTTGAAGAGTACATATCTTTGGGTATCAAATGGCATTAATCAGAATTAATGCCATTTATAAGGAGGTCTACTTACCCTTACTATTGCTGACAGTGGCTGAATCTCAACGGGAAAGTACATTGATGTGGTATTATTTGTTTGTTTATTACTTTTTATTTGAATATTTCTTTAAGGGAAAGTATTTTTAAAAAAAATTTTTTTGTAGTAAGTTCCCATATGTTAATGTGAGAGGAGATATATATATGATTACTGTAAATAATAATTAAGGAGTAAAAAAGCAAAAAATAAAGAGTGAAGAGAAAAGAGTAAAAAAGAAATATATAATTACAAAGTAGTTAAATCAGTAGTAACTTAAACTTTGTAATGATCGGATGGGTTCGATATTATTTAAAACGAGCAATGGAAATAAAATTATATGATGTAATAAAGTTGTGTCTAGCGTTTGAATTAACTATTTTTTCCAGATTTATATTAGAATTAAAATTAAAAAGAATAAGTTGCTACATTTTTATTTATATTTTCTTTTTTAAAATATCCTATTTTTCGCATGTTACTAATACAGTTGCGATATTTGTTATTAGTCTGCCTTTAGTACGAATACCTCCCTGATAATAGTAATCCTAATCAAAATTAAATTTATACTAAGTATTTGTAATAAATATAACATGAAACTGTAATATTATTCTTACAGCATCTTCATTTGGAAATTATGTTATTAAATCTAATATAATATTTTCTAAATCCATTGGTATTTGTTAGAAAAATAAAAAAAAATCATGTGCGTCTCGGGACACGGTTGAAGTAAAACTTTAAAAGAGATGTGTGATATTTTGACTACTTGTATTCAACGATGAGGTGGTATTATTTAATTTTTTTATTACATTTTAGTTGAACATTACTTTAAGCAGTAGTGTATTTAAAAAGCTCCACATGATTTTTTTATGATGGCCCCACATGACATAGGTTTTAGGGACGCACTTTACACACGGTGTCCCATTGACTAACCAACGAGATGCACTCTTCAAATCCATTCATTTGATACTCCACATTATTTTTTTCTATGATGGACCCACATGACCCTTTTTTGGGACCTGGTGTAATCCAGGGTGCCCCACGCACTAGCCAACGGGATATACTTTTCAAGACCTTTCATTTGATACCCCACATGATTTCTTTCTACAATGTGCCCACATGACCCTTTAACCCACGGTGTCCCACGGACTAGCAAACGGGATATACTCTTAAAGACCTTTAATTTGAAGCCCCACTGTATTTTTGTTATGATGAGGCCCACTTTGGCCACGTTTTAGGCCCCAAATAACCCAAGGTATCCCCCATTGAGTTATACTCTACAAGACCTTTCATTTTTTTCGTGAATTAAGATTTTTTCGTGAATTAAATTTTTACCATTTATGCATAAATTTTCTCGGGTAAGAAAATTCAACTTTGAATTACACAGTTTAGTATAATGATAAAACAAGAAGCTACTCATAAATTAGGTAAATTTTAAAAAATTATTAATTAAAAGAAGAATACTTGGTAATTGTATGTTTTCACTTGATTTGTGCATTTCTTACTTACTTATCGTGCTTTCAGCCCTCGCGGGACATAGCGCGTCTACAACTCCTACGCGCCATCGCTGCCGATTTGTGGCAATGAGCACAAGTTTCCTACAACCTTATCCAATTCTATACTGTTCCTCCTTCACTGATCTGCGCCAAGTTTGCCGAGGACGAGCCACTCTTCTTCCAGCTTGGGTTAGTGGATTCCATTACATTGCAAGACCCACAGTGGAGCTGTCGTCCTTCGGAAGTGTGTGAACAATCCATTGCCACTTTCGTCTCCTGATCAAGCTATAAGTCGTTCGTGGCCTGATCGCCTCAACAAATCCTCATTAGAGATAGTGTTCGGCCAGAAGACTATGGATTTTTCGTAGACAGCGATTGACGAAATTTTGCAACTTCCTGGTGATCACACTATTTACATTCCACGTATTGCACCCATACAACATTACGGACTCAACACTGCTGTAGAAAAGTCTAAGCTTGGTGTGTAAGCTAATAGCATTGCTACACCAAAAGGTGGAAAACATACCGAAGGCGGCCTTAGCCTTTTTATTCTGTTTTCTATATCCAGCTACGCACTTCCTTCTGCAGACACAATACTTCCCAGATAAGAGAAACTCTGTACTGTTTCCACTTGTTGTCCAGCAATGCTAACTTGAGCACTGATGTTATCTGTAAGATGAAGGAACATGGTTTTGTTGACATTTCTTTTTAATCCTAAATCCTACAGTGTCTGCCTAAAGATTTAGAACCATTTGGTTCTTACGGGAATGCCTGACAAAAGTGATCCCTCCAACGTCTCAACTGGTCCTAATCCGAGATAAGCTAATTACCATATACATCTTTGACGGAATGTTGGGTGAAATTATGTCTAAACACAAACTCTTTCGTTATTTTGTAGATGGTAGCGCCCTCACCTCTACTTGCGGCTTCTCTGCTTCTTCCGCTAGTTTATTAACGCGATTTCTTTTGTCATGGCGCACTTTACGCTGCACTTATTTCTTTTTCATGCGATAAAGGAACTCAAGCTCGCTCAGTTCATCTTTTGTGCAGGCTGACATGCGAACTTTTATAGCTGTCCGTTCTTCGATGTTTCTCCATGTATAAACAGATATCAAGGGCTTGTAGCCGCGGTAGGTTCTTGCGATTATGCTGTCTGCTCCACAAATAAAAACATTTTTCAGAGCAATTTAGATCAGTATGTTGGTTGCTGCTGATTATTTCCATCTCTATAGCAAGATGGTGCCTAAATTAGCTCTAACCGAGGAATCCTTCAGCTTGTCGATATTATACCTGGAAGCTCGTATTTTGTTGTGGAGCTGCTTCGTATTGCTACAGTACGCAGGCGGATAGTAGCGATCATAGGATGGTGATCCCTCTCAAGAACCATATCAAGACCTCGTCTGTTGCGAACATCTAAAAGACAGCTTCTGAAAGAGCGCCTTATTGCGAAATGATGGACTTAATTTTGTGTTCGACGCCTACCAGTTGACACCCAACTCACTTGGTGACAGTGCTTGTGTTGGAACATGATGCCTCTAAAACAAGTCGATTGACGTCCACAAGTCTCTTTATTGTCATTGTGAGCTTTAGTTAGTGCATAACACTGGATAATTTTTAAATTTTTCACTTTAGACCTAAATCTATATTTTTTTTTTATTTAAAAACAAATCTTTCTGTCATCACTCTTTCTGATGATATCAGATTGCTTCGAGCAGCACGTGTAAGCCGAAGTCCCACTACACCTTTATGAGAGTGTAGAAAAGAGTGATTTACCGGAATAGAAGAGCGCAGTGTTTGCGGTCGGGGATGTGTATTGGTCTTAGCCCAGCCATCATATTTCGCTGAGTTCCAAGATGTCGATAGTATATCGCATGAATTCGTGCTCAAGTTGGAGAAACCTGGAATTGAGGTGATGTTGCTACCGGTTGTCGAGGAGCGTATTCACATTCCAGAATCCAATCGTAGTCCTTGTTCGATAACCAAAGGTCGCCATTAGAAAATCAGTCCGTATCCGAGGAGTGGTTTTCGTTTCGTAAGCATATAAATTTTCAGATGAACAAGTAGCTAGCCTTGGTCCGCACTAGCTCAGACCGCCTTTGGTATTTTTTCCAGACTTGATAATGTGTATAAAGAAGTCTGTTGTCCGATTGCCAACACGGGGAGGTAAAGCAAGCACTTGATTAGGAATTGAACATTTGCGGCACTGGGTCAGCGACCGATCAAAGCTTTACCTGTCTATCATAACACACTTACTCAAACTCCACAGGAAAGTACCTTGATGAGGTATTATTTGCTTGCTTCTTACTTTTTAGTAGTTATTTTACTTTAAGCGAAAGTATATTTAAAATACTTTTTTTATTTTTTTAATACTTTTTAGTCGGTTAAATATTTATTTATTTGACTGGCTATAAATTTTATTTGTCCGATAATTTATTTTATTTGACCGATAATTTATTTTAAATCAATTAACCACGGTGGCATTTTTAAATTTGAAATACTTTGACAACTTGGGATGGATTTGTTAGTATACCTGAAAATTAGTATACCTGAAAATTTTTTAAAACCTATGCTCGATATTCGAAATTGGCCTAATAATTGCGATATTCGTGAGTTTAAAACATCATCAATTACTGATAAATCCAAAAAATTTCGAATGTATCGCCGCAACTACGCAAGGATTTAAAAATATATTATCAAAATATGTCTGGCATGCGGGGTGATTTGACTGAGTTCTATCACAGCGATCACAGCATACATCTCTATCTCTTGTTCCAATTCATTTGGATTCTGAAATTAATGACTTCAATTTATATCAGCAAATTTGGGTGAAAATTACGTTGCCTAATAAAAATATATACATAGGTTGTGTTTATATTCACCCCAGTCAGAATGTGAATATATATGAAAAAAATTTAAATTCTTTTGAAAAAATTTAAATTCTTTTGAAAAAATTTTAAATAATATGAATGATGTTGATGATATTTTCATTTATGATCGCTTCATCTTGTGAATATAATGTTTTAATCATCACTCAAACATGGTTGAAAGCAGAGCATCTGGATTACGAAATTTTGAACTCCAATTGGCAAATTTTTCGCTGTGATCGTTCTTTAAAAGATAGTGAAGACAGGGTTGGTGGTCTTCTTATTGCGGTTCATACATCTCTATCTCTTGTTCCAATTCATTTGGATTCTGAAATTAATTACTTCAATTTATATCAGCAAATTTGGGTGAAAATTACGTTGCCTAATAAAAATATATACATAGGTTGTGTTTATATTCACCCCAGTCAGAATGTGAATATATATGAAAAAAATTTAAATTCTTTTGAAAAATTTTTAAATAATATGAATGATGTTGATGATATTTTCATTTATGGTGATTTCAACCTTCCTAAATTACAATTGATTGAATGTGCTGAAAATAATATTGTATATGATCCTGTTAATATTTTAACCGATCAACAAAATGCTGTTATTGACTTTTTTGCTAACCAAGGGATTAATCAGATTTGTAATTTAAAGAATAATTATAATAATGTTTTAGATTTAGTTTTTACTAATGTTTTTAACGATATTGTACTATCGGAAACTGCTTCACTGCTATACAACAAATCCAGTGTTTTCCATAGTGTTCGAAATTAATTATATCTATGCAGATATAAGAAATTCTCATGTAAAAGAATCTATTTTAAAATTTGATTTAAAAAAAGCAGATTATTCGGCAATAAACAATTTTATGGCATCTACTAACTGGCCCATATTTGGTGGTGATGTTGATGAAATGTCAGATTCACTCATCGCAGTTATTTTAAATGTAATAGACAGGTTTGTTCCAAAGAAACTAATAACTACTTCCAATGCACCACCGTGGCATGATAAGTGTATTAAAAATCTAAGGAATAAACGCAATCGATCGCTTAAAAAATGGCGTTGTTCGCGCGATGTAATTGATTTTAATATTTTTATTACTCGAAAAAAACAATACGATGAATATGATAAAGTATGCTATGAAAGATATCTGGAAAAGATTGGTTCTCAGTTAAAATCTGATCCACGAAGTTTCTATAAATTTATTAATTTAAAAAAAAATATTAATGTGTTTCCATCTGTTATGCATTTCGAAGGGACTAAAGTCTCAAATAATTCTGATATTTGCAACAGATTTGCTGAGTTTTTCAAATCAGTATACTCAGCACCTATTACTTTTAATCCGAGTGATTTCTCTAACGTGGCCAGTGAAGTTCTAGACTTAACAAATTTAAGTATTGAACTCGATGACATTGTTCAATCTTTAAAGGCCCTTGATGAAAATAAAGGTGCTGGTCCGGACTCAATTCCACCCATATTTCTGAAAAAAACAGCGGATGTATTAGCTGCACCGTTACTCTCACTATTCAATCACTCACTTCAAACCGGTATATTTCCTAAAAATTGGCGAAGCTCATTTTTAATTCCAATTTTTAAAAGTGGTGATAATTCTGACATAAAAAACTATAGAGGAGTAGCTATACTATCGGCTGTTCCTAAATTATTTGAAAAAATTGTAACTAATAAACTAAATGCTTTATTAATTGACTATATCAATGTAAACCAGCATGGTTTTGTTAAGCGTCGATGAACATGTACTAATTTAGTTGACTAAACATCATATATACTGCAAAATATGGAGATGGGGAGTCAAATTGATTCACTTTATACGGATTTCAGCAAGGCTTTTGACAAAGTTGATCATAACTTATTAATTTTTAAACTCAACAAGTTGGGTATTTCGGGTTCTCTACTGAACTGGATTAAATCTTACTTAAGCGATAGGACGCAATATGTGAAGCACAATGGAGTTAAATCCTCTGCAATTAATGTGTCGTCTGGTGTGCCTCAAGGTAGTCATCTTGGGCCCTTATTGTTTATATTATTTATAAATGATCTAACTACTGTTTTTGAGGGTATTAAATATTTGCTATACGCTGATGATATAAAACTCTTTAGAGTTTTTAACACCATTAATGACAGATTACTTCTGCAAGATAATTTAACCACTTTATATAACTTGTGTATTTTGAATGGCATGTTTTTAAATATAAAAAAATGCAATGTTATTTCTTTCTGTCTTAAAAAGTCTGCGGTTTATTTTGATTATGTGATAAACGGTTCGACTTTGGAGAGGAAAAATATAATTTCTGATTTAGGTGTCTTGCTGGACTCTTAATTAACTATGAAACACCAAATAGATGCGGTATACTCCAAGTCTAAAAAAATGCTGGGTTTTATTAAACGAAGAGGGAAAGAATTTAATGATCCTTAAATAATCAAATCATTATATTGTGCCCTCGTTAGACTTATTTTGGAGTATTGCAGTGTTGTGTGGATGCCCTTCTTTGAATGTGATGTTAAAAAACTTGAATCTGTTTAAAAACAATTTCTTTTATTTGCTCTTCGTTCACTAAATTGGCACGACCGTTTTAATCTTCCCCCTATACCGAACGTCTGGGTTTGCTAAAAATTAACTCTTTAAATAGTCGTAGAGAGACTGCTGCGGCAGTTTTCGCCTGTGATCTTCTTAAAAGTAATATTAATTCTGGGTATTTATGTAATAAAATCAAAGTAAACAATAACATTAGAAATCTAAGACACACGCCATATTTAGAAGTCACCATGCATTCTTCATCATATAGCCAGAATCAACCATTTAGTAGACGCTCCAAGATTTTTAATAAATTTTATAAACTATTTTACAACTCTATTAATAGAGTAACATTTAAAAAAGAGTTTTAATTACATTGTCGTGATGCAGTTTCATTATTGTTCAATTTGATTTTTATTGTAAATATTTTGTAAGACTAATATATTATTTAAGACCTTAGTATCTAATTTCATTAAATGACGTATATAATAAGTTTCTTTTTCCATTATATAAATTAGATTATAGATATAAGTATTCTGAATGTAATTATTTTACATTCTTGTTGTCTTTATTTGACAAAATAAATAAATAATCTCAAAAATAATAATAATCTCATTGCGCACGTTTTGGGCTACCACATGACCCGCGGCGCCTCCGGACTAGCCCCCATTGAGATGTACTCATGAAGACATTTTATTTGATACCACACATGATTTTTTTAGTATATGCAACCCTCGTGCCACTTCCTACCATCAAAAAGGTACTAAATAAATTGGTGCACCAAGTATCTGATGACACGAGATTAACGTCCAAATTTGAGCTCAATCGGTCAAGGTGTTCAAGAGTTGTGGCCAGGTGACGATTTATATACCGATGTATAAATATATATATATATATACATATACAAATCTTGGGGCATGAGGAGGTGAACAAATCCCTCAGTTGCCCCACGGAGCTACATCGACTACTCAACGAGATGTACTCTTCAAGACCTCTCATTTGATGCCCTACATGATTTTTTTGTATGATGGGCCCCACATGACCCACCGTATCTCTCGGAGTACCCAACGGGATATATGTTCTCGTAAAGACCTTTCATTTGATACCCCACATGACTTTTTTATATGATGAGCCCCACATGACTTTTTTATATGATTAGCCCCACATGACTTTTTTATATGATGAGCCCCACATGGCACAGTTTTTGGGCCCACTTGATTCACGTACTACGCAACGAGATGTACTGTTCACGAGCTTGAATTTGCTATATCCCACATGATTTTTTGTATAGTTTAGGGCCTCAGTTGCCCCACGGAGCCCCATGGACTACCCAACGAAATGTACTCTTCAAGACCTCTCATTTGATGCTTCACATGATTTTTTTTGTATGATGGGCCCACATGACCCATTTTTGGGCTCTGGTGTACCCCAGGGTGCCCTGCGGATTACCCTCATTGAGATGTACCCTGCAAGACCTTTCATGTGATACCCCCACATGATTTTTTGTTTGATGGGGTCCCACCTTGCCTACTTGTTGGGCCTCCACTCGACTCACGGCGCCCTTCGGACTACCCCCATTGAGATATACTCGAGACCTTTCATTTGATACCTCCGAGGGTATATATATATTAATATATATATATATATATATATATATATATATATATATATATATATAGTGGAAGTGTAAATTCAAAAAAGGGAAAATAAAATACATAATGGTTCTTACATTATAAAAAAATAGTTTTACTGAACATTTTATATTCATAATATATCTAATTTTTACTTACCAATAAAATTTACCAACCCTCTTTTGTTCTTATTATTATATTTAGTTTAATTTTCTACTTCTTCAGCTATTAAATTAAAATTATGAAAGCTGGGTATTGATTTCTATAGTTTAATTTATTAATATTTTCTCGAATAATTTCCACATTATCTGTTCATGATGACAGATTAACGTTATGTAGAATTTTGTTGTAGTCTGTTATGACTTGATTTTCCTGATCTCTTATCATCACGCATCCTTGTTCATTATTGATGTTTTCTGTTCATTTGCTTGAATTGGCGTCAACATCGTCGTCAGAAATATTATTATGATTAGTACACGTACCTGAAAAAGTATTTTCAAATTTATATTTTTGTTATGATCTTTCTAGAATCTTATTCCTTTTTATTTATAATGGTCACTTATATATTTTGGTTTTAATTACATGCCGTTGATTCGCGATTTTACATACTCATAATTTTTTTTTTTTTAATCTACATTTTCCCTATTTTTATTCAATTTATTAATATTCCTTTCTTTATTGTTTTGTACTTTCTTAATTATTTCATTATATTCATCTAACTTAATATTTCCGTTAATAAAATCGACAGGTTGTTTCCCGGTTGTTGAGTGGATAGTTTTATTAAACATTGATAAATCTGTTAGCCCAAAATCGTCTAGACTTTTGTTTTCTGGTTGGTTGGTTGGTAGGAGTCGAGCCTCCCGACACCTGTCAGGAGACTCCAATTAGCGTTAAGGTTGTTGAGGTGATGGTGACCCAGAGAGCGGTATCTGGCCCTGGCCAGCGCTGGGCATTTGCATGCAAAGTGTATTACCGTCTCTCTTTCATTTGGGTCGAGGCAACTACGGCAGAATTGATGGGATGGTATTTCCTAATCTGACCGCATGTGTACCAATTGGCCAGTGCCCCGTGAACACAGCTATAGTTCTGGCTATGTCCTTTTATTTCTGACTTATGTTTTATTTTTAGTATCCTAAAATGTTCGTTTAAGGTTGCATGAAATTTTTCTATATCCGAATATCCAGTATGTACATATTTTTGCGGTTCTTATGTGAAATAATTGTTTGCTTTGAAATATTCTTTCACATTATTTACTGTAAAGCTTATTTTTCCTTTAATGCATTCTATTTCGTAATTTGATTCTTTCAATTTAATTTTCCATCGCTTACTATTTGGTTCTTTTAATGATCCTAACCAAACTAACGGCCTATGATCAATTTGAATACAAAATACGGTCTTAAGTATTTTACTGCCCATCCATATAGATATGGTCTGAAGTATTTTACTGCCAATACAATAGTCCAGGGATTTGTTCGTGATCATTTAAAGTTCTACTTGTACAACCGGATGCCCTTCTTGTGCTAATATCGCCCCTACCACATAGTTTGACGCGTCTGTTGTTAATACAATTTTTTTATTAAAATGTGGGAATCCAAATTTAGGTTCAGAAGTAATTCAAGTTTTTAAATTTTCAAAACTTTCAATATATTCTGGGTCCGCGATATTTTTTTTGTTCCTTTTTTTAGAAAAACTGCAATTGGCTTGGCAATTTTTGAATAGTCTTTGATAAATTTCCTATATATCCTGTGATTCCTAAAAATAAATATTATATATTTAATTTGCTTGGCTGTTTTAGGTATTACAATTGTTTCTATTTTATTTGGATTTGGCTTTATGCCGCTAGTAGTAATAATATGCCCTAGAACCTATGTTTCTTTCTTTAAAAATTCGCTTTTGTCTAATTGAACTTTTAAATTAAAATCTATTATTAAGTTTTTGTAATATTTTTTTAATAGAGCTAATATGTTCGCCTTCTAAACTAGTGAAAAATATTATAATATCGTCTAAATAAACTAAAGCTATATACCTAAGAATTCTGATAACACAGAATTCATTAAACGCTGAAAAGAAGCTGTCGTGATTTTAAGGCCAAAGGGCATTTTAGTAAACTCATAATGCCCGCGATCGGTTGAAAATTCAGTTTTTTGTCATGTAATCTTTTCAATTTCTACTTGCTGGCAAGGTCCAAAGAGTGAACTACTGCAAGGTCCAAAGTAGTGAAATATTGGGCCTTACCCAGTTTTTCAAAAATATCTTCTATGTTCGGAATCGGGAATTTATCATATATTGTAACATAATTTAGTTATCTATAATCTATAACTAATATCCATTTCTGATTTCCAGAAGCATCCGACTTTTTCGGTACCACCCATATTGGTGCGGTATAAGGTGAATTACTTTCTGGGTACCTATAACTTTTCGTATAAATAGGAATTTAAATTTTGGTTTTAATGGAATGTTTAATTGCGTGAGTAAAACTGAAATCCATTCCTTCTTGATACAGTTTTTAAACTCTGTAACAACATTAATAATTTCAGATTTTGCTTCCAAATTTAAGTGATCTGTTCGAATTTGTGCAGATAGGGTCTTTTCTATTATAAGCTGATTTTTTTTATTCCTACTCTGTACTATAAGAGTAGAGTATCTGTATGGTTGTTGTTGTAGCTACTCTACATAATTATCCAGTACAACATGTAGAGTAAAGGGAAATGAATGGGGAATTATTAAATTTGAATATGGCAACTATAAATTTGACAAGAAGATACTTCATTTCGTATATTTGTATATTGAAAATTTGATTTTTAAAAAATATCAACAAAGTGGGCGAATTTTTTTCAATCAATATTTTCCCCTTGCACTACATCGGTTTTTTATTCCTTTTATATCGAGTACTACAGAGTAGGA